>CM022954.1:46897926-47323529 GCA_012931725.1 Litsea cubeba
AGATTTACCCGATTGTTCAGCTTTTATCTATCTTATCTAGAGATTTCTTTTCCAATATTTTCTGGTGCAGATGTCAAAAATGAAGGTGATTCAAATAAATCCCCATGGTTTAGTAGCTTGCTGGAGTCCATCCCTTCACCTCCTGCATTTGCTGCAGAGTATTCTCTGAATGGGAGTGTCAAATCTATTAAGCAGAACTCAACAAACACCTCTAGCTCAATCCATGTCAATGCTGAGGCCTTCTTTATGAGTAAGTTGATGGTAACTGACAGTACAAAACACTGGTTGGTAAAGAAGGGTGATGTTAGATTCCTCCTTTCCTATGGCATGAGAAGGGATGATCTTGAACCACTAGCAGAAATACCAAGCAAGGCAACATCAGTGATGTTGCGAAATGGTTTTTGTGTGTGCTTTTGGTTCCTGATACTCGCAGCAAGCTTCAAAATTGGTATTTACTTTTATGCAAGGTAAAAAGTTTTATGATTTTGATGCACCATCTTGATGCATTAGAATATTTATATGTTGAACTTTGGGACACGGTATTAGTACTGTTATAGTTGCTTATGACTGGTCATTTTGAGGGGATGCTTGCAGTTAGTTACTGATGCAATAATTTCTTTTCCTTCTTACTTTTATCGGTTTGTTGATGTGAATCTTGAGAATCTGTCTTCCTAATCTATTCTTATATGTGGATATATATTTACAGTTTCACTAGTTACAACATGACTACTGTTGTGCTGATTAATTCAGTGGGTGTGCTTCATAGAAATTTGAGAAAAAGGTGAAGTGTATATCCACAGATCCGGTTATCGGAATGTTCATTCAGTAGGTTCAGCTATTGAATTTGCATCGATTTCACAACACTTGTGATTGCTTTTGCCCGCCCCCCCCCCCCCCCCCCCGTCGTACTGCTAATAATTCTGCTCTCTTAATTTGTCATTTGTCAATTTGATGGTTGAGGTTGCTGTTTCAGTAAACATGGTTCAGAATCTGGTTGGTCATTTTAGGTCTCTTCAGTTCAATGTTTTATATAAGAAAGATGTTGTTCTACCTGTTTGATTATTATTATTCGCTACTACGGGTTTTTGAGATCTGTTTTCTGTGCACTAGATAGATTTTTACCTTTTACTTGTTTAGCATTGTCTGCATTCATATAGATGATCAAGCAGTAAATAGTGACCCAGGACCAAACCTGTGTGGCCCATTTGGCCCACTGGCGACCTACAAAGATCCTGCATATCGTCACACATGGGTCTGAGTTAGCCAATATGCAACTACTATCATTAGGAGATCACATTATTTCTTTGCGTTATTGTAGCCATCACAATGGCAACTCTTGTATTATATATAGAGATCGATCCCAATGGAACGAGGCCACCTTTTGCACTGCAATCTTATTCTCTTATTCTCCGATTTCTCTTGTAATTTGAGCACTTGAGGATGGGCAACAACATCCCCAGTGTCTAGGATTGTAGAATCCTTTTCATGCCACAACATAAGGAATCCATTGTAGCATTCCTACAAGGTTTTATCCCCTTAGATAATATTTAGCCAATTCAGTGTCAGTATAATATTTCTAGGATTATTGGTCTGATGATAAAGCTTTCTCAGATGTTTCCACATCTCAGAAACCCTGCTAAATGACTGCAGAGACAATGTGATAGAAGGATCTACAGAATTTAAAGTACAGGTAACGACCTTGGAATTATTTTGAGTCCAGTTTGCTTTGGCCTTGTCCCTTGTTGGTTGAAGAGAAGTTCCATCTAGGAGCCAATCCTTGACCTTGGACAAAATGCTTGAGATGGAAGGACAATCCCATATGATTTTTCCTACCAGTCAGATGAATGGGAATAATGTTGCACTTATCCATAGTAGGAATTTGAAAATAAAAATAAAAATGCAGCAGTGAGTGTTCTTTGAAAGAATAAAAGGGGGCTGGGTAACTCTTATATCTAGTAGTAGAAATGGAAGATCCCTCCTTAGCATATCCGAATTCTGATCTCAAATCCAAGTCTTAGATTATGTGGATATGCTTTTTCTTCACTTGTATAGGAGAAACTAGACTAATCAGACCATAAGATCATGAGATCTACTGATTCGATGAAAACTAGTAAAAAAAAAAACATCCGCTGCGGAGATGTGTGAAAAACTAACCTATATGCGCTCCAAAAAATTCTTTAAAAAAAAAAAACTAAAATCCTTTGGATGGCCATTTGACTCCTGAGAAGTCTCAACAGGCACTGACGATCAAAGGTGAGGCCCACTTTGTGATCAGTCGTCTGTGTTATTTCAGAGCCTTGATGATGATATTCTCACTTGATTGCAGATGAAGACTGACACCGCTAATAGAAATCAGAATTCTCTTTCTAGTTTCTCACAGACTCGAATATCCAGAGAGCTGTCTGAGAGAAATGGGCTGAGACTGAAATGGGAGGGATAAAAGGGTTCTGACATCCTTTCTGACAGGAGCTTTGATACCATGAAATCAGAGAATAAGAGAATAAGATTGCAGTGCAAAGGAGTGTCGGGTCCTTCTGGTTTCTGGGATTGATGTCCAGTTATAATACAAGAGTTTCCATTTGCCAATGGCTACAAATACAATCAAGGAAAGAAATAAATTACAATTAAATTAATTGAATGTGCTAAGCTAATGTAATCTACTAATGATAGTAACTGCATGCAGACTTGGACCAGTGAGATATGCAGAATCTTTGTGGGTTGCCTGTGGGCCAATTGTCCTAGGTCACTATTTACATACATGGCCCACATGGGTATAAGCCTGGGTTACTATTTCACAAGCTACATGGATTAATACAAATTGTACAGTTCCAGTCCATAATAGAAAAGAAGTAAATCCTAATATTATAGTTGGATGATGCTGTGGTTCTTCTGATGTGATAATTATGTAATGATTTCCCCCAATTCTTTGAACGAGTCTGTTGCATGCTGTCAAATATTTGGGTTTGAGTAATAACATTCTTTCAATTATAGGCCTCATAAATGGGGCTAAAGTTCCAATTTCCACAGCAATCCGCCAAAAAACTACAGTTCTATGAAAACATAAGAGGCCAAAGAAGATGGGTCTGTTGGTTTCATTGCATTTCCATAGTGATCATTTCCATTATTTTTAGATCCAATTATAAATGCATGAAATTGTTTCAATAGGGTGTGATTAGGCTTCTTGCTCATAAAGTACCTTATATATATGTATGTATGTAAGTATGGTACAAAGGAAATGTCATTAAAAACCAGTACGAAAAGACAATTCAAAAGAACAATCGAGACAGAGAAAAAAAGAAAAACAATAACAACAACAACAACAACAACAACAACAACAACAAAAATAACCTAGACAACAAAAATCTCCCTATCCCCACCCCCCCACCACCCCCTTCCAACCCCCCTTCCAAATAAGTTCTCATAGCAAAATTATGCGAAACCATACTAAGGTTCCTAGGAATACGAGGGAAAACAAGTGACTCAAAAGAATTCACCACCGAAGAGATGTCTTTCAAAATAGGGTCACTAGACTAGTCTGGGCTGCCATTGATCACATCCTCAAGAACATCTGACAAAATGAGGAATTTATGAAAATCCCTTGCCTCAGCTTCATTCAAGGTTGACAAAATAGCCCTTGCATCACTCTAAAAAGGACCGATCCTTCCATCACTCTAAAGGGCAAGCCTTGATGAAAGCTAGCATCACCATTTAAAATTGGCTTTAGCGTTGTGATTTCGAGATCCAAAATAACATTTTTTGTTGCATTTGGAGTATTTAGAGGATGGATTTTCTTTCCTCTAAAAATAAAGCCATTTATGCTCTTCCAAAGAGCCCACCACAAAGCCAATGTCCAAGCTTGTGAAAGAGAATCAATACTTTGAACTTCAGAGTCACACAAATCCACAAAATCTTTCTGCTATTCAGATATCGAGTTGGAGGAAAAATTATGAGATGAAAATCCTAGCTTGGATCTGAACCAAGTAGCCCTTACATGGTCACATAGAAACAAAGCATGTTCAATTGATTCATCATCCTTATCACAGGTAGGACAGAAGGCATTAATGGCAAGTGTTTTATTAAAAGGAATTTACGCACCTGGATATCATTGTTGAGACATTTCCTTAAAAAAAGAACTCTCCCAGGGATAGGTAGTTTCTATAGAGACTTTTGTTTAATCATGGGCCTGATAACTTGATTACCTTCCGTAGCAATTGATGCTGTATCCAGATTTTGTAGATAAAGCACCATTTTTCGTGAAGTTCTAGATTTTTTTTAATCCTCTGTGCTATATTGTGGAATGCAGATTTTTAGAATGCTTTCCACATCAGAAATATTGTTAAAAGTATCTTTAATGAGTTGCACATTCCATTTCCTATCTTGGTCCCATTGGTCTTTGACGACGATTTTCGAATTACATCAGAAATGAATTTCTCAGCCCATTTGCACAGGGAATCCAGTTACCTCTCCACACTGAGATGTTCTCACCATTCCCTAGAATCCACTCCCACCTTTTCATTTATAAAATTTGTTGCTTCCACAAAACCTTTCAGGAACCAAGAATTGCCCTTTTTTTAAAATTTGCATCCAATAGCAGTTTGTTTGGGCAATACTTCGCTTTGAGAATCTTGGAACTAAGAAGATCTTCGTTAGAAAAACATCTCCAACTAGTCTTAGTAAGGCCAGATTATTGTTAGCAGTTTCACAAATTCCCAGGCCCCCCATCATCAACGGATCAGAGCATGAAATTTCTTGTTCTCTATTGTATCGCCCCAAAGAAGTTTTTGAATAATTTATCAATCGCAACACTAGTTTTAGATGGGAGCTTGAGAATCGACACATTATCAACATTAGTTGAGGAAGCAACAATTTTAATGAGGGCGTTTCAACCGGCTATAGATAGAAGAGGGATCTGCCATGACATGATTCTACATTTATTTTAGATATCAGGTTTTGAAAATTAGAATTCGGGGGTTACCAAAGTATTTTTCATTGTCCCTCATCCTTCTGACCCCCAGAATTTTCATAGTTCCTTGCATCTCATGTTACATGTGCCCTTACTTTAAGACTTCCTTAATTTTCTTGATTTCACTGATTCTAATGTTATAGAAGAGGAGGCTATCATCAGCGAAGAATAAGTGAGTATTGGAGCCGTTTTAGCAACTTTTAACACCATGAATAACACCCTCTTCTTCTGCTTTTAATTGCAGATGAGAGAGGACATCCGCACCTAGGATAAAAAGATAGGGCGAGTGGGGATACCCTTGTCGTAGACCTCTCTTCGAAGAAAAATTTCTATGAGGTGACCATTTAAAATAATTAAAAAAAGAAACTAAGGATATACAAGCCATTATCATTTGAATAAACTCCTTGTGCAAACCAATGGCCTCTGTAACCTTTGGCAATACAATCTCATTCCTTGTGTAAACCACAATCCTCTATAACCATTGGCAAGAAAGCCCCATTCCATCCGATCATACGCTTTTGCCATGTCAAGTTTAAGCCCCCGTGATTTTATTTTTCATCTTTCTTTTTATTGAAGAAATGGAGAATCTCATGGGAAACAATATATTTATCTAAAATAGATCTATCTTTGATAAAATCACTTTGGAATGAGCCCACAATTCTTCCTAGATTCTTGTTAAGCTTTTTAACTATAACTTCTGCTTTTATCTTGTAGCTATAAACTAATCAGTCTAAAATCATTGGTACTTTGGGGGTTATTTTTCCTTAGAATCAAGATAATAAATGTTTTGTTAATGTTTTTAAGAGAAGATTTACTCCTTAAAAATTCTTGAATAAGGTTGGTAATATCATCTCCTACTGAATCCCACACCTGTCAATTGAATTTGGCTGGATAACCATAAGAACCTAGAGATTTAAGAAAACCCAATTGAAAAATGACCTCTTTAACTTGATGGATGTAGGAACAACATTAAGTTTAATATTTTTTTCCCTTGTTATTGGATTTCAGAAAGGTTTCTCAAACCACTAGATTCCATGATTTTCATTAAGTTTTCAGAGAAAGCATTTCCAATATCCTCCCTTTGTCCAACCATCATCAAAGCCTTGTCTCAACAATGTTGGGGTCGACTACATGATTTCTATTTCTCCATTCCGATATATCTTGAGCCAAATTCTCAGATAAGTTACACTTCCTCATATCCATTTTTACCACCTCCATCCACGTTCTCTTTGGCATACCCCTTCCCCTTGTCCAACCATTTTCCATCATTATTTTTAATCTTGTCAATTCTATTCAGTTTCCTTTTATTAATAGTGCTAGAATGAAAAAAAAAAATTTTGTATTTCTATCTCCTTCACTCAGCTGAAGTTCCCTAGATTTTTGTCTCCATAAATTCTCCTCTATAACTAGGTATTTATCAAGTTTTCTATTGAGATCAATTTAATTTTCTATATTTTGCTCTTTTTTTTTTATCGGTAACAGTAAAAATTTACAACCTCTTCCACCCCTTTTTTTAATCAAGTGTTCTATATTTTGCTCATTCACGGCATCGTCTTTAATATTCTCTAATTCAATTCTAATTTCCTTAATAACCTCTTCCACCTTACCAAAACTGCTTTTTTCCCATTTAGTTAGGTCTTTTCCTAATAGATGAAGAGTGTGATTAATGTTCTCTATATTAATGTTTTCAATTCTAGTCCATCTATTAAGAATAGCTTGCTCACATTCTTTATCTCTAAGCCACATGCTATGGTATCTGAAAGGACGAGGAAGTTTGGTTCTCTCCGGGTTACCAATGAAAAGAACTGGGGAATGATCCGAGCCTCCTGCTGTAAGCATCGAAAAGCTGCCTCTAGAAAGCGGTTGCACCATTCAATATTACCGACAACTTTGTCAAGTCTTTCTTTAATATGCGCTAGTCCTTTCCTTTTATTGGACCGAGTAAATTTAGGTCCAATAGTACCAAGATCAAATATCGCCATATTTTCCATGAATTCCAAAGCGTGCGTAGCTTTTTAGGTCCCCTATTTCTTTTGATTTTCTAAAACCTCATGAAAGTCACCAATGATCTTCCATGGGCCCTTATATCTATTGCCTGTATCGGTCGTATTATTCCAAGAATTAATTTTTTCCCCATAGGATAAGGAGAGCCCTGGATGAAATTTGCAAACAAGTCCCCATATGACCTCTTGATCGAAAAAGGTAAGAACCATCTATCTCTAACTGTTATAGATTATTCAACGGACTCTTGCTGAAATAAAGCCAGACCAGCTGTTCCAATTGCTGGAATCGCTTTCATATTATCAAGATTGAACCTTCTAGCCATTTTCTTAATATTAATTTTGGAAAAAAGAGAACTCAGATTATGCTCCCTGGATAATCTCTTCGCTTACGAATTGTTAAGGTTGTTTTAACACCTACAATTCAAAATAGTACCTTTAATAAATTCAAAACAGTTTGTGATATTAGAAACTGTGCTGGCTGATTTTTTTTTTTTTTTTTTAATTCCTCGAGGTCTTCTGTTTCAGACAGTTTCCCATTAGAACCCCAAATTAATGCATCATGTTTGTGCACACTGCATCGTTCTCAGGGCGTAGAAGAGATTATGGGGTGGTGACAGTTGCAAAGGGAGCAGCATCAGGATTAATGGATTTGCCATTATCTGGTCCGACCTCATACCTTTTTCTTGTGTTTCCAACTTCAGGAGCTTGATGTTGAGATACAGACCTGAACATGTTGATAGCATCTTCCTCACTGCATCTCTCCCTCGAATCCCTTTCTATGCAATCTGCCACAATCCGTCCCCTGTTTTTCCCTGGTTCAAAGCATGTCACATTCCCTTCATTAATATCCATTAATGATCACCCCTCTCTTCTCTGTTAATGAAACCAGGGTATGGGCCCTGCACTTCACTATCCTTCTCTAGCTGAAGATCCCGCCACTCTACCGTTAGAGAAGTCCCCATCCTTTGTTCTAGCCTGACTTGGGCTACATTGTTGAGTTGACTCATTCGACCCCAAGTCTTGAGACTCATTTGTCTCCCCTTCCCCTCTCTGCTCGAGCTTTCTAGAGAAACCCCATTCCCTGACTGACTCTCTCTTCCGAATTTTCCACAGAGCATCCACTCTCCAAAGGGTAATAATGCACCTCCCCTTCTCTGATGCTGGGGATATTCAGTAGAACTCATTCACTATGCTCTCCTGGAACTTCTGAGACGGGGTATGGAATACTGTAGTCATATTCTTCATGATCAACCAAACCACAGAATCTACATATGGCTTTCACCTTTTCATATTTAATATTTCATCAGTTAGTTTAACAGATGGAGTGAAGTCTTCCTTAATTTTCATGATAACTCTTGCTCTTAACTATATCATCCTAAGGATTACCCTCATATTAAAACTGAATTTCCTGGACAGCACCCACCTTGGAACAAATTGCTCTAACTATGGATTTTTTGAAATACAAAAGGGGAAGAATACGAATCTGAATCTGAATCCAGCAAGATATAGAATCAACCTTCTCATCGTAGTATGCTAACCTGGGATCAACTTGTCTAATAGCCAGAAGAACTCCATAAAAAACCAAGGAACTTTTCTCCATATTATGTCTACCTCCTCCTGTGTTTTAAAACTGAAGGAATGGCGATTGTCATCGATAGTGGAGATAATTTGGAATGGGAAACCTCCTCTAGTTTGCTTTAGCTGCTCTCTGGACATCCTGCAGAGACCATCTTCTCTTTTGGAGAGGCTCGCCACGCCACCATCAGGAATGATCTCACCTCAAGCTCTCCAGCAATCATACCTTCCTTACAGAAACATCATGGGTCGCTTTTTTTTTCTGAGGAGGAGCCTTCCATTTGGTTCAGAATGCCTAGTCCAAATACCCACCCATAACATTTTGTTATTCTCTATAAGGTTTCTTTGGTCGCAAACCACGCACTCACTGCAAAGAATTTTCACACTGAAAAGCACCAGAGGGAAGCAGAAAAGAGTAGCCTCAAAGAGATAGAAGGCCAACAGAGAAACTGACTCACTCCAGTAAAGGAGGAACATAAAAGAAGGCTATAAACAGCCACAGAAAACCGTCTCACGCCAGATAAGAAGCACAGTAAAGCCTAGTAGCCTACCCTTGCCGGAGAAGAAGCACAGTAATGCTGGTGAAGAGGCGGGTTAGGACCTCGAAGTTGCTTATGGAGATTAAAGTGGGCTTTTACCGCTTTTTATCTGGTCACAGGTGAAGTCTTGAAGAGGAATTTTAATGATACCTTTCTGGGCCTATTGGCTAAGATCAAGAAGAAGAATTTGAATAAAGAAAAGGAACGTTACTACCTTATACTATATACAGGACAACTACTTCTCTTTTATTACGAGGGCATGGAGTCGAAGGCTAGTTTGGCACTTTACTAATATAGTAAAAGTCAAATAAAGCCTCTATTGTTCGGACAAGATGTCACATAAAAAACACTTTAATTCAAAACTTCCTCTATCTTTTTCAGAAAATGTCAAAAAGCATCCACCTTTATCCACAAATACAAAAGAAAGCTCTACTTCCCATAAAAAAGTAAAAAAGATTTCATAACAAACAATTAAAAATAGAATACCATCATAATCCATTTATATTTTATTATTTCTTTAAAATCAATCGAAGATAAGAAATTATTTATAATGTAAAAAATAAATATATAATAACTTCTAATGGTACTATACTTAATAATATCTTCCGAATTTAATAATTCTCTATTTTTCTAATATATCGGAAAAGATCATCTAGTGCATCATATTCACTGTCAGTCTTCTTTGCCACATAACCAATCTTATGTACAAAGTACAAACTAAAGTCTTCTACCGTCTTTGATTTTAAACAAGTTCTATGTGGGAGAATTACAAGAGAAATGCCGAGAAAGCTGTCGTGATTTGGTTGTCCTAGTAGGCCTACAAGATTTTGCAAACCCTAATTGCAGCAGCTAAAGTATTGGACCAAAATCATGTAGATAACAATAGGATGATTACTTAAATCAAACTAATATAGTAAAGATATATGGTACATTGCATGACTCTAAAAAATTGTCAAAATTCTATATTATGTAGTCTGCATTAGTTTCTTTCTCTGTTTTTTTCTACAGAATGAGTCTTCTAAAGGAATGTTTGGAATATTTCCCTGATTTTGTAAACCAAAAAAAACAGTTTACACTTCCAGTTTTCAACTATTTTACAAAGAGTGAGCATTATCTGTTCCTCTTATTTATGCTAGAATTTGGGTAAAGTTGATTTAGAAAAGATAAGTCCTAAAATCCAATATAAAGTTTTTTTTTTTTTTTTTTTCAAAAGAGAAAGTAGGAAGAGTCTTAAAGTGACAACCTGTCACTAATAGAACTTTAAATCTCATTGGACAAAATAGTTGGGCCCACCATGAGATTATGGGAAATTCGACTTTTGAATGACGTTCAATTTAATGGTGGGCCCACCTCTTATTATAGTGAATTTTGACTAAGGCCAATAAAAGATGAGGCCATTAATTTTAAATAAATGGACAAAATTGTTAGGCCCACCGTATGATTATGATAATCTCAGGTTTTTCAAAGAGAGAAAGTAGGGATCGAATGTCTTAAGGTAAGCGTTTGGTTCGCTGTAATGAAGGTCGGAATGGAATGGTTATTCCAACGGAATGGTCATTACAGCGTTTGGTTCGCAAAAAAGTGGCGGAATGACCATTACCTCCGGAATCCTATTCCCTTATGTAGAGGAATGACCATTCCATCCAGGATGGGAAGGAATGGCCATTCCATTCCTTTCTACTTTTTTTTTAGACCACAATACCCTTTTTATATCTATACATTATTATTATAATAATAAGATTATAAAAGAGAAGAACTTATGTGGGCCCCACCTATAAAATAATAATATAATATATACATTATTATTATAATTATAATTATTATAAGAATATAAAAGAGAAGAACTTGTGTGGGCCACACCTATATAATAATAATATAATCTATACATTATTATTATTATTATTATAATAATAAGATTATAAAAGAGAAGAACTTTTGTATGGGCTCCACTTATATAATAATAATATAATATATACATTATTATTATAACAATAAGATTATAAAATAGAAGAACTTGTGTGGGCCCCACCTATATAATAATAATATAATATATACATTATTATTATTATTATTATTATTATTATAAGATTATAAAATAGAAGAACTTGTGTTGGCCCCACCTATATAATAATAATAATAATATAATCTATACATTATTATTATTATTATTATTATAAGATTATAAAATAGAAGAACTTGTGTGGGCCCCACCTATATAATAATAATATAATATATACATTATTATTATTATTATTATAAGATTATAAATAGAAGAACTTGTATGGGCCCACCTATACAATAATAATATAATATATTATTATTATTATTATTATAAGATTATAAAAGAGAAAAACTTATGTGGGCCCTACCTATATAATAATAATATAATCTATATATTATTATTATTATTATTATTATTATTATTATTATAAAATTATAAAATAGAAGAGCTTGTGTGGGCCCCACCTATATAATAATATAATCTATATATTATTATTATCATAAGATTATAAAATAGAAGAGCTTGTGTAGGCCCCACCTATATAATAATAATATAATCTATACATTATTATTATAATATTATAAAATAGAAGAGCTTGTGTGGGCCCCACCTATATAATAATAATATAATCTATATATTATTATTATCATAAGATTATAAAATAGAAGAGCTTGTGTGGGCCCCACCTATATAATAATAATATAATCTATACATTATTATTATTATTATTATTATTATTATTATATTATAAAATAGAAGAGCTTGTGTGGGCCCCACCTATATAATAATAATATAATTCATATTATTATTATTATAAGATTATAAAATAGAAGAGCTTGTGTGGGCTCCACCTATATAATTATAATATAATCTATACATTGACTGAGCTAAAGATAAAAAGCTAATAAGGATATTTTGGTCAGTCTTATGTAAATTTTATTCCATTCCAGGACTCATTCCAGTGTACCAAACGCAGGAACATGAATCAACTGAGTTGATTCCTTAGCGTACCAAACGCTGGAATGGAAATGCTTATTCCTGCCTCATTCCATTCCTGACTCATTCCGGTCTCCATTTCATTCCCGTCTACAACCATTCCAGCGAACCAAACGCTACCTAAATTTCTTTACTAAAAATCAGCATTGGATGAAATAGTTGACCCAACAACATATTTTGAAAATTACATTCTGAAGATCAATTTGATGTGGGGCCCTCTCCTATTAAAACGAAATTTGGTGATGGCTAATAAAAGATGAAGTTGTTTATTTTAGCGGGTTTGGATCTTTTGCAGGTAGGTCCCCGTCCCACACCTTCAAACTATGAAACGGTGTTTTGAAATTAACATCTTGTCACAAATAGGAACTTATAAATATCATTGGATGAAATTGTTTGGCCCATCATCAACACATTATGAAAATTGCATTTTTAAGCTCAATTTGATGTGGGGCCTATCCTATTAAAATGAAATTTGGTAAGGACTAGTATAAGATTAATTTGTGTTAATTGGTTTGAATCTTTTGTAAGTGGGACCCACACCTTCATATTGTGAAACGACTAACTCTTATTGAAGTGAAATTATCTGAATAAACATGGACCCAAGTTTAAGTTCAGGCCCACCACTTGATTCTATGAATCTAGGCCATTTGAAATTGAAAAAGACTACAAAAAGTAGTGGACCCTTATAAAATCTATGCCATTTAAAATAAATATCTTTATCTAAATTAGCATTTACCCAAATCTCACTTCAATCAAAGTTAACCCCACCACTTGATATTATTAGAGTGTTAATATATTTTCACATTAAAAGGAGAAAAAAATAGGTAAAGATAGAAAGTCATTAAAGTCATTTAAAGAGGAGAAAATGTAAGAAAGAAACATTATTGTTACGGATGGAACTACATTAGTCCTCAACTTTTTGAAATTCCCACATTGGGATGTGGTATTTTAAATTTTTTCTGTGGGCTGTTCTATTTTTTTACTAGTTTTGCCCCTCCTCACTTTTTTCTACAACTAAGGGCCGGTTTGATGTTTACATAATACTGTAAATATTGCAATAATAAAATAGTATAAAATAGAATAGTGTAACATTAAAATATTGTGATATTTTTGCTATTTGCCGATTTTTAAAGAATATTACAGATTTTAAATTGATTTGTTTTTAGTTGTTTGGAAGGTACTATGATTTTAATATATATTAAAAAATCCAAAATAACAATAAGTTCATATTATTGATTGTAGTAAAGTTCATTATTGGAATAATTTTTTATTAAATACTTAAATTATATGAAATTTACCATGTCTGGATGAAAAGGTAATGTGGTAAAACAAAGTTTTATACAAGGGGGTAAAGTGAAGTTGATTTCACTTTTTACTCAAGGCAATGAGAATATTTAGGGTTGAAGTGAAATGAATATACATGTGGCTGACAACTAACTTCATCTGTCGGGTTAGACTCATCTAAAGAGGTTAGAGTTGTAATTTTAACCTAACTTCACTTTACTCTATTTTTTGCCTATCCAAACAGCTAGAGCTTCATGGACGCTCAAACCATATACATGTTGAAGAAAATGCTATTAGAATATAACATATATAAGGTCATAGCAAAATGACATTTTTATGAAATTTCCTGATGCTTTTGTGAATTCAAGCTCTAGTACTAGAGTCCAGGCCTCAATATAATTTGATAATGGACCATAAATGAAAGGAGTCAGATCCAAGCACAAGAATCAGTTTTTGACCCCAACCTTGGTCTCCACATGATTCTTAAGGTGTGTTTGACATTGGACCATTTAGATGTTTCCATGTTCCAGTGAGATGAGATCAAAGAAAAACATGTTTGGTAGTGTAAATCATTGTTCCTAATCTTGATTTCGCTGGAAGGAATTCCAAAATCTTGGTGTATTTGGCATCGTGCCATTCTGATATTCTCATGTTCCCACGAGATGAGGCTACGAAAAACACAGGAAGGAATCACAAGATCTTAACGAACAAAAAATCTTTGTTTTTTCTTTTTTTTAACAAACAGCTTTGTGGCACAATAGGTTCCTACTTATCTTTTATCTCTTTCCTTTTAAATAGGTCATTTAAAAGGTTTCAAATCCTCTCCCTTATCGTAATAGTAAGCCCCATGTTCACAATCCCAAAAAAGGTGGCCCCACTTTGTAATTCTTAAAGGTGAGTCACATGGTCACAATCACAAAAGGTGGACCCATATTATAATTCTTGTAATGGTGGCACCACATTATAAGGCCCCATGTTCTAATTTCTAGAGGTGGGCATCACGTCGTAATTTCTAAATGTGGGTCCCGTGTCTACAATTGCAAAAGAGGTGGCCCTACTTTATAATTCTTAAAGGTGGGTCTATGGTCACAATCGCAAAAGGTGGAGCCACATTGTATCCTATGAATGTAGGCCCGCACTGTGAATCCTATAAATATGACCCCATGTTCTAATTTCTAAATGTGGGTACCATTTGTAATTTTTAAAGGTGGGTCATGTATTCACAATCTATCAAAAGATGGCTCCACATTATAATTTCTATAAAGGTGGACCCACATTGTAAATCCTATGAACGTGTCTCCACATTATAATTTCTAAAGGTGGGTATTGTGTCCACAATCACAAAAAAATGTGTCTCCGCTTTGTAATTCTTAAATGTGGGTTACGTGGTTATGATCACAAAAGGTGGACTCACATTGTAAATCTTATGAATGTGGACCCACATTTCTATCTTCTAAAGGTGTGTACGATGTTGTGATTTCTAAAGTAGGGTCCTATATTTACATTCACAAAAAGGTGGCCCTACATTATAATTCCTATCAAGTGGGCCCATAATGTAAATCCTATGAATATGGGCCCCATGTTCTAATTTTTAAAGGTGGTATCAAGTTATAATTTTAAAGGTGGGTCCCATATATGATAATAATAAAGTGCTACAAATAATAAAAGGTGGGTCCCACATGATGCCAAATGCAAATAATAAAATCGTGTCATTAAGATGTTTTCATGTTCTCACAAAATAAGGCGGTAGGAAACATGGTTGGTACGTGTAAATCACTATTCCCAACTTTTATCTCACTAAAATGAATTTCTTTCATCGCCCCTTTTTTTCCCCCTTTGTCAGCCCTTCTGGCCTGTTCCCGTCCTTGACGTTTTACAACCAGCCACCTTCAATCCTACTTCCCATGTTGTTATGGGAGGCAAGAAGAAAGGATCCCCGAGCTCTAGCTCTTCTGCTAGTGCAAAGTTAGCAGTGCTCAAGGAGTCCTACAAGACTGTTTTCTCCCTTGCTCTCGATGATCGGTCAAAGCTGCAGATAATCATGAGAGCAATCAAACAAAAACAACTAGATGCTCTTCCATCTACAGTGTCTGCAGACCAGATTGCAAAGGCTCGCCAGCTGTTAAAAGATGAAGTTTCAAAGAATTCCTCTTCCATTGTCCAGGAAGTTGTTTCTCCTCCAAATGCAACTGCAATGGCGGAGGTTGTGCCTGGTGTTCAGGAGTCATGTCTTTCATCAGTCCCCACTGGAGTTTTTGCTTTGCAGGATGATTCATATGTCTCAAAACAGAGGATTGTTAACACTTGCAACCCATGCATGTCAGACTTTCAGGGTTCTGAAATAAAAGGTCCCAGCCAGGCTGCTAGTGTAGATCAGACCCTGGGGAGTGCCAAGTCAGTGGCAAACTCTTAGAAAATTACCATCCATGGCAAGGGTAATTCTGGAAAAGACCCGAGTACCAATCCTTTAATGGCCCAGGCCCACTTCATAAAAGATTGTAACCCGCCCAAAGTTTGAAATTCACTAAACCTCCAGAAACTCACTCTTTGGCGCCTACTTTTCAGAGTGATTTGAGGTCCTCTTTGACTGTGGTCCAACCTTCAAACTGCTCTACACCAGGTTGGGCCTCCTTGTTCTCCCCAAAGGCAGAACCGTCACATCTCCTAAAGTTCATGGAGCCACTGTCTTCTTCCTCCAATGCAGAACTCAACTGTGATCTTCTTGAGGATAATTTAGAAGATATATATGAAAAATGGGCCAACTCTCTGGTTGGATTCTTTGTGGGCAAGAGGCCACACTACCTGGCAGTGAAGGCTTCTCTCTCCAAAGCTTGGAGGGTTCAGGATGGCTTTGAGCTTCATGCTCTTGAAAAAGGTTTTTACCTATTCAGGTTCAAGACCCTTGAAGAAAACCAAAAAATTCAGGGTGGACCTTGGTTTGTTAATGGTCATCCTCTCATCCTAACAAAATTTACTGAAGACCTTAACCTTCAGAAGGAAGAAATAGACTCAATTCCAATTTAAATTAAATTTCCAAACCTTAAACTGAACTGCAGGTCCCAAAACTGTCTCTCTAAATTGGCTAGCTGCATAGGCAAGCCTATTTGTATGGACAAGCTCACAGCCACTGGTCTGAGATTGGCATTTGCTAGAGTCTTGGTTGAAGTTAATGTCGATTCGCATCTCCCTGATTCGATCAAGGTTGGATACAAAGGGGGTTCTTTTGAGCAAGCAATTTAATATTCATGGAGGCCTAAAGCATGCAGAACTTGCAGAACGTTCAATCACTGAGGCCTCATGTCCTAGACAACCAATTACTCCAGACCAGAAAGAAAAAAAGACTTGGGTACAAAAAAAGTCTCAACCAGATCCAAATCCGGCATGTCATCCTTCTCTCTCAATTCAAGAAAAGGATACTGAAAATTGGGAAGCAGTCAAGCAAGGCCGTTCCAAAAACCACAGAGGTAAACAAACTGTGACCAGTGCAATAAATTTACAGTGCTGAGTGACTTGGAGGGTAACTCAGACGTATCTGATGTTGAAATTCTACAAACTCAAAATCTGATTGCTCAACAGATTTTGACAGCTATTGACTAGCTAATGCAGGTTATTGATTTTGCTTCGGGGGTGTCCCAACCCTCTGTAAATACTAAATGAATTTCTTCTCATGGAACGTTAGAGGCCTAAACAGGGCCTCTACACAACATGAAATAAGGAATATAATATCTAGGCTCCATCTTAATTTTATCGGGTTAATTGAAACTGAAGTTAAGGAGAGTAATATTCTCAATATCAAACAGTCTTTTCTTCCTAAATCCTGGTTGGATTACTCTAATGTTAGACACTGCAACACTGACAGAATATGGCTTTGTTGGAACCCAGTGTTCTCGGTTTCCATTCTTGAGGATTCGGAGCAACATATCCACTGTAAAGTTCAACACTTTGGAGAAACATTTTTTGTTACCGTTTGTTATGGTGCAAATGCTGGCCAAGACAGATCCAAGCTTTGAGATTCTCTTGTTGTGTGCTCTTAGCATATTAAAGGGCCTTGGATTGTGTTGGGAGATTTCAACTCCATCAGATGGGATGAGGAGAAATTGGGAGGAGCTAAGCCAAATCTAGTTCATATGCAGGATTTTAATAATTGTATTGATCAATGTAATCTTGAAGACCTTGCTCTTTCAGGTGTGGCATACTCTTGGTCCAATTCATCTACTGGCCTATGTAGAATTGAATGCAAGCTTGACAGGGTTCTAGTCAATGCTGATTTCCTCCATGTGGCCAAAAATTTTGAGGGTTCCTTTCTAAACCCAAGTATCTCTGATCACAGGCCTATTCTCATTTCCATCACTCACCAGTGCACTGTCAGTTCTCCATTTCGCTACTTCAACGCCCGGGCAAGAGATTCAATGTTCTTCAACGTTGTGAAAGAGGCATGGGATGTCAACATTAGTGATTCTGCTATGTTTAGAGTTATGAAAATGACAAATGTTAAAAGGGCTCTGAAACAATGGCAAAAAGAAAAAAATTCAGTCTACCAGAATCGAGGAAGCTAGACACAAGCTTGATAGTCTCCAATCTCAGTTGGCCTTCGGGATATCCTCCTCCACTCTTCTTATAGCTGAAAACCAGGCTAAAGAAAATCTAAAAAATTGTCTTCTCATGGAAGAAACCATGCTCAAGCAAACGGCAAGGGACATCCACCTCAATCTAGGTGATTCTAATTCCAAATATTTCTATTCCCTCATCAATTCAAACAGGAAAAGATCTACTATCAAAAGCATCCAGGACTCCACGGGCAGCTCATACTCCAAACCTTCCCACATTGAAGCAGTCTTGGGTGATCACTTTAAAAGTATCCTTGCCCCAACAAACTAGAGGCCTTATCAAGCTATGGATCTTTCCCACACCAGAGTCAGAGCTATCCTCAGTAGTGAGGATGCAGAAATCCTGTGTAGGCGTGTTCTCATCTCTGAAATTGAAGATACTATAAGAGGATCACACCCCCATAAATCCCCGGGTCCAGATGGTTTCAATGCTCATGTGTGGGGACATTCCTAAGGACGCCGAGGTTATATTAGCCCCGGTAAGATGATCAGCTAATTATGTCTCAAGCTTGGCCACACACACCTAGGCGATGATGCTAGGGCGCCAGCCGCAGCCAAGCCCGTGCCGACCTCAGCCACGCTCGATCTCGGCAGTCTATTCCGACCTCGGTCACGTACCAGCATGCTAGCCGAGGTGAGCACTAGCGGCCAAAAGCTCCACTGGAGAACCAGTCACGTCATGGAATGCATGATGAATATGGACACGCGCGGATGATATTGAGAAGACATCTCAGCCGCCTAGGATCCTTGACAGATCTGCATCCAGCGGCTATGTCCCCATCGAGGTGAGGCTCCATGGGAGACCCGATGGGACTATCGCCAAAAGGCCCAAACATGGGGAGGTCCGATTAGACCCTCATTTAATGAAGGAAAATTCTATATGCACCACAGGTTTTATTGAACACACCCACACTTAAGTTTTTTTTAATTACCAAATTGCCCCCTAGTGAAAGGACGAAATTGCCCTTCACCATCAACCTCCTCTCCTCTTCCTTTGGTTCTTTTGCAGTGGAGGTGAGCCGTTTCTCTACTCTCATCTCCTATTCCTCCTCTTTTTCTTCTTCTTCTTCATTCTCCCTTTCATCCATTGTTTCGTAACCGTTCCCCCACACTCATTCATGCCCGTTGATGTTCATCTCTTTCCTCATCATCTTCTTCAACCTTTTTAAAGTATCCTTAAGTCTCATCATCTTCTTCTACCCTTGAAAGTATTCATCTCCCTGGGGCACATTGTCTACTGAAAGCAGGCATTTTCAACATGGACAAGCAACTGATAATCTACCAAGAGGAGGTATACTCTCTGACTTCGTTTCCAACTCGTCATTCAGTTTTCCTGTGATATGCTCGGTATTCCAGAACCGTGCACTAATAAACTAATAATTTTGGGATCATATTTTCAGGAGATTGATTTAACTGGTGCAAGTCAGTGCTCTCTTGATTTTACTAATGTCTTCACCACTGAAATGATATTCAGAAGCCGAGAGGATCTAATCCAATGGACATGGGATGTTGGAAAGAAACATGGCTTGGTAATTGTAATCAAAACTTCAGACGCTGGTGGAGATGGTAGGAAACCGAGAATAGTTTTATCTTGTGAGAGAAGTGGTAGTAACAGGGCTTCATCGAAGATCTACGAAAAGAATAGTCCTAACAAGGCAACGAGAACGAAGAAGTGTAATTGCCCTTTCGCTTTAAAGGGTTGAAAGTTGGCAACTGACGATGATTGGATGTTAACAGTGGTTTGTGGGGTACACAATCATCCAAACACACAACATTTCGAGGGGCAATCGTTTGCTTGGAGGCTTTCTACAAAAGAGATTAATATTTTGATTGATATATCTAAGAGTCTGGTGAAGCCAAGGAACATCTTTCAAACACTGCAGGAGAGGAATGTGCACAACACCACTACGATGAAGAGTATCTACAATGCTCGTCAGAAGTTTAGGGTGACAGAGATGACCGGTCGATCACAAATGCAGCAACTGATGATGCATTTGGAGAAGAGCAAGTACATTGAGTATTCCACCAGCAATGATGCTACAGATGCTATCTTAGACGTATTCTGGGCACATCCGTCATCTATTCAATTATTACGTGCATTTCTAAAAGTTTTGATAATGGATTCCATGTACAAGACCAATAGATATCGACTTCCATTGCTTGAGATTGTTGGTGTCACATCTACCAAACTGACGTTCTCCGTTGCCTTTGTGTACCTTGATTCAGAGAGGGGGGGCAATTATAGATGGGCCCTGGAGAGGCTTAAGGATTAATGGATGGATGCATTATGCCACGTGTGGTTGTCACAGACAGAGAGTTAGCGCTCATGAATGCAATAAAAGTTGTATATCCGAATGCAGCAAACTTATTATGCAGGTGACATATTTCTATGAACATTTGGCAAACTGTAAGAAGTTCTTTGAGACCAACGACAGATGGGATGCATTTATCTCTTGTTGGAACATGTTGGTAGTCTCTCCAACTGAAAGTGACTATATTAAACTTCTAAGTGCTTTGGAATGAAATTTTTGCAGGTATCCACATGCTGTTGATTATGTAAAGAACTCGTGATTGAATAAGCATAAGAAGCAATTCGTGGCTGTTTGGACGGATCAAAATATGCACTTTGGCAACGCCACTGCTAACAGGGCTGAGAGTACACATGCAAAATTAAAGAGACACCTGGGTACATCGAGCTGTAGTTTTGATTCGTCCTGGTAAGTTATCCATGCCCTGCTTGAGTTGCTATTTACTGAAATAAAGGCTTCTTTTGAAAAGAGTTTGAACATTGTGCAACATAAGTTCAAACCGGCACTGTTCCGTGAGTTGAGAGGATTTGTATCAAGGAATGCTTTGGATATAGTATTAAATGAGTCGATAAGAGCTGGTGATATTGGTTCAGATTCGGAGGCATGTGGGTGCGTCGTACGATGGACCCATGGTTTACCATGTGCACATGAAATTACAGAGTATATAAGGGAAGGTTCTCATATACCATTGAGATGTGTATATCAATTTTGACTGAAGCTCAATTTATTGTTGGTGAAGATGAATGAAGCCCCTGAGTTGACCACAACTTCTGAGTTCGACTTGATCGCTAAGAATTTCGGAGTAGTGACGAGGCCGGAAAAATTTAACTACTGAAAAAATTGAGAGAATTAGCTAGTCCTTCATCTACACCTCTTTTTGAATCGGACGTTAAATTGAATACCCACGGTCGGTCATCATCGAAGAAGAAGAAGTTGGATCGGTCTACGACTCGTGAGCCGTCTACATTCAAATATGCAGTAGGGATGAAAGAGAGTGTTCCTGTTATATTAAGTAGTACAGTTGTAACTAAGAAGAAGGTGAAGATTAGTGTCCGTCGCACTCGATCAAGTACATTTTTTCATTTGCTCCCTCAGTCTTTGGGACCTACATCCTCATTGTTAAGGATGTCGCAATTGACGGTAACTGTGGTTTCAGAGCTATAGTTGGTCTTCTTGGCATGGGCAGAGGTATCATGATTATTATGCATTGGTCTATCGAGGAGAGGACCGGGTTGGAGAGCTGTACTACGCATTGTCTTACATTGAAAGTAATCTTTCATTTAATCGGTGGATGACAATGCCGGATATGGGGTCACTTGAAATCTTCATATTATAACGTTGTATTGGTCCTTCTTTCATTGCAGCAGTGCCTGACTTTCTTGCCTTTGATGTCATCCCTGATTCCACCAAGTGATCACAAAATCATCGCGATTGGTTTTGTCAATGGAAACCATACTGTTCAGGTCTTAATGAAACCAGAATCATCCATGCCTCCCATTATAACAAATTGGCATAGACACCACCATTCTGATGCAGAAGGATGACAGCTCCCATATGCAAAGAGCATCGAAAAATTCAGAGAAATTTTTGGAAATAGTGTAGCAACACAAGAGTCGGTGAATCTTGATAGCGATTGATTATCTAAAATGAGAGAAATTTGACGTAACCAAATGAATTATATAATGGAACATTGAATGTTGATGATTACGATGCTCGATGCTTAATTTATTTATTAGTGTTATTTATTATCTGATGACTATTGAATTGTACATGCTCGGATTAAAAGTTTTGTGCAAAACATGTTCTGCATGGCGAACATGTAACGTGCATAACATGTTCTGCACGGCCAACATATAATGTGCAGAACAAGTTCTGCACAGCCAACATGTGCCGATCAGAATATGGTCTGCACATTACATGTTCGCCGTGTAGAACATGTTCTGTACATTACATATTGGTCATGCAGACCTATATCATTTTCATTCCATTCTGTCTAACTTCTTAGTTTATGAAAGCCCACGAAATATTATACAATTGTATACTATACAATCATCACAAAATCTTAAAATTCATCCATTATAGGAGAGCTATAAAAAAATATCCTTAAATTCATCCATTACCCAAAAAAAATACATATGTATGTAAAAGTGATCATTTACATCACTAACTCCATCAAAAAGTGGCCTTAGATCCAAACAAGTTCATTTGCATCACGGCTATCAAAAAGTTGCCTCAATTTTAGACAAGTACGTCAGGTTTCAACAAAAAATTACAAACTCCCATTCTTCATTAATCTAAAGACAAAATCCAACAAAACCAAATGATATCACGGCCGCGTACATCGTCGGTACGTCACCGGTAAGCCATCCAGGACCTCCAGAGTGGTCTGCAATGGCCCGTAATAAAAATCAGTAGGCTGACCAAGTTGTGCAATCTAGCGCGGATACTATCCCTCACTCGACGGATCTGTAAAAAACAACCAACTTTGTTAACACTTAAGAGAATCAGAACTTTTAAAATGCATACATAATGCTAATTTAAAAACTCAAATGCTCACCACTGATGGAGTAGGGTCATCTTGATCCTCATTAGGATGATAATGGGAATGGCGATCGGGATTCTGTACCTGGAGATGTGAAATCCTAACAAACTACTCCATGTAACCGGGTGCGCATTCCCATGCATGTTGCACTCGGTGGCCACGGTGCGCTAAAGATAATACATGATCCTCCAAGACTCCCAATACTGGTCAAGGAATTTGTAGGATACCTTGTATTGCACAACTGTAGATCCTCGAGACGCCCGAAGGGGTGCGAGCGGTGCTGGTGGAATAGTCTGAACATACCCAAATTGACGAAGAACCCTCTGTGGATGGTAGTGTTCAATCACATCTAGTGCTCTCAAGCAACCATAGATAAAAGAACTCTGATGGAATGGATGCTGAGTCTTGGCACCAATATACGGTTCCCAAGCCACCTATGCCAAGTAAATGAAACAACTCATTAATATTCCACAAAAATTAGAGATCCTCGAAAAAACTTAAAACAGATACCAACATATCTATTGGATGCTCACCTCACTCGAATGTAAGTCATCCAGTCTCTCCCGCAGCAGCTTGACATTCTCCCTTGTAATCCCGGGATCCTGACCAGGATTCCACAGAGCCACATGAGGCATTGCAGCCTCAAATCCCCATGAAGCAGGAGGACGGGCAAATGAGAAGTGCTCGTACACCCAAGACTGCAAAAAGATAGTTATTATTAGCTATACAAATTTAAATAATATCTTATGAGTATTCAAAGGGATGTACACATTTACCGTGAGCAGTGTCAGATAACCAGCAATCTATCTCACATCTGCACTCGTAGCGGTCCCCAGTTGGCGATAGAGATACGCAAACGCGGCAGCCCCCCATGCATAACGACGGACCTGTCCCAAGTCCATCAGTAAATATAAGTATGTAATGGGGACTCGGGTAGACGACTTATCGGTGAAGAGTGTGCAGCCTAACAGATACAGAAGATAGCCTCTAGGTGCATACTCTACCTGCTCAACAGATGACCTGAGAGTCACATCGCTGCACACCCGTTTAATCCAGGCCATCCTCACTACCCCACCATGTGCCACTCTCAACTCAACTGACGTTGTCGCCCTATCCACGTCCAATCCACGCTCAAGTAAATCGACCTATTCTGTAGGTCCCATACTAGTCGATGCGTGCATGGGCAGTCCGTTAACAGGATGCCAATGAGAGTACCCACATCATCTAAGGTGATCATCATCTCACCAAATGGCATGTGGAAGGTATTGGTCTCGGGCTGCCACCTCTGTACGAAGCTGGATACCAGAGGGTAGGAGATATATTGATAAGACAAATCCTTCAGCTTTGCCAGTCCAGACTCTTCTATAATTGCAAGAAAGCGATGAACTTCGACATCGGCCCCATCCCGGGCCGAGGTATGTACCAATCCTTTAGCCATCGCCAATGATTGATACACTTGAGCGGATCACGTTCCTGCACATTACAAATATTTATCTTCATTAATATATGTTATTATAGACTTCAACACATCTCATTTGCAAAACAATGAATTCAAACATTACCAAAATGCAAGTGTACCTCCCCGACCCATATGGGTATGGCTACGTGCATCCTAACACTGGGAATTACCGATAAATCATCAGACCGCAGGGGATAGGACCCTCCCCCGCCGTCGCTGCGGGAGGACTGGATGGCTATGCCTCCTGGTCTGATGAATGGTCCTCTCTTGCTGCCGCTGCAGGAGGAGTAGACGGTTGTGCCTCCTCCTCTGATGAATCCTCCTCTGACGAATCCTTCTCTGACTCCTCCTCTGACGACTCCAGGAGTGGATCCTGTTCCAATTTACGTCTTCGTTCAGATGCCGTTAGTCGTTGACGACCGGCAGTCGAAGTACTAGCATGCACACCTTGGTGACGCACCAGTCTTGCGACATCGATCTTCGTCCTAACTCTAGATGGCTCGCTAGAAGAACTAGCCCGTCCACCCATCGAAAGTGAGCTGCCACCGCGACGAGCAAGTCTTCTAGGCATATTCTAATCTGTTCAAAATGAAAATCAAACTGTGTTATTGAAAAATATTAAATATTGTTCAGTTAAAATAAATTGTGCAGATCCATTATGCACGGCATATTAATACCATGCATTTAATAAATGCACGGCCAACATTTGTCGTGCATATGTAATTTGCACGGCATATATCACAGTTCTGGTTTGCCGAGCATTTTGCGAACGAGAAAAAAAGGGGAATGAAAAAAAAAATCTCATGTAGGTGAAAATACAACCTAAATGCATAGATTACAACCTAAATGCATCCATTAAAACCTAAAAAGAAGGTGAAAATGAATGGAAAGCTGTAACGAAGAAGAAGAAGAAGTCAAACTTACCTTTTTATGAACAAGAAGAAGAAGAAGAAGAAGATGGTGATGAGAGCAGAAGAGGCGCAGGAGAAGATGAGATTTTCCGTAGACGAGGGAATGGAGAAGAGGTTGCGGTGGCTGCCAAATTTGGTACTCTCGATGAGGGAATGGAGAATGAAAGTGATGGCTGGGCAGTCTGGGTATTTTGGTGGGTGGGCTCAGCAAAATGGTTTTAAACATAAAATGTGTGTGGTGAGTTCAGAATATGGGTGTATTCATCAAAACTAGTGATGCATATAGAATTTCCCTTTAATGAATTGTGGGCCGATTGGACCACCATTTAATGAAAGGTGGATCCAATCGGATTGTCAATTAGTGAATGGCGGGCAGACTAGACCCTCATTTAAGGGAATGTGGGCTGACGTGACAGTGCTTCCCAAGTACAAGACAAGTCGGTGGGTCCCACCGTCCTCTACCATGGAGACTTCCTTTATAAATAGGAAAGCTCTCTCACACTCCAGGTAGGAACGAACATCTTACTCTTAAGCCCTCACTCCGTCTCTCTTCCTCCTCCACCCTAGTGTTGAGTTTCCTGAACTAACTTAGGCATCGGAGGGCCTTGCGCTGCCTACAGCCATGGTCTCTGACGACTGCATCCTTTTTGTTATCTTCCTTTCAGGTTCTGGACGGGCATATTCATCTCATCAGGGAGTCTCCAGGAGATCCTAAACCCCACTAATTAAGTCCGTGATTTTTAGGCACTCACAGCTCACTTCTTCAAAGTCTATTGGCCTATCATAGATAGAGATGTTTCAGAGGCCGTCTAAGACTTCTTCATTCAATGCAAGCTGCTCCGCCAAGTGAAAAATACTTTCATTGCTCTTGTTCCCAAGTCTGTGGCGCCTTCTTCCCCAGCTGACTTCCACCCTATTTCTCTCACGAATTAGCTTTATAAAATCATTGCTACAATTATAACAAAGAGGATGAAGCCTTTGCTGGAAAAGCTGATCAACCCTTGCCAATCGGCCTTCATTCTAGGAAGGAAGATTGCAGACAACATTCTGCTGTGTCATGATCTTTTCAAGGGTTTCCACCTTGACAAAGGCAAACCCAGAATGTGCTTAAAACTTGATATTGGCAAGGCTTTTGACAGTGTAAGATGGGGTTTTGTTGAAGCGGCTCTCAAAGCATTAAACTTCCCTTCAACCATGATTGGTTGGATCATGGAATGCATTGGCAAACTTGCCTTTTCTATCTTAGTTAATGGTAAAGCTTGTGGCTTCTTCAATAGCAATCGAGGCCTCAGGCAAGGTTGCCCCCTATCCCCTTACCTCTACTGCACTTTCATGGAGTTTTTCTCTTCCACCTTGAATTTTGCTACATAAATGGGCTGATTCCTTCACCATACTCTAGAGGAAATATTTCAATTTCTCACCTCCTTTATGCAGATGATGTTATGATATTTGCAATGGCTCATATTTAGGTGGCTGGACATATCAAAAAACTTCTTGAAGATTTCCGTTAGTTCTCTGGTTTGGAGGTAAATGAAAGTAAAAGTTCCATCTTATTTTCAAATGTTGCTGTGGAAGTAAGAGAGGCTGTCTCTTCAATTCTAAACTTCAAGGAAAAGCAACTTCCTGTGAAATATCTAGGCCTTCCCCTTTTCTCTTCTCGGCTGAAGCTATCTGAGTACCTTCCTCTAATTAAGAAAATCAGGAAAAGATTGGCTGGTTGGAAAACTATACTACTTTCCTATGCTAAAAGAGTTGAGTTGATCAACTCAACACTCTCCTCCTTCCACATTTTCTGGGCTGCTACTTTCATTCTTCCAAAGAGCCGTATTGATCTCATTGAGAAACATGTCAAGAATTTTTTCTGGGGCAATTTTCAAGATCTTAGGAAACTTCACACTGTTTCATGGAGGCAGATTTGTTGTCCTTTGAATCAAGGTGGGCTGGACATTAGGTCTATCAGGCACTCTGCTAAATCCTCCATCTTAAGGCAAGTGTGGAACATTGCTTCTAAAAGAAATTCTCTTTGGGTGGAGTGCGTTTACAACAACTACATCAAAGAAAAATGTTTTTGGGATGTGGACTTTCTCTCCTCTGCTTCTTGGGGTTGGCGTGGTATTCTTGGCAGTAGAGCTTCAACTCTGCAACACATCAAACACTTGATTGGTGATGGGAAAAGTACTCGATTCTGGTTGGATCCTTGGCTTCCCGGCGGCAAGTTGATAGACCAATTCGGAGCCAGAGCTGCTTATGATCTAGCCTTGGGTAGAGATGTTTTGGTGAGCCATTTCATCACAAATGGTTGCTGGACTTTTCCGCAACCCTTCTCTTCTCGGCTTGCAACCATCTTCCTTTTTGTTTCTTTGATGCCCAAGCCTTCTGTAGACTTTTGTGATGAGGTGGTTTGGTCTTCCTCTACGCTAGGTGACTTTAGCTTAAAGTCCACCTATCATGATACTGCTCAGCATGTTAACTCTTCTTGGGGCGATCTTCTCTGGTATAAAGGGCGTATAAACAAGCATTGTATGATCAATTGGTTGGCTCTTCATAATGGCTTGAAGACTAAAGATGTTCTAGCAACTAAGCAGATTTCCCATGACCCGATCTATGTGCTTTGCAATTGCTCTCTTGAAAGCTGCAGACACATCATGACTGCTTACATCTACAACATGAACATTTGGGATTCTATAGTTGCTTCTTTCGGTGCTGCTGCCCAAAGAGATAAGCCCATTATTGAGGAAATGAGAGATTTCCTTTCAAATTGTAACCATAGGAATGAAGATGATATTACTGTGGTGAAGTTATGTTTCCCTGCATTTACTTGGCATATATGGTATGAGCGTAACTTTCGGATTTTCAAGAATAAAGCTCGACCATGGGAAGCTGTCCTCCATGATACTAAAGCCCATATTCGTTCAAGAGCAAATTACCTCAATCTTGTGATTTCTTCCCACATTGCATCAGCTTGAGACCTATCTGCACACTCAAACCACATTCTTACTAAACCTATCTCATTTAGCTCTTCAAATTGGAATCTTCTTCTTTCTTTTAGAGATAATTTTACAGTGGGCTTCTTCAGGAGAAAAACAAACTCTATTCTTTGGATAAAGACTGTTAAAAATAGTGATCCTTTCAATGCAGCTTCTATTCTTCTTAAAGAAGCTTCCAAGTATTCCAACTCTCTAGTGGTGCTGGCAGACAGGAAATTAATCAGCTCTGCTCTTACAAACCCAAACCTTTCTCCTTGGAAACATAGGTTCCAAGCTCGCAGGATGGCTCTCCTTTTCACTAGTCTTAACTCATCCATCTGCTCTCATTTTAACAAAGAAGCTTCTGCATGGTCCTGGTTTGCAGCTCATCTTAGAAACCACAATTGCATCATCAATAGGGGTGAGCAAAAACCGAACCGACCAATTTACCAAACCGAACCATAGCCGAAATTTAATTTCGGTTCGGTTATTTCGGGTAATTCGGTTTGGTTCGGGTAAATTTCCTAGCAAATTCGATTATATAATTTCGGTTCGGTTAATGATCTTATTTAACCAATTAACCGATTAACCGAAATATATGCAATTTTATTTTGAATATTTTTATTACCCATTATCCAGCCCACTAAATATTTTTAGACTTGTTAGTTGGAGTGTTGTTTAAGGTTATTGTCTATTTGTGTAATTGTGTTTAATGTATTTTCAAGCATTTCTATGATATATCATTTATGGATAATGGATTTATGGGCCAATTATTAAGCCCAATTTCACAAATGAAATGTATATAATATAGCAATCTAGCTCTAAATTTTCAAAAACTTGGGCGATTATTAAGTCCAACAAAATGCATCACATTAACCGAACCGACCGAAAACCGAACCTAAATAATTCGGTTCGGCTCGGTTCGGTTAAAAGTTTTACAAAATAAAAAATCGGTTCGGTTCGGTTAATACATTAAAGTGGTCAAAAAATCGGTTTGGTCAAAAATTCTTAAAATAACCGACCGATTAACCGATTGCTCACCCCTAATCATCAATGGCCCCACCTAATGCTTTGTCGGTTTGTTTTGGCTCTGGCCATGTGGGTTTGTTGTTTTAGCCAGTTATAGGCTTCTAATTATCTTTGTTTTGTTTTTTTGGTGTTGTGGGTGGTTTTGCTCACTGTATCTAAAATATGTTTCACTATTGTGTATTTTTGTCTTCTCCTTAATATATACAAATCTTAACTTGCAAAAAAAAAAAAATCTTAACCTACAGGCGTACATAAGTTGGAACGAAAAAAAAACTTTCACACAAAATCCCTAACAGAATGCCCACTAAAAAGAAAGTTGGCATATTTGATGAGGGAAATGGTAGGTCTTGTGTTCTTGATAGTGCTAACAGGCATAGGCCATAGTGGAATACCCGCCAAAGAACGAGCTGAAGTCCTTGACTTCATTGAGCAAAGTAGGCCAACCATCCAAGAATAAGAATGAACTTCAGATTCTAATAGAAGAACAGGAAGGTTGTAGGGTTAGCAAACGAGTCAAGTTGGGGTCAAAACAGGTTTCTTTGGGTTGAAAGTCAACCCATATCTAACCCATTTCTAAAACCCAAGTTACTTCAATAAGACCCAATGCGGGTCAACACATTTAACCCAACACAAATTATGAAATCTTGGCCCATACTTAATGTAATTAAAAAGGATTAAGGCTATTTTAAGTACCAAATATTAAATGACAAAATCGTTTAAAGGGTTTTAGATATACGAGTTTACCCTCACTCAACACATTTAAATAGATTAGGTTGGTTATGCGGGTTGAATCCGAACCCGACCCACTTAAGTGTGGGCGATATTAGTAGACAGACCCATAAATATTGCAGGTTAGGTTATGTGGCTTAAATCCTAAATGTGAATCGGGTTCGAGAGGGTCAGGTCATATTTTGCTAGCCCTACAAGATTGCATCTTCCTTGTATTCTTAGAGCATTTAAAGCTTATCATAGGGGGAATATAGAGAGGGTCTGTTGGTAGGGCCTCCCACTCCCACCCTTCCCACCAGGGATCGATCCATAAATATTGCAGGTCAGGTTATGTGGCTTAAATCTTAAATGTGAATCAGGTTCGAGAGGGTCAGGTCATATTTTGGTAGCCCTACAAGATTGCATCTTCCTTGTATTTCTTAGAGCATTCAAAGCTCGTCATAGGGGGAATATAGAGAGGGCCTGTTGGTAAGGCCTCTCACTCCCACCCCTCCCACCAGGGATCAATCCCTGGTGGGAGGTTTGAATTCCTCCCTCTTGGCCAGTGAGCCATAAGAAGAAAAAAGAGTGTGGAGGGAGAAATTCGAATATATCCTCGGGTCAAGCCGAAATCAAGGCCGACCTGACCTGGAGCTCTATCCAGGCCCAATGGATGCTCAGAGACCGGTCATATGGCAGTTACACATTATTAAAGAGCAGCAATTACAAGAATAAATCAAGGGATTAAAGCGGCACACGATAGGAGCCTCATGGGGGTTTTAGTTTGAAGAAATAAAGCAAAGAAATTATGGAGAATAAAGGAGAATAATGTAAGGAAAGAAGAGGAAAAGACCAAGACAAGAATATATAAAGAAAAATGAAGATCAGAAAGGAGGTATGAAACAGAGAACAAACAAAAGAGACAATCATTTTTTAAAATGAAAATCTCACTGACTTTATCATCGGAGAGTTCTCGATCGGAACATCCAATCAAGTTCTTCTAATGATTCCTTTATTGTAGATATATGAATTCTCATCTCAAACAAAAGAAAGCATTCGACTATCCTTCACCGAGCAGTGCTGTTCAGCTCGTCAGTCGACCAACCAAATTTCAGCATCTACAATTGGCGCCGTCTGTGGGGAACGGAAGAGGAAATCATCCACTGACATTTCTTCTAGCTGACAAATATGGCAGATCAAGTGCATGTTCTGGGATCACAACATCAATCTGGGCATTCTCCATCTCAGATAGAGGCAACTTAGATCAAGGACCAACAAAAGCGCCACAGAAAAGATCCTGTGACCAACCAACCCGGTCGACAAGATGATGAATATGTTCCATGTACGGACAGTGACCAAACTGATCCTATTCTAGGCAAAAAAGGACGGATTCAATCAGAAGTACATCGCGCAAAATCAAGCCAAGCTATAAATTCACCATCTGTGGATAAATTGCAAAAAAGTGGCCACCAGAAGCAGAGCCACACACACCAAGCTATAGTGCCATCACAGAATGCGCTTGTCCGCTTGGAACAATCTTGCAAGGAAGCTGTATGGGACCTAACACAGTGAATGAAGCAGCAGAAAGAGAAATTTAACTGTCAGCTACTGGAATTAGAGGCAGTAAAGGACGCTCAAAGACGACCTCAGAGCACGGGGAACCATCAAGTGAATTCAGAAACTGCTCATAAAAATAGAAAATTGGAGCGCTGAGGAAGTACAGAGGTGCGAGAGCCCAGGAGTCATCTTTCTGAATTAAAATCTCATCGAATCAGACCAAAGCATGGAGCAAGGGATGAAGGAAGCAGGACCTCAAGCTCTTTACCACGAAGAGAGGAGAAATATGAATATAAAACACGGGATATGGAAAAAACTGCACCAAAAAAGAAAAGGACAGCCTCACAGGCACTTGGCGAGAAAAACGTATAAGAGCTAATCGAGAAAGCTTTGGCGAATCAGAGACCCCATCATGTTCCAAACAAGGTATTTGGATACGCGGGGCTTCATATCTCCCTTCTCAAGGGAGATAGAGAGAGTGGATCCACCTGATTCTCAACTCCCAAGCTGAAAATCTATGATGGAACCTCAGATCCTGCCGACCACGTCCAGCATTTCCTACATTCCATGGCACTTTGGATCGGGAATGAGTCATTAATGTGCAGAGTCTTTCCCTCAAGCTTGGGAGATATGGCATTAAAATGGTTCTCACGTCTTAAGCCGAGATCAATACATAGTTTTTGAGAGCTCGCAGCATCTTTCGTCACCCGTTTTGTCATAAATTCTAAACAGCCGAAAGATGTTGGAGCGCTTTTGTCTCTTAAGAAAGATAACTCGGAAAGCTTGAAGGAGTACAATGCTCGTTATTGGCGCATATATAATGAAGTAGATGGAAGCAATGAACATGTATCAATGGCCACCTTTAAATTGGGACTGCCAAAAGAAAGCAAGCTCCGTCAATCATTGACTAAGCGATCCCCAGTCACACAAAGAGATCTGATGGAAAGAATCGAAGAGTTTGTAAAGCTCGAGGAAGACATGGGAGCACCTGAATCAAGAACGATACAAGCAGCAGATGAAGGATCCAGAAGGAAGAGACGAAGAGAGTTCGGGGAAGTCGCTGATAGGAGGATGGGGCGTGCCGAGCCCACAAAAGCAGCCTACGAGGGAATATATACGATCTTCAAAGATCCAATATATAAAATCCTCACTCAAATAAAAGATAAGCCGTGTTTCAAAAGACCTCCGAAGATGATCAGCGACCCCGGACGCCGGAATCCTAACTTATGGTGTTCCTACCATCGGGAAAATAGTCATTTGACAGAAAATTATCGGATACTCAAGCAACATCTAGAAGATCTAGTCAGAGATGGTCACCTAAAAGAATATGTAGAGGAGATGAATTCAAAGAAGAGTAAAGAAGGCTCAGATCGGAAAGATTTCAAGAAAGCTGCAGATGATGAACGACCTGTGGGAGTAATAGATGTGGTGCATGGGGCAATAAATCCAACAGAAGTCACAACCCAATCTGTCCGAGTACAAAGAAAGATGGTTGCACATTTGAAGGAGGTATACCAAGTAGATACTGGACCAAGATTGGTCAGCAAATCTGGACATAGCAAGACAGAGATTTCTTTCTCCGATGAAGACCTTCGAGATGTGGTTCAGCCCCATAACGATGCCCTCGTGATCACTCTTCGAATACAAGAATTTGATGTCCGAAGAATGCTCATATCAATCTTGGAAGCTCCTCAGAAATAATGTACGCTGAACTATTTCAAAAGCTCGGTCTAAAACATTCAAACCTAAAGCCGACCTCAATTCCTTTGTTCGGATTCAATGGCCAGGCAGTACATCCTCTTGGAGTTATAACGATTCAGGTGGGAGCAGGTCCTATTCGTCTAGATGTGGAATTCCTAGTGGTGGATGTGCCATCCCCATATAACGCCATCATGGAACGAACATGGATTCATCGTATGAGAGCAGTACATCGACCTTCCATCAAAGGTTACATTTCCCAACACAGAAGGGAATCATGGAGATCAAAGGAGACCAAGCTATCTTTAGAAGTTGTCTGATCACAGTAATAAAAGGAAAAGCGAGAAATATGGATGATGTAGGTACTGGTCCAAGCAAGAGTACCGATCTCAAATAGCAATCAACTTCAGGTCGGATCAAGGCAGATAAATTATTTTTCGGCCTGAACACCCCAGCAGTTGAAGAACTAAAAAAGATCGCGATATATGGGAGGAATGTAGACAGATATTGGATGATTGGCACATCACTGTCTGAAGAAGAGCAGAAGAATCTGATCCAGTTTCTTAATCAAAACTCAGATATTTTTGCTTGGACTCCATACGAAATGCCTGGGGTCGACCCGACAGTTATTTGCCATAAACTAGGAGCAGATCCAAGCGCAAAGCCAGTGATGCAGAAGCATAGAAAGTTCGCGCCAGAGCACTGAACAGCAGTCTGTGAAGAAGTTGATAAGTTATTGAAGGCAGATGCAATTCGAGAAGTCCATTATCCAGAATGGTTGTCTAACACGGTCGTTGTGCCGAAGAAGGATAAAAAATGGAGAGTATGTGTAGACTTCACCAATCTGAATAAAGCTTGTCCGAAAGATAGCTTCCCGTTACCAAAAATTGATCAGCTTGTCGATTCTACAGCTGGAATGAACGAATGAGCTTCTTAGATGCATACCGAGGATATCATCAGATTGCAATGGAAGAGGCCGACCAAGAAAAGACAGCATTCATAACTCCAAAAGGCACATATTGTTACAAAAGAATGCCCTTTGGCCTCAAGAATGCGGGGGCCACATACCAGAGGTTGATAGCTAAAATATTTCAAGACCTGATCGGAAAAACAGTAAAAGCTTACATTAATGACATGGTAGTCAAGAGAAAAGAAAGAATTACACATGAGCAAGATTTGAGCTCAGTCTTCAAGATTTTTCGAAGATACAAACTTAGGTTAAATGCTTCGAAATGTTCATTTGGTGTCAGCTCCGGAAAATTCCTAGGTTACATTGTAACCCAGAGAGGAATCGAAGCCAACTCCGATCAAATCAAAGCCGTACAGAACATTGATCGACCAAGCTCAAGAAAGGAGGTACAGAGGTTGACAGGTATGCTCGCAGCCTTAAATCGCTTTTTATCAAAAAGCTCGGATAAATGCCGACCAATGTTCCTCGCCCTCAAGAAAAAAGCTAATAACATATGGGACGAGCAATGTGACAAGGCCCTAGCACAGATCAAGTAGTATTTGAGCTCCCCACCTGTGCTCTCTATTCCAAGTCCAGGAGAAGAGTTGATTTTATATCTGGCAGTATCTGAGCATGCAGTCAGCCCAGCCTTGATGAGAGACCAAGGAAAGCAGCACTTGCCTGTATATTTTATCAGCAAAACCTTGTTAGAAGCTGAAACAAGATATTTACCTCTGGAAAAGCTCGCCTTATCATTGGTGAGCGCAGCACGGAAGCTCAGACATTACTTCCATGCTCACACAATTAAGGTCCTGACTGAACATCCATTAAGAGCCATCTTGCAGAAAGCCGACCTGTCAGGACGTATGGTCAAATGGGCAATAGAGCTTGGCAAGCATGATATAAAGATAGCTCCAAGAAATGCCATAAAAGGACAGACAGTAGCAGAATTCATTGCCAAATTTACTCATAAAGACGAATTGAGGCAAAAAGAAGTCAGCTTGGAAGCTAATGAGAGTTGGTTGTTGTATGTTGATGGTGCATTTAATTCCAGGGGTTCAGGAGCTGGTATGGTATTTATCACGCCATAAGGAACAGCTATTGAAAGGGCTGTGACCCTTGGCTTTGCTGCATCAAATAATGAGGCAGAATATGAAGCCCTCTTGTCAGGACTCTGAGCTGCAAAAGATCTTGGAATTATAAAACTCATAATTCACTGCGATTCCCAACTAGTTGCCAATCAACTGAATGGAGAATACGCAGCTCGTGATGATCGGATGATTGCATATGTCGGAGAAGCACAATGCCTTATCCAGCAGATCGTCGACGTCTGATGGACCGCGCTTCTACTTGGTTCTACCGAGGTCGGCGGACTGTTGACACCAAAAATGTCACTTTGCCTCTTCAAGATCCAAAGAGCTACATGAAGTCGCAACCTGCCATAAATAGGCAATGCTACTTTAAAAAAATCAAATCTTGTCAGAATCAAACAAAAACTGCAAGATTCTTCAAAACAGCTAAAAGAGGAGTACACAAGAAGTTTCGGGCCATTTCAAAATCATTTGGCCTAACTTAGCTTCTCCGACAGCCGAAAAGGAGCTCTCGGCGGCAAAAGCATCGGAGACACCAAATCTTCGATCAGAGCCGATGGATGGTCTCAAAATACTTCCAAAAGGCTCCACGTCAAGTTCCGAGTGAAACCGACAACGTTTGACCCTACATCAACCCTTGAACAGCTAAATCAAGCCTCTCGGCGGCGAGAACCACCGAGGCCATTACTCATCAGATAGAGCATATGGACGGCTTCAAAATGCTTATAAAGGGCTACACGTCAAATTTCAGGTCATTTCGACAACATTTGACCATACTTTGACGCTCGGAAGCCAAATCAGGCCTCTCGGCGGCGAAGCTCCTCAGGATCATGGTTTCCAAGACAGAGCCTATGGATCATCTTAAAATGACTCCAATAGGTTCCCTGTCAAATTTCAAGTCAATCGGACATCGGTTGACCGCACATCAAACCGCGACATCTTCATCGCGACAAAAGCAAGTCTACTGGTGATAGGACCCTAAACGGGTTCAAAATTCAAAAAAAAGCCTATGGTTGGTCTTATTTATTGCTCAGGAGGCTTCACACCAAATTTCAGGTCATTCCGACATCGTTTGACCCAGTTTCAGCTTCTGACGGAAAATCGGCAGCTCTATGCTATAAAGTCTTCGGCTTTCTCAGGAAATTGGAAACTTTGCAAAATAAAATGCAAGGATTCTCATCAGGTTTCCTACAGGGAAATCAGGCCAATAAATGGTCAAAAATGTCAAGGAAAAATACAGAAGAAAAAAGAATCGAAAAACAGCAAAAACGGACACAAAACGGGACAAAAAGGGGGAAAAACCCCCAGGGTCGCAGACCCCTGCGACCCTGGAGCCCGGGGTCGCCGGGAAGGCCCCGGAAACCCCGGTTTTCGCCATTTTTTCGCGATTCGAAGCGCCCAGCCTCTGGTATTTTCCAAAATTCATACTTTTGAGACACCAAATCCTCTGACATCCGTCCAAAACACGGGTCAATCATCAAGAGTATCGAAAACAATATTGATCGCCACCCGGTCAACCAAAAAAAAGTGTGCTTTCTACCTGACCGATCGAGAAATCGACAGAACAGATGGCACCGACCCACTGTTGGCAACAAACACCTGAAATTACATGGTCATCTGATGTCGATCTACATGAAGATCCATCGATGATCATCACCAGAAGAATCCCAAAAGACGCGGCACGGCCCGCGACTCTTCAGATGCTCGGCGTCCACTTAATGCGATTAATTGACTAGCTTTATTACAGTCATTAATCCATTTTCTTGGACGGACCAATCAGAAGCAAGCATCCGGGAGTTACAAGTCAAGAGATTCATGGCATTTAACCCATGAAACTCCTCCCATCATGGCGATTAAAGGCGATTAAATGCCCTCAATCTCCTCCGGCCAATCAGAAGCCAAGAAAAAGGAGTTACAAAATAAAGAATTCAATTTTGTAACTCCTCCCTTTATGTAGCTTTATGATAATCAAGGCTCATAAACCCTCCTAAATGGCCACCTAAAAGCCTATAAATAGGAGAGCTCTCCAAGAAGAAAGGATCATCAGAAAAAAACAGCAGACACACAGACAATAGACTGTAGAAAATCCGGAAACTCAGACAGAAAGAGGCATCAGAAATCTAATAGAGAAAACTCTGCGGAAATCCTACACCGACCACCGCTACAAGGTGACAAAAGTCCCTTGGGGGGGTACCCCCCCAAGGTCCTTGCCTTCTCCTTCTGCCGCCAATGGCTTAGACATGGTTTTTCAAGCCCGTCTACTCGGCTTTTCATTTGACATAGGACCTTCTTTTGGTCTTTGTTCTCTAAAAACCTGAGGTTATAGCCAAGCCAAGCGAATCAACAGCATCCTCTGTTCTCATCTGCATGGATGATGGCGAAGCTCACATATGGCTTGCGACCGTCAATCTAAACGGGTCCTCCACAATCTCTTGAGAAGTTAGATCCTCCTTTTCTTGCTTTTCATTGTAGTTTGTATTTTTTTAAAAGAGACAAAAATCACAACTCTTATCTTTCATTATTGATAAGGATTGTAAATCGGCTATAAACGCCAAAATCGGCTATAAACGCCAAAAATCGGCTATAAACGCCAAAATCGGCTATAAATGCAAAAAAAAAATCGCCTTTCACGGCAAACCAAGAAATGTCTCTTTTCTTAAATATATGTGCAATGGAAAACTTGAAAGAAGTTGATTTCCTTTTACTTGCGAAGGTTGATCTCCGGATCACCACTTGCAATTCCAAGTAAAATAGAAAATCTGGCACACCCATACAAAAAAAAGAAATGTTGATGCACGCCCTTGCCCCCTGGTTATGAAAGGGTCGGACCCAAACGGACTCCCACGTCCGCCGACCTCGGTAGAACCGAGCAGGAGCGCGGTCCATCAAGCTGGCACAACCGGTGGGACACGTTTATTTGAGAACACGATGCTAGAAATGAAATATTTGCATATCATATATTTTGCTCTATGCTTATATTTCTTTTCTCGATTCCTTGGTTACTTTATAATTGGTGGCCTATGTTGGATTCCGCATCTAAAAAAAATGAGATGAGATTTTTTGGAAAATTTTAATTCTTTGAATTTATTTCCACTCTTTCTCTTTTCAAAAAAAAATAAATAAATAAAACAAATCAGATTTTTCAGTTTTGGATTCAAAATTGAGAAACCTTGATCCGTTCCTATCGTTCATCGCGCTTGCAGAAATGTTGAGCCTGTTCGACTAAGGTTTTGGGCCATCGTTTCTCTTTGATGAGTTCATTAAAGATCTAAAAAAAAATGAGATGAGATTTTTTGTTTGGAAATTTCTAATTCTTTGAATTTATTTCCACTCTTTCTCTTTTAAAAAAAATAAAATAAAACAAATCAGATTTTTCAGTTTTGGATTCAAAATTGAGAAACCTTGATCCGTTCCTATCGTTCATCGCGCTTGCAGAAATGTTGAGCCTGTTCGACTAAGATTTTGGGCCATCGTTTCTCTTCGATGAGTTCATTAAAGATCTAAAAAAAAAATGAGATGAGATTTTTTGTTTGGAAATTTCTAATTCTTTGAATTTATTTCCACTCTTTCTCTTTTCAAAAACAAAAAAAAAAAACAAAAAAAATCAGATTTTTCAGTTTGGATTCAAAATTGAGAAACCTTGATCCGTTCCTATCGTTCATCGCGCTTGCAGAAATGTTGAGCCTGTTCGACTAAGGTTTTGGGCCATCGTTTCTCTTCGATGAGTTCATTAAAGATCTAAAAAAAAAATAAAAAAATAAAAAAAATTAAATTAGATTTCTCATTTTGGATTCAAAATTGAGAAACCTTGATCCGTTCCTATCGTTCATCGCGCTTGCAGAAATGTTGAGCCTGTTCGACTAAGGTTTTGGGCCATCGTTTCTCTTCGATGAGTTCATTAAAAAAAATATAATAAAATAAAAATATAATTGAAAAAAAAACGACATAGACCACTAAGGTTAAACCAACTGTGTTATTTGATCATGGTTGATTCAAAGAAAAGCCTTGTCCAGAGTGTGGAGACAGCTTGACTGTTCTAGGCAAGGGTCCTCCAAACGGGTTCATTAAGTAATCCTACCCTTACCTGGGGGTAATTTCTATCAATCAAGATTTCATAAGACCGGGTTAGGAGGCCTATGTGTACTCTCTCGTCTTTTAAACAAATTTTTTAAGAAAATAATTTTTTTTTTAAAAAAATAAAAAATTTAAAATAAAAAATAAAAAATAAAATAAAATTTCAAAAAAAAAACTTAAAAAATAAATAAAAAGAAGATTTTTTTTTTAAAAAAAAAAAAGAAAAAAAATCTTCAAAAAAAAATCTTCAAAAAAAAAACTTCTGTCATTTTGGGTTTAGATTGGAGAAATCTTGGTCTTCTCCTTTCTGAGCACTGGCGCTCGCGGAAATCGCTGAGCCCGTGTTCAGATTGGAGTGCCTTTTGCTCTCTTTGATGAACCCGATATTGGCCTTTCAAAAAAAAAACTCGTCATTTTTAGATTCAGATCCGAGAAATTATGGTTCATTTCTTTCTGAGCACTGGCGCTCGCGGAAATCGCTGAGCCCGTGTTCAGATCGGAATACCATCTGCTCTCTTTGATGAATCCAATCTTGACCTTTCAAAATAGAGAATCTCATCTCATAGATGCGGTCTCAAAACATTTGTGTCTAGCGGTACTAGTACGCCCTTTCAGGGTCTACTGTATTGCGACCGGCACATCTGTAACTCCAACTTTATATTCTTCTTACCTCGAGCAAGCTCTGCTTCTCGATAAGTCGAATTTAAGTTCACAATTGCTTCTAGCAGTCACTGGGATGCCCATTCTGGGCTTACCATACCTGCGATCAGAACAATTGTACCCTCTATGGCGTTTTGCTTTCTTCATGTTGCTTGGGTCATCTTCCTCTAGCAATTTGAAAAGACGAAACCATAGAACTTCCCATTTATGATCATTATATTCTTGTGATTACTAATGGATGTGGTCTTGTTTCAGAAATTTTCGAAAACTAACAATGGCAGCTTCACTAACCATTACTTTCGATGAAAACAAGCACTAACTCATGCTTCAACAGAAGCAAACCACGTGCACTTACAAGCGCCCCATCAGTTGCCGAAGCATCAACTCCCTCGGCAATTCTCTGAACTCCGGGTCGACCTCGACTCCCCGGACTATCGTCTTTGGGACGCTGGGACCATTCCCACTTCCTGAGGAACAAACTGCTCCTTCCAAAAAGCATAAATTCGCCATTCAACGTGTCACTACCGTGACACCAAAGGCGAGCACCAGAAGGCCTGAAGCCCGTGGCAGCCCCACGAAGCCTCGACCTGCAAACCACCAGGTCTATCCCAAGACTTGGTCCCCAAGACCTTCACCAAAACAAAGAAGGTCCCAAGCATCCACTAAGCCAGCATTCCTGGCCCCACTCAAGGAGAACCAGTTCTACCCCTTTTGCCTACATGAAAGAGGAGAAACCCATTTCCAACCTGACTCCCAAGTCATCCCAGCATGAGCCGGCTTGTTCCTTCAAGCCCAAAATCAAGTCATGCATCACAAGGCCTCTACAAGCACCTACTAAAGCCTACAAACCTGCAGTTCGACCCTTCATCTCTACGGGGGCCGAACTCCAAAAATTCAAAGCTTCGCTGCAACAGGCGTAGGACAGGGTTCGCATCCTGTCCTTGCCCAGCTGCAAAGAAGACAGGCTCGGCTGCTGCACCCGAGGAAGCACATCCTTCATCGTCAAAGCCCGGCCAGAGTTGACCGAAGCTCAAATTGCTCGTCATATACGCCGCCGCGCGTCATACCGGCAAAAGAGACTAGAGAAGCAAAGGACCCAGCCTCCTACACTCCAAGTCTCTCCCAAATGGGTCAAAAAAGAAAGACCCAACCAAGTTGCTGCCGTCCATATGGTTGGAAAAACCAGAAGGCGCCAAAAATCAGCAACAAAAATCCATGTCTGACGTCTGATGACCCGCAGCGTCTCAAGGACAAGAAGACATTCAGAAGAATCCCCTGCTCCTTCAAGCAAAGGACATCAGAGTGATCATTCCTCAAGCTCTTCTTCAAAAGAATAAGCCCCAGCTCAGTCACCAGGACAGTTTCTTCGTTCGAATCACGAAGGATGAATGTCTTGGCTACAAATTCTGAGCCACCACCCCGCAATCCACCTCTAGAAGATGCGATCACCCGCATCCAGCAGTTGGAACAGGGCCAGCAGAGGATTGAAACTCTGATGGAAAACCTTCTCCTCGCCTTCCAAAATTAGGCGAACAATGAACCTCCTCCGAATCATCAAAACGACGAGGTAAATGGAGAAGAAAATGAGTCACGCGCCCTTACAAAAAAGGACGTAGACAGTATCCTCGCCAAAGCAAAAGAAGAGGATATACTCAAGGAGCATGGGATCAAGCCACCATATCCCTTATGGATGGACTCGGTCCCGTTCCCCACCAAATTCAAGCATCCTACTCTCCAAACATATACGGGGAAAGGATCAGCTAGACAGCACGTCATCCACTTCAAGATCCGGACGGGAGCTATCGCGGATCAAGATGCACTCAAGATCCGCCTCTTTGCAAGTACCCTAAAAGGTACGGCCTTCGATTGGTACTCTACTCTGCCGGAGGACTCAATCCAAAACTGAGCCATGTTAGAGACACGCTTCCTGACTCACTTCAAAGGTGAAGATCATCCCGCTACTATGGCTCAGCTATGCAGCCTAAAACAGGGGGAGAATGAATCAACATATGACTTCATTCACAAGTGGAAAGCAATGGCATACAAATGCTCTGATGTATTGCCACAAGTGTCGCTAGTCGACATTTGCCGAAACAACATGAGAGCCAGAATCCGCTCCATGATCATCGGCAACAAATCAAAAAACCTGGGAGAACTCCTAGAAGCTTCCATGGAAGATGAGACGGTGATTAAAGACCTCAACAGTCAGAAATCATCAAGAAAAGAGCCAACCGCCATTGCAACCTCTAAACCAAAGAAAAAAGAGTTCCTCAATGTGCAGACCAAGTCAACTCCTCAGCCACCAAAGAAAGTTGAAAACAAAGCTGCAGGTAAGAGACCTGAACTCTCGGATGCCTTCAAAGAACGAGTAGAGAAGAAATACCCGTTTGATGAAGATGTTGATGAAATCTTCGGGGCTCTTGTGGCAAACGGCAAGCTCACCTTGCCTGAACCAAAAAGACCAGGTGATGTTGGCAAAACCAACGATCCTCGGTACTGTCCATACCACCAGATGATCTCGCATCCTCTCAATCAATGATTCGTTGTGAGAGAGAAAATAAATGAGATGTGGAAAAACGGAGTCATCACCTTTGACAAAAACTATGGGTCTGCCTCCGTCAACATGGTGACATGTGGACAAATATCAAAATCACCGAAGAAGGAGATCACTACTTCCTTCAAGGTAATAAACTCAATCCAAGCGTCCGAGGAACTGGTTCCTTACCCGACACCAGATGGACAACCGATATGGGTACATCCCGATCTCCTGGAAGATGAAAATTGGGAGGTCGTGAAAACAAAGCCTACAGCTCAACAGCGAAGTATGTTTATGTTTTGAATTATTTATGTAGGCATTCCTTAACATGTTTATGTTTTGAATTGATTCATTGTTTTGGATACATCACCTTGATTCAAACCAAGTAGTACTTAAATTGGTATATCTAAGTAAATCATGTTTTGGAATCATCTTTGAAATCATATGTAACATGATTCCTATACTTGGTTGAATCTTTGGTTGTTGTTTTTCATCATAAGAAAATCACTTTCAAATCTATCTTATGTTTTGGATTCAACAACTTTATAAATCACATGTATTTGGTTTTAAAGTTTTACAACTTGTTTAAACATTGATTGGTATATCATTTTCAAGTTGTCTTTTTAATTACATGTGATTTGACCATTTATTTCAATCAAATATATTTGTATGTTTTACACTTTCAAATACTTTAAGCATACATTGAGCTACATTGTTAATTTGATTGAAATCCTTATGCATCACATGTTTGCTCTAAAAATTTCACAACTTGTTTGGAATAGATAAGTATTTCTTTTACAAGTTACTTTTAACATGTGATTAGCATTTCCTCAATCATAAATGTTTTGAGCTAAAACTTTCAAAAGCCTTTGGCATACATTTATGAGCTTTTATTTTCAAATTGATTGAGGACATCATGCATACACTTTGAACATACATCTTTGCATTCATATAGTGTTTGCATGAATTAGTTTCACTTTCATATCCGCCTATTAAGAGGCATTGTAATGAGCTAAATATGTATCTCCATCAAGTGTATTTTAGACACTACTAAGAGAGAGAACCAACCATTTGGTTGTATAGGTTATTGCTTAGCCTTGAAAAGCATAATGTAAAGGTTATTGCTTAGCCTTGAAAAGCATAGTGTTAAAGGTTATTGCTTAGCCTATTGAAAAGCATACATAGTGGAAATCCGGTGGGGTGTGAGGAACACAAGCCGGTAGTGGATGTAGGCATTGAGGCCGAACCACTATAAATGATTGTGTGATGGTGCATGCTATGTGGTGATTGTGTTTATGTAAGCTTCCGCATTTTGGTTGTCAATCATCACTTGTGACTAGTTAATTTAAATAAGTTAAAATTGGTCATAATTGGTCACTAATTAGTAGCTCACCCTATTCACCCCCCCTCTAGGGTAAGGATCCAGGACTTACAAGTGGTATCAGAGCAAGGTTACTCCATTTAGGGCTTAAACACCCGGAGTTGATCCTTATTAGCTATAATCTAGATTTGAACCCTAGTGTTGTGCTTTATTGCATATCATTAGAATGATTTCCACTATGATCGAAAATAAATTTCTCCTTCCTAGCTCTCTATTTCCCCTAAGAATCTACCTCACCACTCTAAAACTTTTTCAAGTTAAAACTCCAAGAGTTGGTGGGACCTCAAAGTGAACCCTCAAGGACAACCTTATCAAGACCTTAGGTGAATCTTCAAAGGTAGACTTTTGGACTAACCTTAAGGACTTGAACCTCACTAGACCAACCTATTCCTTTTAGTCATATCTATTTGTTGGTCATGTTACATTTGCATTTTGTTTCTACATGGTCACTTCTCATAAAATGCAATGTTTCTTTGTGATCATTTGATTTTGTCTCCATGAACTTTCTTAAACCTTTGTTCTTCATAGGTATATACCTTATATGAGACCCATTTTCATCTATATGCGATCCATGACATCGTTCTAACTTCATACCTTCTTGTGCATGCATAGTTATATTCTTTATTGATGATATGGTATGAGTTAGATCTTGATTGTAATTGATCCTCTCTATGCAAATGTCATATAGTTCCATGTATGGTTGTGCTCTTAAGTTACATTTGTGGATACCATACTAGAACTCTCAAATCCATCCTTTGTACTTCATAAGCTTTGCTATAGATGGATGGTTATGATATTGATTTATGCATAATTTCATAGTGATATCGCTTGTGCATTTTTCAATATCATATTTATGATCATATGAGGCTCTCATCAAAATCCATTCTTTGTATCTTATAGGCATATCCTTTTTTATGGATTTCCTTCATGTTGAGTTCATATGGTTTTTTTAATTTTCAAATTGCATGTATCACCTAAAGACATTTCATTTCATGCAATTTAAAATGTTCATCACTATGCTCACTAAGTTACTATATCTTTAAAGTGATGATTTTCCATTTATGATGCTTGATGTAATTTTGTGTTTGTCACATCTGTGCTCTTAATCATGTTTCATATTCAATTGATTTCAATTAGTTTAATTTTCGATTGTTATCATATCCAATTGATATCTTGAGATTGTGATAGACCTTGTGTACATTGGATTGAACTTGATAGTAATATATTTAGTTCCATGTCACATTCCATTAGCATCATAACCTTTATGTTTGCCACCTCTCATGCTCTTATAGGTAAATCAAATGACCACCATGTTTATGTTTTCATAATTTTGGTTGGTTAATGGTGAGGTTTTGGCTTCATGATTGAACTTCATTTCATTCATCTTGTGCATGATAGTTATATTTAATGAATGTATGAAATGATTTCAAAAATTTACATAGCATATGATTTTCATAGGTATATTGATTGATGCTATGTTTAATAAACCCGATTTCATCATGGATAGCTCTAATTTGGATTAACCCTAGTAATGATATTCTTTTTAACTCCATTTTAGAGTAATTGAGATAATAGTCATATCCTTTAATCTCAATTGGTATTCTTTATTACAATTGGTATCCATGGTTGCTTTTCTCCATGACCTTGCTCTTAATCTCGGTAATTTGATCATATTGAGCTCTATAGTTAAATGAATCTAAACCTTTCCTTGAAATTTACTCTCAATTGGTAAAACCATCTTCTTCTTGAACCAAATAGTTAAATCTTTGTCAAAAGTTTGACAAAAGGAGAGAATGGATTGAGGGGGAGTATAAACCTTCATAGGAAGAATTAGTTTTGATCAAATTCACCATTGAATTGGCTTTATACCCTTAGACTACTACCATACATGATACCTATTATATATTTCATTTTCGATTTCTTTAGTTAACAGGTGCTACTAAAAGGTATTTTTCTTATTTCATGTGTGTAGGTACCTTTGCAATTTAATGTCAAAGGGGGAGAATATTCTAGATGTCAAAAGGGGAGAATATAGCCAATTTATTTAAGGGGAGATTTTGTATTATCTTCCAAAGGGGGAGAAGATGCATATCTTGCCAAAGAGAGAGAGTGCATGGTCAAAGGGGGAGAGTTAAAAGAAGACTAAGCTTGGGAGTTAAAGAAGTTGCTTGGCTAAAAGAGAAAAAGAAAGCTTGAAGAATGATCAAGCTCCAAGCATCAAGAATGAAGAAAAAGAACAAGAGCCCAAGCTAAGTCAAAGAAGCATCCAAGAGATTTCAACACTTGTCCAGCTAAGGGGGAGCTGAAGACTTAGTGTGAAAATTCAGTGATGAGTGAGTTGCCATCAAATTGCAAAGGGGGAGATTGTTAGGGATTTTGTGTTTGCAATTTGATGGATGCATTAACATTTTAATCATCATTTGATTTTTCACAAGAGCTTTGATTTAGAAAAACTTGAAATCTATATTTTCACATGCATTGATTTAAGTCTTTTAAATTTCATGTTTCATGCATGTTTTGATTTTAAACATTGGATGCATTGATTTTGAAAAGAAGTTTTAAAGAATCAAGCATGCCTTTGGTTTTAAAGTTTCAAATTATTTTTAGGCTTTTTATGTTTCATGTTTTTTTTAAGCCTCTTAGTTTGATTTAAAACATGATTCCATGCTTGATTTATTGGCCCAAAAGTCCCCAAAAGAAAAATCTTTGAAATATGCAAAAATTGGTTTTTTGGTCCCGGTTGACCTGCAGTGTAGTAGGTCGACCGAGCCCATGGGTAGGTCGACCGAAGACACTACAGTTTGACCGAGAATGTGACTGTTGCAGGTTTTTCAAACGGTCATATTTTTGCCCGTTGAAGGGCAGGTCGACCGAGCCCTGTATGGGGTCGACCGAGGGGTCGACCGAGGACTAGCCGTTGGGCATTTTTTGTATAAAAAGAAGCTCATTCCTTAGCCAAATTTGAGGAACTTTTAGGCCCACCTTGAGGTGTTTTGAGGCCAAAGAAAGGGGAATGAGCTAAGGGAAACTAAGGGTCATTAGGAAAGCTAAAGCTTGGGATTAATGAAGTTAATTCACTAAGTAAGCTTGCTTTTCCTAATCATATGTTTTCATGCTTTGTTCTAATTATTGGTAAATCTTTGTTAGCATGCTAAACTATGATTTGTTGTGTCCTTAACATGTTTATGTTTTGAATTGATTTATTATTTTGGATACATCACCTTGATTCAAACCAAGTAGTACTTAAATTGGTATATCTAAGTAAATCATGTTTTGGAATCATCTTTGAAATCATATGTAACATGATTCCTATACTTGGTTGAATCTTTGGTTGTTGTTTTTCATCATAAGAAAATCACTTTCAAATCTATCTTATATTTTGGATTCAACAACTGCATAAATCACATGTATTTTATTTTAAAGTTTCACAACTAGTTTAAACATTGATTGGTATATCATTTTCAAGTTGTCTTTTTAATTACATGTGATTTGACCCTTTATTTCAATCAAATATATTTGTATGTTTTACACTTTCAAATACTTTAAGCATACATTGAGCTACATTGTTAATTTGATTGAAATCCTTATGCATCACATGTTTGCTCTTAGAATTTCACAACTTGTTTGGAATAGATAAGTATTTCTTTTACAAGTTACTTTTAACATGTGATTAGCATTTCCTCAATCATAAATGTTTTGAGCTAAAACTTTCAAAAGCCTTTGGCATACATTTATGAGCTTTTATTTTCAAATTGATTGAGGACATCATGCATACACTTTGAACATACATCTTTGCATTCATATAGTGTTTGCATGAATTAGTTTCACTTTCATATCCGCCTATTAAGAGGCATTGTAATGAGCTAAATATGTATCTCCATCAAGTGTATTTTAGACACTACTAAGAGAGAGAACCAACCATTTGGTTGTATAGGTTATTGCTTAGCCTTGAAAAGCATAATGTAAAGGTTATTGCTTAGCCTTGAAAAGCATAGTGTTAAAGGTTATTGCTTAGCCTATTGAAAAGCATACATAGTGGAAATCCGGTGGGGTGTGAGGAACACAAGCCAGTAGTGGATGTAGGCATTGAGGCCGAACCACTATAAATGATTGTGTGATGGTGCATGCTATGTGGTGATTGTGTTTATGTAAGCTTCCGCATTTTGGTTGTCAATCATTACTTGTGACTAGTTAATTTAAATAAGTTAAAATTGGTCATAATTGGTCACTAATTAGTAGCTCACCCTATTCACCCCCCCTCTAGGGTAAGGATCCAGGACTAACAAGTGGTATCAGAGCTGTAGAGCCTCAGAAAAACTCCTTGTGAGTCGTGATCACTCGCATCCACGGAAACTCTCGCTTGAAATAGCGGATAAATAGAGACTCTCCGTTCGTGGCAGGCATGTGGGGGGGGGGACTATCGTGCTCCATGTGTCTGGACTCTGATAGGTACCTATTGTTGATCCGTGTTAAGAGGATATGGGTCCTCAAGGGTCTTGGAGAGATCCGACCCCTTAACACATCCTCCCTTAACTCCTGAAAATGGAGAAAATTGCTGGATAGACGATCCTCTTACATCCGAGGATGAGTCTGACTCCGATCGGGCAACGTCTCCCGTCAGAGCTTCCTGTAATGTGATAATTCAGGATTATAGCTCTTCCGAAGCATCGTCTGATGAGAGCACTTACACTCCGGTGACGCCTAGCAATGTATCTTCTGAAGCCACCTCGTCTCACGTGACTTTCACTGAGATGACACCCTCTCAGGTTTCTTCTCATGAGACTGTGACTTCAAAGTTCACACCCTTCCTGACTGAAGAATTCCCAGCCATTGACTCTTGGGATGATAAATTAGTCAACGAAGAAGAAAGGTTGCTGGATGCTGTTCAGGACTTGTTCCCGGAAAATGCTCCGTGCAACACAATCACTGAGGATGGCAACTCTGCTGCTGATTCATCCTCAGCAAATGAAAAACGACAGTCTCTTGATCCTGAAGATAATCTTCCAAACGAAGACCCTTCTCAAGAAGCTCTCGAAGTTGGTAGAGGCACCCGCTCTGGCCGGGACTACCACAAAAATTACAACCAATCTTCCTTTACATATGTAAATCCTTCGGGAAAAGATGTTGTAAGCGCCCCTAGTGGCAACAATGATGAACATGCAGGCCCTAAGGAGGCTTTCAAGTATGACTTGATTGAACACTTCAAGCACATACCTGCACGTCTGCACATCCTAGATTTGTTGCGAATGTCTCCGCACACTCGTGATAATCTCATCTCGGAATTACAAAAGCTGAATGAGGATGTCAACAAATATGCCCCGCAAGTCCTCCAAATTGAAATGGATTACCGGGTCAAAAACTCAGAAGCCTCCTCAAAGGGAGAAAAGAAGAAAACTGAGGGATCATGCATTGAATGCCTCTCGGTTAAAAAAGCAGCCAGTGCAACCCTCGCCTTCACAAAGGACGACCTCCTACTTGGAGAAACCAGGCATAACCGACCCCTGTACTTCACAGGGTATATCAAGGAAATGCCTATGCACAGAGTTCAGATCGACCCAGGTTCTGCACTCAACCTCATCTCCACATCGGCTCTTGAAGAGTTGGGCATCCCACCCAGCAAGCTGAGCCACACATCTGTATCTATCTTTGGATACGATGGGAGTACTCAAAGGCCTATCGGCAAAATCAGATTCAAGTTGCAGATCGGTGATCTTATCTCTGAGGTCACAGTGTATGCAATAAAGACCCCTTCATGCTACAACATCCTTCTCGGACGCCCTTGGATCCACGAGAATGGTGTTGTCCCTTCAACTCTACATCAATGCATCAAGTTTGTTGGCGACGACGGCATGATACATCGAGTCTTTGCAGACAGAAAACCCTTCAAAGGTAAAGAAGTCCACTTCGCATACTCATAGATGTATGAAGGTGAAAAAGAAGAAGAGGAGAAGCACACAGCATCCTTTGCCGAAAATCTCCAAAAAGATAAAGGCAAAGCTCCTCAATAATCACCGGAAGAAAACAAACCATCCGGTAAATCTGAAGAGAGCATTCAAACTCCCTTCATCATCTCCCTCAAACCTTCAAAGCCTTTGGTCATCACAACTAAAGTGAAGAAGGTAAAGCAAAAACCTGGGGGCAAATTTGTTGTCTCTTTCATGTCTATCATGCAAGACACGGACTCAAATTCAGAGCCGGAAGACGACACATAGTTAAGCCAAGCTGACACTCAGCAAGTTCAGCCTGCTCTCACTCCAATGGAGATAACTTCTGACATAGATGATCCTACGTCAGCTTCCTTCGTTGTTCCAGCAACTTCAGCAAAGGAAAAGCCGATCTTCTTCCATAGATCGGATGCTTCTTCATCAAACTCCATGCTTGAACCTTTCCAAAATGAAGTATGCCTCAACTATCCTTATATAGTTCTGTGGCACAAGCTATTATGAAGAAAATGGGCTATGACGCTCAAAACCCAGTCGGTTTGGGAGAAGGACGCGGTATTCTCACGCCATTGGGGCCCGTCTTGACCAAAAGCCAGCTGGAAGATTGGAGACTCTACGGCTATGTAGAAAAGTCTTCACACGGGTTAGGGTATGATCCTGACACTCCCTTGAGACAGTTGACACAAAGGCTTAAAAGTCAATATACTGACCAAGCCTCAACTTCTCAAGTCCATGAAGACATCGATCTCCCTGGATATCTCTTTAATGAGTCACCTGACGAAGATCCAGGAAGCTCATCCAATTGGCACGATTTCTCCGAAAATGAAGAGGAGTTGTCCGATGGAACAGACGTGTGGTCTTCTGACCCAGAAGAACCCTCATCTCCAAAAGAAGTAGCCTACTTCGACCCGGTTTCAACAGGCGATTGGGATCATCTCATAGCAAGCCTTGGGAAAATTACCGATCAAGAAGACCCGTGGAAAGGAACAAAACCTTGGTCTGGAAATGCCTTTGAAAACCCAGAAGGTTTCGTTGAGCTGGAAGCCTCCGAAAATATTGTGGAGGAACCACCTTCGAACCTTCCAACAGAAGATCCTGTTCAAAAGATAGACTTGGGAACACCAGATAACCCACGTCCTGTATTCATAAGCAAGAATATAAAGGATGATGAGTTACCCGAGTATATCGCCTTTCTTCGTGAGTTCGTTGATTGCTTTGCATGGTCTTACGCTGAAATGCCAGGCTTAGACCCCAAAATAGCGGTTCACAAACTCAATCTTCAAGAAGACATCAAGCATGTCAAGCAAGGCCAAAGAAGATTCCGTCCAGATGTGATGGATAAAATTGAACAAGAAGTTCAAAAACTCAAAAGCGTCAGCTTCATCCGTGAGGAACAACATCCTGAATGGTTGGCCAACATTGTCCCCGTGACAAAGAAGAACGGGCAGATCAGGGTCTGTATTGACTATAGAGACCTGAATGGCGCATGCCCTAAAGATGAATTTCCGCTCCCCATACCAGAGGTAATGATTGATAATACCTGTGGATTCGAGCGAATGACATTCATGGATGATTTCTCTGGCTACAATCAGATAAAGATGCATCCTAAAGATGAAAAACATACATCTTTTCGGACCCCATTTGGAGTGTATTGCTACACTGTCATGCCATTTGGTCTGAAAAATGCTGGTGCCACATATCAGAGGGCTATGATGAAAATATTCTAAGATATGCAGCACAAGACGATTGAATGTTATGTTGATGACCTCGCCGTCAAAAGCAAAAGAAAAGAAGATCATCTCGAAAACCTTCGAGAAGTCTTCCTCCGGCTTCGCAAACACAAACTGCGAATGAATCCTTTGAAATGCTTCTTCGGCGTCTCGTCGGGTAAGTTCCTTGGATTCTTAGTTCGGAAAGCTGGAATAGAGCTTGACCCCATAAAAGTCAAAGCCATTCTAGAAATGCCCTCTCCAAGAACCTTGAGAGAACTCAAAGGGCTTCAAGGGAGATTAGCCTACATCAGACGGTTCATCTCCAATCTTTCGGGGAAATGCCGTCCATTCTCCCGGTTGATGAAAAAAGGTGTAAACTTTGTCTGGGATGCTGACTGTGAAGCTGCTTTCCAAGACATCAAGTCATACCTGACAAAGTCTCCAGTGTTAGCTGCTCCTACCACTGGAAAACCATTCATCTTGTACACAAGAGCCCTTGATCACTCTTTGGGAGCTCTGCTTGCGCAAGAAAATAAGAAAAGAAGCTGCTCTATATTACCTCAGCCGCATGCTAGTAGGTGCAGAGCATCGCTACTCTCCAGTCGAAAAAGAACGTCTTGCAGTGATGTTCGCCGTACAAAAGCTGCGTCACTACTTGCTTTCCAACACAGTATACCTGGTCTCGAGGGTCTACCTCTTGAAGGTCCTTGTCACAAAGGCAGGTTCTCTCAATGCTCGACTGGCAAAATGGTCCATCCTTCTGTCACAATTTGATATTAGGTATGTACCACAAAAAGCAATCAAAGGGCAAGCTCTAGCGGACTTCCTCGCAGAGCATCCATTGCCTAAAGATTCTCCGCTCAGAGATGATCTCCCAGACGAACCAGTCTACAATGTGGAGACTTTCTCACAAAGTGCCTCCTGGGACATGTACTTTGATGGTGCAACCAGGATAAATGAAAAAAGACAGCTGATCTCGGGAGTTGGCATCCTCTTTGTTAGCCCCGAAAAATACATGATTCCACACGCTTTCTCGCTACTGGAACCATGCACAAATAATGCAGCTGAATATCAAGCTCTAATCTTAGGATTGGAACTCGCCATCGAATCCGGTATCATCATGCTGGAAGTCTTTGGAGACTCTCAACTGATTGTCAACCAGATGAATCAGAAATTTGAAGTCAGGAAGCCAGATTTGCTGCCTTACTACAACAAGGCACAATCACTTCTGCAAAAGTTTGACATCTGTCACATCACCCACATTCGTAGAGGTGAAAACATACGTGCAGATGCCCTAGTCGGACTTGCCGCATCCATGGCAATCCAGGAAGGGGAAAACATGCAAATCACAGTGTGCGAAAGAAGAATCCTTCCTCCTCTTAACACACTCCAAGCAGTTGCTGAATTTCACCAAGTGGTCGGAAGTTGGATTTCAATCCTTCAAACTTCAATCGGCGACTGGAGGGATCCGTTCATTGATTACATTATGTTCGGAATCCTACCTGAAGATCCAAAAGAACGAGTAAGCACCCAAAGGCGAACCCCAAGCTTTCATTTGGATATTCCTTCAAAAATCCTTTACAGGAAATCCTTCAACGGAGTACTTCTACGCTGCTTGTCACAACAAGAGGCTGAAGAAACACTCAAAGAAGTTCATGCTGGTCTTTGCGGAGCTCATCAGGCCGGACCTAAGCTCTATGATCAGATAAAAAGGTTAGGATATTACTGGCCTACCATGGTAGCTGACGCAATGCAATTTGCTAAGCGCTGCCAACAATGCCAAGTTCATGGAGATTACATTCACATGCCTCCAGAATGGCTGCATCCTACAACGATCTCATGGCCTTTCGAAGCCTGGGGTATGGACATCATAGGTCCTATTTCTCCCCCTTCAAGCAAAGGTCATCGCTTCATCTTCGCCGCTACGGATTATTTCTCCAAGTGGTCAGAAGCATTTGCGTTCAACGAAATGAAGACCTCATCAGTCCTTCAGTTCCTGTGCACCAACATCGTTTGTTGTTTTGGCATATGTAAAAGATTCGTCCATGATAACGGACCACAATTCCTGGATCATCGATTTTACAGGTTCTGCGACAAATACAAAATCCAAAGCTGTCCTTCGACTCCATATAATCCGGCAGCAAACGGGTTAGCAGAAGCTTTCAACAAGACACTCTGCAAAATCCTCAAAAAAAATGGTCTCTAGTCACAAAAGAGACTGGAGCGACAAAATGTCTGAAGCTTTGTGGGCCTATCGAACCACCGTTCGAGGACTAACCCATAGCACACCATTCTCCTTGGTCTATGGATGCGAAGCTGTCGTACCCTTGGAAGTACAAATTCCTTCCTTGAGGGTATCCTTGCAAAATGACATGACTCAAGAAAACAATGTCAAATTATGACTCCATGAGCTGGACAATCTCGATGAGAGACGGCTCGAAGCTCAACAAAGCATTGAACTTTACCAACCACGCATGGCAGGATCTTTCGATAAAAAGGTCAGGCAAACGCGCCTACAAAAGAGTGACTTGGTTCTTACGGTAAAAAGACCAATGGTCTTCGCTCACAAGTCCAAAGGCAAATTTGAGCCAAAATGGGAGGGACCCTACGTTATCGACAAGGTTTTTTTTCAACGGCGCATACGCACTCCTAAACATGGAGGGTGACAGATGTATGCTGCCTATCAACGGCAAGTTCTTAAAGCGGTACTACCCTTGAAGACTTACCCAACTGGGTAAGAGCAATGCCTGTACGGCCAAAACCGGTTTCCAGGTACACGCTCGCAAAACCCACCCTTTTTTAGAATTTTCATATCAAATGTTGAAATTTCTAGAAATTTAAAACAATGCTTACTTTCATCGTTTCATTGTCAAAAAAAAAATCCTAAGTTTAGGAACCTTTCCCTAACGTGACCAAAATTTTCAACCCTTGAACCCAAAATTCATGGTTTGAAACAAAATCCGGATTCAGGGATTTCCACCCTAGTCCACCCTGCCTTTTACCACCAAAATGGTTTTAGGTCAAAACTTATGACCCTCGTGTCTTTAAACAAAAAAAAAATGGTTTTTCAAAAAACCGCGAGGAAGCGACGCTTAGTCGATACTCGCACAAATCGGAAGCATATGAACCATGTTCGACACTTCCAAAATCGCAGGGAAGCGACATTTCGTCGATACTTGCAAAATCCAAAACCATGGAGACGCAACATTTCAGTTAATATCCATAACTCAAAGGTTCGAGAAAACCACAAATTTCAAAAATCATGGGGAAACGACATCAAGTCAGTACTCGCGAAACCAAAATTTTTGAAAAGCAAGGATGCGACATTCCATCGATACTTGCACCCAGATCCGCGAGGATGCGACATTCCATCGATACTCGCAACCGAATGAGCAAGGATGCGACATTCCATCGATACTTGCAAGAACATTCAGCAGGGAGGCGACTTTTAGTCGATACTTGCATTTTTGAAAACCAAACCGGCTATAAATGCCATCAAAACAGGCTATAAATGCCACAAACCGGCTATCAATGCCACTTAAACAAAACCGGCTATCAATGCCACAGACAAAAACTTGGATTTCAAAAAAACAGGCTATCAATGCCACCAAAACAAAACAGGCTATCAATGCCACCAAAAACCGGCTATAGATGTCACAAAACAAACCGGCTATCAATGCCACCAAAATAAAACAGGCTATCAATGCCACCAAAAACCGGCTATCAATGCCACAAATTCGGCTATCAATGCCACCAAAACTGGCTATAGATACCACAAAAAAAAAAACTCGGCTATCAATGCCACAAGAAAAGCTGGCTCTCATGCCAAAATTGGCTTCCATGCCACAAACAAAAACCTGGCTTCCATGCCAAAATAATCATTTGACAAAAGATTTTCACAAAATGACAACCTTTTGATCAAATCCCATTTAGCAATTACTTTTATCACAAAAGATTCAAATGAGCGTAGGGATAATAAAAAAAAGAAGGCATCCCATTTAGCAATTACTTTTATCACAAAAAGATTCGAGTGAGCGTAGGGATAACAAAAAAAAAAAAAGAAAGTGTTCACAAGCACTACAAAAAAAAGAGTACCAAAAAAATACATGTGGTACCAAAAAAAAAAGAAAGTGTTCACAAGCACTACAAAAAAGTAAGTACCAAAAAAATACAAGTGGTACCAAAAAAGAGAAAAGGATGGTTTCTGTAAAAAAAAAAAATAATACAGGAGCTCAATCAAAAATGGTCTCCAGCCAAGAGTTCAGCTCCTCAAGCAAACTTTTGGCCTCAGCCGTCAAGGATTCCAGGGCACGATTCTTCAAGAACTTGCCATGAGATGCTGGGGTGGGTTGAAACCCTTCTTTCGCACCGGGAAGATTATCCGAGCAGTTTGTCATCGTTCGCTATCTTGAGATTTCCTTTCAAGAACTCGATTGGCATCCGCAACCCGGCGAATCAGAGCACTCCTCCCTGTCACGAGCCTCTGTTATTGCAGTCCACTTGGCAGCGACTTGTGCCTGCAGATGCTCAAGACGTTTCCTGGCCTCATCGACCTCCCTATCAAGGATGTTAAGGTCATGTGTCAGCCCGATGATGGTTAGCTCTTCTAAGTTCTTCTCTCGGACTGCCTGCTTCCTGCTTTCTTTAGCCTCATCCAGGTTAGACTGAGCCTTATCCGCAGGGTCCAGGAACATCTCCTTGAAGAACTGATCATCAGGAAAACCCATGGTCTCAAACCACCTGTCACCCCAGCTCAATGATCCTATTAACGATCGCCCTGGCATCTGTGACATCCAGACCAGCCTCTTCAGCATCACCGAGAATCTCACGCACATGCTGGATCATGCTAAATCCGGCTTCTAAGTGCCCAGAAAAGAGAGTCTCAATCCAAGAGCTCAGAACCCGCACCACCACCTTCTTCACAAAAAGAAGAGATGGCCTAGCTGAAGATTCACCCAACTCCGTTGGTCGGGCCGCTCATGTCATCATTTGCTGGAAGAGTAACAAAAGAACTCTTTCCAGTTGAAGCTACTCCTGCTCGGGAAGGAATCTCAGCACGAGGTATCTCCTCAACATTGTCAGAACTGGTCCCAGGAGTCTCTACCTCTGGATCAACCTCTGGCATCACTTGCTCTGGAAGCGACGGATCCTCCTCTGTCACTTCAAAACCTGCCAAAGAAACACAAAAAGGTATGAATATGATCCTGTCTGAAAATCATTATCAGGGTTATAACTACAAAATACCTTCTTCGACGACTGGCGGAAAACTTTCTTCCTCCATGAACTCATTGGAAGCATCATCAACATTTGCGTCCATCGATGGTTCAAAGTCATCAGAATCCTGTGGCAAGTCAGCTGGCAAGAAATGTGTTAGCAAACCAAGTCACAGACAAAAAAAAAAAAAAGAAGTCGTACCAATTGGAGATTCTGGATTCACTCCAGAGTCCCTCGGTTCTTCTTCAGGTGCCTCGACAGGATCCGTCACCACCTCATCGACTGGAACCTCAGGCATCACCAAGTCTTCCTCTGCTAAAAAAAAAAAAGAAAAGCAGAAACAAGAAGCAAATCAGAACATGGAAAAATCCCATGAAAACAAATGGAAAGAGAAAAAGGAAGAATCATACCTTCACCGACGGTCTCTTCTTCTCGGCTTCTCTTCTATGGAGGCTCGTCAGCATCCACTGGCACATCCTCATTGATAGAAAAAGGAACTTCCAAGTCAGGAGAGTCCTCATGCTGCCCCTTGCTGCGATGATGACTCCTCCTCCTCTTACTCCTGCGGGCTCGCTTCTTGGAGGAACCTGCCCCGCTGTCAGAGTCAGGTTTCCCACTTGACTCCTCACTGGATGGTCTACTCTTGCCAGTAGACTCCACGGAAGCTTGCCTCTATGCCGCTTGCATCCAAGCGCCAAGTTTGGCTTCCTCCTGTTCTAGCTGCTCTAAAGCCTCATCAGGTATTTCTCGAACAGCTTCAGAACCAATGACGCCCTGGTCACCGAGAAAGCCTATCTTGTGCTTCTCTCCAGAAAGGAAGGCCCAAACTTCCTCTCCCTGGACGCCATCCGACTTTCTAAGGCCCTTTCCAGATGCCAGCTTCACATCAAGCTCCTTCTTGGAAAGCCCCCGATATGCCGAAAAGCTCTCCGCGAACCACTTCGCAAAGCCGGCAGTCCGGGAAGTCAACAACACAGGATAAGAAATCATGGCTGTAGTATCTTCAGCACTATAGAAAGCACGTGCATTTCTCCCGTCCTGTAAGCCTCCAAAGCGCTTCACCATGCTTGAAGGCGCTCCAACAACGCCTTGAGAAAAGCCCAGCTGCAAAGCAAAGCGAGAGGGTACATACGGCTGGATGTCAACGAAAAGATGTCTACGGTACACCATCGTGCCGACACGTATGCTGAAAAGCCACTCTCTCTTTCTGCATTCGTCAAGGAATAATGCCTTCCCGACCCCGCCCTGGTAGAGTCTCGGGAGCCACCAAAATCAAAAGCCTTCTTCCGCAACTCCGGAGAAAGCTTCACTGAAGACTGCCCCATTTCGACGTCCCTGAACCGTCGGATCCTCATGCGGGCAAACAAAAGTGATTCGGACACGACTTTGCCCTTAGCCAGTCGAATCATCAGAGGATCATCATCCTATGCAGCACCCAGCCGGTGGAAGCCAGGATAATGGTATACATACCACGAATAAAAGATGTGGGCTGAAAATACCCTATTCATGGGAAGCCCAAGCCGAACCAAAAAAGTAGCAGCCTGCAGTTCGGTACACAGGTAGGAGTAAAGAGCTGGCACCAAAGCAAGCTGCTCTCCAAACGCCATCTGACAAGTCGAAAAAATACAATGCGGCCTGATGTGCGTTCCATCTCCTCCAGCAAAAATAGCATCATCAAGCCAATAAGTGAGGTAAACAGCGAGATCTCTACGCAGTGCAATGTCAGGACATATGGCATTTGTACTTGCTCAGAAATCTCTCAACTCTTCTTGCATGGCCAAGATCTTCTTTGAACTTGGATCCTGAGCTCTGGCTTCCTGGGTCACGCCATCAGAAGACTCCCTGCTATCAAAAAAGTTGGGGAATGAAGAGCTAGAACTCTTCCAACTGCTGGATCTAACTTTCAAAGCCTCTTTCTCCTTAAAAAAATCATAGAAGGCGATGAGCTGAAAGTACAGAAGCCTGAACTCCTCAGACTGCCCCTCGAGGACGCTGTCAATCGGCATAAACTCCTCATAGAGTTTGCCGAGGATGGGCAATCCAGTAATGACGCTCAGCTCCTTCAAAGAAAAACCAATCTCGCCATTCGTCACAATGAAGGTATTGGTTTGTGGGAGGAATGATTCCAGCATAGCCATGAAGGCCTCGTCGGAAAAGATCACGGTCTCCCTAAAGGCGCGGACCGCATCAAAAATCCCGGCTTCCTTCAAAACGGCGCCACCAATCAGCAGGACGCGATCAGTCCACGACTTCCACTCGGGGTCAGCATTGAAACGGCCGCGAAGTCGAAAAGGCTTGATCCAATTGCTGCCGTCACCCGCTGAAAATACCAAGGCCCACCGGTCTCAAATCGACCGACGGATAATCAGAGCCCTGGTAGCCGCTGGATGGCATCAACAGGTCCATGTCAACAGGCGACCTCTCCGTATATCCAGGAGAACCGCCAACAAAAACCCCGGTCTTGATTACATTTGTCCTTCTCACCCAGCTTGGAGGATCTTCCCTCTTAGGGCACGTGGGGGCAAGGCTCAGAATCGAGACGGTGCGATCAAACGTCGACCGGGTAACAACAGTCTTCTTCTCACCATCTGCTGTGAAAGAAAACTGAAAACACCTCCTCTGGTATGTCATGTCATCAGGGACTGCATCACCAAAGAAGAAGGTAGGCTTGGGCAAAACACTCTGATCTTCCATCACCCATGGACGACTGCTTACCATGATCTTATAGAATTCCTCTCCCTTGAGAGCGATCAGTCGCTGCCTCATCTCATCTCTGTTGAGGGAGTCGCACTCTTCCAGATTTCTCTCAACATACTGGACCTTCTCAAAGGCCTGCTGAACGGCCGGATTAGAAGATCTAGAAGATCGACGAGGTACGCTTGTAGCAGGCTCTTTACCCTTGTTCGTTCTGGAGGAACCACCTGCAAAGGATGGAAAAGAAAAAGATCAAACATCAAAATGACAGAATCTCGCTAAAAAAATTTTGGCGAAATTTTGACATGATGACGGGGCAATTCCGAAGAAAAGGAATTATCCCGAAAGAAATAGAAAGCTTGAAGATGGGCTCAACATCGCTGCGAGCTCCGAAACTCCAAACTTTCGAAACCTCAAAGTCTCCGCAAAATCAGGAAGGGCTCAACATCGCTGCGAGCTCCAAATTCCCAAATTTGCGAAAACTTTTCGGTATGCTATCACATCATGCTACAAATTTAATTTACAATTGAATGCATGCATGAACATCTAGGTTTGCCAAAAAAAAAGAGGCATTATCATGATGAGCAAAAAAAAAGAAAAAAAAAGAAAAGAAACTCTCAAAAAAGAAAGAAGAGGGAAAGAAAATAAAAAAAAAAGGGGATGGGCCACAGGCCACTTGGCCGTACGGACAGATCCGTACAAAAAAAAAAAAAAAAAAAAACAAAACAAAACAAAAAAAGAAGAAAAGAAAGCAAAAAAAAAAAAAAAACGTGTGAAAAAAAAAGAAGCAAACACGTGAAAAAAAAAGAAGAAAAGAAAAGAAACAAACAAAAAAAAAGAAAGAACTTTATTTTTCCTACAATGGAGTTTTCTTGAAAAAGGGAACTTACTTGAAGCCATTGATGGAGAAGAAGAGGAAAAGTCTTGAAGATCTTGAAGAAGAAGAACTCTTGGTCTTGAAGCCCTCTTAATATTATTGCAAAAGAAAGTAATAAGAGCAAGAGATCCAACCTCCTCCTTGCTTTTATAGAAGAGAGCAAACCAAAGAAGGAAAGAAGAAAGAAATAAGTGTTACTAATTAGTAACCTTACCAAAAGAAAGAGATTAGAAAGATTCTTTCCCAAAAGAAAGATATCTTGAAAGATTTTCTCCCAAAAAGAAATCAATGAGAGATTTTCTCCCAATAGATAGGATCGATGAAGGATTCTTTCCCAAAATAAAGATATCTTGAGATATCCTATCCCAAAATAAAGGGAATATGAGAGATTCTCTATAAGTAAAGATATTCTTAGATATTCTCTATCCAAATGAGATATTTTGGATATTCTTTACAAAAATGACACCATATGAGATCTAAGCCATTTTAAAAGCTTAAGGTCCCAAGGGTTAGCCCATATGAGCCAAGTTTGACCACCTAGGCACTTAAAAAAAAAAAATTTGGGCTTTTAGTCAAAGAGAAATCCCTCTTACCAAGAGCATACAAAAATGGTTCCATGCCTCTTTTGAGTTGATTGGACTATACAAAGAAAATTCCAAGCCCCATGAGCTTCCAAAAATCAAACCATCCAGCCTCATCTACCAAATTGAGCCAAAATCTTGAAATTGACATTCCACAAAAATCAAACCAAATCCTGGTCCCCTAACTTGCCACATACAGCTTGTTGGGTCACAAGACCAAAACCAAAAACCAAAACCTGATCCCCTAACTTGCCACATACAGCCTGTTAGGTCACAAGATCAAAACCAAAATTGATCCCCCAACATTCCACATACAGCTTGTTGGGTCACACGATCAAAACCAAACCCGACCCCCTAACCTGCCACATACAGCCTGTTAGGTCACAAGGTCAAAACCCAAATCCACATCCTTGATGTCATCTTCAAAACTTTGCCTCGAGATGGTACGTGATCCCTTTCACTACCGTAAAATTCCCCTGGAAGCTCAAAAGGCTACAAATACCAAAAAGAAAGACTGCTCAAAGACTCTTGGTCAAGTCACAAGCTCTCCTTCAAAAATCTCTTCGAGGCACATCGACTACAAAAGTTAAGCAACTCGTCGCTGTACCACGAGGGGGCATTTGTTGACACCAAAAATATCACTTTGCCTCTTCAAGATCCAAAGAGCTACATGAAGTCGCAACCTGCCATAAATAGGCAATGCTACTTTCAAAAAATCAAATCTTGTCAGAATCAAATAAAAACTGCAAGATTCTTCAAAACAGCTAAAAGAGGAGTACACAAGAAGTTTCGGGCCATTTCAAAATCATTTGGCCTAGCTTCGCTTCTCCGACAGCTGAAACGGAGCTCTCGGCGGCAAAAGCATCGGAGACACCAAATCTTCGATCAGAGCCGATGGATGGTCTCAAAATACTTCCAAAAGGCTCAACGTCAAGTTCCGAGTCAAACCGACAACGTTTGACCCTACATCAACCCTCGAACAGCTAAATCAAGCCTCCCGGCGGCGAGAACCACCGAGGCCATTACTCATCAGATAGAGCACATGGACGGCTTCAAAATGCTTATAAAGGGCTACATGTCAAATTTCAGGTCATTTCGATAACATTTGACCATAGTTTGACGCTCGGAAGCCAAATCAGGCCTCTCGGGGGCAAAGCTCTCCGGGACCATGGTTTCCAAGACAGAGCCTATGGATCATCTTAAAATGACTCCAATAGGTTCCCTGTCAAATTTCAAGTCAATCGGACATCGGTTGACCGCACATCAAACTTCGACATCTTCATCGCGACAAAAGCAAGTCTACTGGTGATAGGACCCCAAACGGCTTCAAAATTCAAACAAAAGCCTATGGTTGGTCTTATTTATTGCTCAGGAGGCTTCATACCAAATTTCAGGTCATTCCGACATCGTTTGACCCAGTTTCAGCTTCTGACGGAAAATCGGCAGCTCTGCGCTACAAAGTCTTCGGCTTTCTCAGGAAATTGGAAACTTTGCAAAATAAAATGCAAGGATTCTCATCAGGTTTCCTACAGGGAAATCAGGCCAATAAATGGTCAAAATGTCAAGGAAAAATACAGAAGAAAAAAGAATCGAAAAACAGCAAAAAACGGACACAAAACGGGACAAAAAGGGGGAAAACCCCCCCAGGGTCGTAGGCCCCTGCGACCCTGGGCCAGGGTCCCCGGCGACCCTGGAGCCTGGGGTCGCCGGGAAGGCCCCGGAAACCCCGGTTTTCGCCATTTTTTCGCGATTCGAAGCGCCCAGCCTCTGGTATTTTCCAAAATTCATACTTTTGAGACACCAAATCCTCTGACATCCATCCAAAAACACGGGTCAATCATCAAGAGTATCGAAAACAATATTGATCGCCACCCGGTCAACCAAAAAAAAGTGTGCTTTCTACCCGACCGATCGAGAAATCGATAGGACAGATGGCACCGACCCACTGTTGGCAACAAACACCTGAAATTACATGGTCATCTGATGCCGATCTACATGAAGATCCATCGATGATCATCACCAGAAGAATCCCAAAAGACGCGGCACGGCCCGCGACTCTTCAGATGCTCGGCGACCACTTAATGCGATTAATTGACTAGCTTTATTACAGTCATTAATCCATTTTCTTGGACGGACCAATCAGAAGCAAGCATCCGGGAGTTACAAGTCAAAAGATTCATGGCATTTAACCCATGAAACTCCTCCCATCATGGCGATTAAAGGCGATTAAATGCCCTCAATCTCCTCCGGCCAATCAGAAGCCAAGAAAAAGGAGTTACAAAATAAAGAATTCAATTTTGTAACTCCTCCCTTTATGTAGCTTTATGATAATCAAGGCTCATAAACCCTCCTAAATGGCCACCTAAAAGCCTATAAATAGGAGAGCTCTCCAAGAAGAAAGGATCATCAGAAAAAACAGCAGACACACAGACAATAGACTGCAGAAAATCCGGAAACTCAGACAGAAAGAGGCATCAGAAATCTAAGAGAGAAAACTCTGCGGAAATCCTACACCGACCACCGCTACAAGGTGACAAAAGTCCCTTGGGGGGTACCCTCCCCTAAGGTCCTTGCCTTCTCCTTCTGCCGCCAATGGCTTAGACATGGCTTTTCAAGCCCGTCTACTCGGCTTTTCATTGGACATAGGACCTTCTTTTGGTCTTTGTTCTCTAAAAACCTGAGGTTATAGCCAAGCCAGGCGAATCAATAGCATCCTCTGTTCTCATCTGCATGGATGATGGCGAAGCCCACATATGGCTTGCGACCGTCAATCTAAACGGGTCCCCCACAATCTCCTGAGAAGTTAGATCCTCATTTTCTTGCTTTTCATTGTAGTTTGTATTTTTTTAAAAGAGACAAAAATCACAACTCTTGTCTTTCATTATTGATAAGGATTGTAAATCGGCTATAAACGCCAAAATCGGCTATAAATGCCAAAATAAATCGCCTTTCACGGCAAACCAAGAAATGTCTCTTTTCTTAAATATATGTGCAATGGAAAACTTGAAAGAAGTTGATTTCCTTTTTACTTGCGAATGTTGATCTCCAGATCACCACTTGCAATTCCAAGTAAAATAGAAAATCTGGCACACCCACAAAAAAAAAAGAAATGTTGATGCACGCCCTTGCCCCCCGGTTACGAAAGGGTCGGACCCAAACGGACTCCCACGTCCGCCGACCTCGGTAGAACCGAGCAGGAGCGCGGTCCATCACGGACGTGGGAGTCCGTTGGGTCCGACCCTTTCGTAACCGGGGGGCAAAGGCGTGCATCAACATTTCTTTTGTGTGGGTCTGCCAGATTTTCTATTTTTACTTGGAATTGCAAGTGGTGATCCGGAGATCAACCTTCGCAAGTAAAAAATAAATCAACTTCTTTCAAGTTTTCCATTGCACATATATTTAAGAAAAGAGACATTTTCTTGATTTGCCGTGAAAGGCGATTTTTTTGGCATTTATAGTCGATTTTGGCGTTTATAGCCAATTTACAATCCTTATCAATAATGAAAGACAAGAGTTGTGATTTTTGTCTCTTTTAAAAAAATACAAACTACAATGAAAAGCAAGAAAAGGAGGATCTAACTTCTCAGGAGATTGTGGGGGACCCGTTTAGATTGACGGTCGCAAGCCATATGTGGACTTCCCCATCATCCATGCAGATGAGAACAGAGGATGCTATTGATTCGCTTGACTTGGCTATAACCTCAAGTTTTTAGAGGACAAAGACCAAAAGGAGGTCCTATGTCCAATAAAAAATCAAGTAGACGGGCTGAAAAGCTAAGTCTAAGCCATTTGGAGGCAGAAGGAGAAGGCAAGGACCTTGGGGGTAGGGGCGTTCATCGGGTTTTCAGACCCGGACTGACCCGGAGACCCGGACCGACCCGATGCTTATCGGGCAGGTCTGAAACCTTTCATATCGGTCCGGGTCGAACCCGACCCGATAAATTCTTAATAGGACCGGGTTTCGGGTCATTGAATTCAAGATTTTCGGGTTATCGGGTCACGGTTGTGAATGTTTGATAAAGTCAAAGAAAGATTGAGACTTGAGAGTGACCTTTGATGTTCCAACTCACGCCAAGTGATGGGACCTAACTGCCACCATCAACTTTGAATCTTGATCATTGGTTTTACAAAGATGCAACGATCGATTCATTTAGAAAGAGAAGGCATCGATCCATCAACCAAAGAGATGATACTCTTTTCAGATAAACAATCAGAGAAACAAGACACCACTCCACAAAAGCAGAACCCACTTCTAAATCCATTCTTAACTCTACCAAACGATCCTATCAACTATCAGTCCATTAAGTAGCTGATATTTGGTCATAAATCAGCAAGAAACAATTAGAGGAATCAGACATATTCATGGGGATCCAGCGGCTTTCTGATGAACAAATCGCAGTTAAGAAGTGAAATCTTGTGGAACTCTTCCTCATTAATCCTGTAATCCACCACTTGTCCGATTCCCAGCCCTGAGTCGAGACAAAGGACTCGCTCTGCACCATCTCTATGCCGTCGCTGGTGTTGGAGGCGGCAGAAGCCCCGCCGGCGGGGAGGAGGCGGTCGTACTCGATGTCGTAGTCCCTGCTGTCGAACTCCTCGGCCTCGTCTTCGTCCATGTCGTAGTCGTGGGGATCTCGGGATTCCACATCGTCGTCGTCGGCCCAAACACTAAAATCGTTCCTCTTCTTCTGCTTCTTGTTGATGCTTCTGCAGCTTATTAGGGTTTGGTTGGGTAGATGAAGGTGGGAGAGGAGAGAGGGTTTGGGGGTTGTGGATGACTGGTGAGAAAAAGGAGGCTCTTCTTTCAAGAAATCCCTATTCTCAGTTCTCATTCAAGTAGGGCTGAAACTTTTTAACCAGGCAACCGGGTTTAACCCGGTCCGAACCCGATAACCCGATGGCCTGAAACCCGATAACCCAAAGATTTTTAACAGGGTTATCGGGTGGGTCATTCACCTCTTAAAAATTATCGGGTCGGGCCAAACCCGGCCCGATAACCCAGGACCCGGCCCGATGTGCACCTCTACTTGGGGTGGGGGGGGGGGTACCCCCCAAGGGACTTTTGTCACCTTGTAGTGGTGGTCGGTGTAGAACTTCTATAGAGTTTTCTCTCTTTCCTTCTCTGAATTTCTGTGCTTTTTTCTGATCTAGGATCTATCTTGTTTTTTTGATGATCTATGTGTTTTTTTCGATCTTTTCTTTCTTTGGAATGCTCTCCTATTTATAGGCTTTTAGGTAGCCATTTAGGAGGGTTTATGAGCCTTAATTGTCATAAAGCTACACAAAGGGAGGAGTTACAAGATTGAATTCTTTATTTTGCAACTCCTTTTTCTTGGCTTCTGATTGTCCAAAGGAGATTGTGAGCATTTAATTGCCTTTAATCGCCATGATGGGAGGAGTTTCATGGGTTAAATGCCATGAATCTCTTGACTTGTAACTCCCGGATGCTTGCTTCTGATTGGGCCGTCCAAAGAAATGGATTAATGACTGTAATAAAGCTAGTCAATTAATCGCATTAAGTGGTCGCCTAGCAGTTGAAGAGTCGCGGGCCGTGCCGCGTCTTTTGGGATTCTTCTGGCGATGATCATCGATGGATCTTTATGTAGATCGACATCGGATGACCGTGTAACTTCAGGTGTTGGTTGCCAACGGCGGGTCGGTGCCATCTGTCCTGTCGATTTCTCGATCGGTCGGGTAGAAAGCACACTTTTTTGGTTTACCAGTTGGCGATCAATGTTGATTTCGATACTCTTGATGATTAACCCGTGTTTTTGACGGATGTCAGAGGATTTGGTGTCTCAAAAGTATGAATATTGGAAAATACCAGAGGCCGGACGCTTCGAATCGTGAAAAAACGGCGAAAAATGGGGTTTCCGGGGCGCACCGGGCGATCCCGGGCCCTAGGGTCGCCGGCGACCCTGGGGGGGGGGGGGTTTTCCCCCTTTTGTACCGTTTTGTGTCCGTTTTTACTGTTTTTTATTCTTTTTTTTTCTGTATTTTTCCTTGATATTTTTGATCATTTATTGGCCTGATTTCCCTGTAGAAAACCTGATGAGAATCCTTGCATTTATTTTGAAAAGTTTCCAATTTTCTGAGAAAGCCGAAGACTTTGTTGCGCAGAGCTGCCGATTTTCCGTCAGAAGCTGAAACTGGGCCAAACGATCTCGGAATGACCTGAGATTTGGGGTGAAGCCTGCTGAGCAATAAATAAGACCAACCACAGGCTTTTATTTGAGTTTTGAAGCCGTATAGGGTCCTGTCACCAGTAGACTTGATTTTATCGCGAAGAAGATGTCGCGCCTTGACGTGCGGTCAACCGATGTCCGATTGACTTGAAATTTGACTGGAACCTATTGGAGTCATTTTGAGATGGTCCATAGGCTCTATTTTGGAAACCATGGTCCTGGGGAGCTTCGCCGCCGAGAGGCCTGATTTGGCTACCGAGCGTCAAACTATGGTCAAATGTTGTCGAAATGACCTGAAATTTGACGTGTAGCCTTCTGTAAGCATTTTGAAGCCGTCCATGTGCTCTATCTGATGAGTGATGGCCTCGGTGGTTCTCACCGCCGAGAGGCTTGATTTAGCTGTTCGAGGGTTGATATAGGGTCAAATGTTGTCGGTTTGATTGAGAACTTGACGTGGAGCCTGTTGGATGTATTTTGAGACCATCCATCGGCTCTGATCGAAGATTTAGTGTCTCCGATGCTTTCGCCGCCGGGAGCTCCTTTTCAGCTGCCGGAGAAGCGAAGTTAGGCCAAATGATTTGAAATGGCCCGAAACTTCTTGTGTACTCCTCTTTTGGCTGTCTTGAAGGATCTTGCAGTTTTTGTTTGATTCTGACAAGATTTGATTTTTTGAAAGTAGCATTGCCTATTTATGGGAGGTTGCGACTTCATGTGGCTCTTTGGATCTTGAAGAGGCAGAGTGACATTTTTGGTGTCAACAATGTCAAAATCAAGGAGCTTGGTTGAGAAGAAAATTCACATGCTGATAGCTTAGCTAGCCTAGCAACGGCGATAAAATCCGAGCTAAGGAGAGAAATCCTCGTTGATTTTCAATCAACACCGAGCATAGGAATCCAACAGATCATGTGTGTTGAACATGAATAGGAAAGCCGAAATTGGATAATGCCAATAACCGAATATCCGAAGAACGGATTACTCCCAGAAGATGGAAATGAAAGCTACAAAATTAGAAGAAAAGCTGCTAGGTTTTGGTTGTCGCCAGAAGGTCAATTGTACAGACGATCATACTCGGGACCGTACTTACAATGTGTAAGTCCAACCAAGGTAGAAGACTTGTTATGGGAAATTCATGAAGGATCCTGCGGTGGACACATCGGCGGAAGAAGCTTGGCACATAGAGCAATGTCACAAGGATATTGGTGGCCCTATATGCAAAAGGACGCTCTCAAATTTGTACAAAAATGTGAGAAATGTCAACGCTTCGGAAAAGATATTCATCAGCCAGCCGAGCTGCTGAACTCAATCATAAGCCCATGGCCATTCGATAAATGGGGAATTGATATAGTAGGACCTATGCCAAGATCAACAGGTAATCATCAATTCTTAATTGTTGCCACTGATTATTTTACTAAATGGATAGAAGCCGAACCCCTTGTTCATATTCGAGAAAGCGACGCCAAGCAGTTCGTATGGAGAAATATCATCACTAGATTTGGCATACCAAAAGCATTGGTAATAGATAATGGAAAACAATTTGAAGGGAAAATATTCAGAAGCCTGTGTGAAAAGTATAGTTTTAGACATCATTTCTCAACCCCAGTCTATCCACAAAGTAATGGCCAAGCAGAAAGTTTCAATAAAACTTTATTGGATGGAATTAAAAGGAGGCTAGACGAAGCAAAAGGAGGATGGGTGAAGGAACTCCCCAGTGTCCTATGGGCATAAAGAATAACTCCAAGAAGATCAACGGAAGAAACTCATTTTTCCCTTGCATATGGAATGGAAGTTGTCATTCCCTTAGAAATTGGATTGCCGACCATGAGGACAGAGGCTTATGATGATGAACACAACAAAGGGAGGATGGCCAAACAGCTGGATATGATTGAAGTGCTGAGGGATCAAGCCTTGATCAAATTAGCAGCCTATCAGTAGAGGTTAGCTCGAGATTATAAGAAGAAGGTTCAAACATGAACATTTAAGGTTGGCGACCTAGTTTTGAGAAAGGTACTTCCAAATACAAAAGATCCCAGTCATGGAAAACTTGGACCAAACTGGGAAGGGCCATACAGAGTCACTTCGGTCGGAGGAACATGAGCTTATCATTTGGAAAAATTAGAAGGAAAAGCTCAGGCAAGGCCATGGAACATTGTAAATCTGAAAAAGTTCTATTTCTAAGCATTGTATATGAATAAAATTATCTTGTATATAGTTCATGTTTTCAATCTATATGCCAAAGAAGTTGAATATTTATATATTTTGTATTTCACCTTTGGCTTAAGCATCTCGGTTATATACACCTCGGACTTATGAATCTCTACTTCGGCAGTAATAATATTGGAATATTATCATCTCTTCGCCAAAACTCCTGTACCAAGGGTAAGGCCATACGGAATAATTCATCTGAGGACCCATTATGGGACAAACCCTATTGGGACCAACCTTACAAAGGTAAAAAGGGCCAAGGCCTGGAAAATGAGGGGCAGCTTAGTACCCACTACTTCATTCCGAAGGATCGAAAAACCTAACTGGGAAGAGCCCAAACTAGGTGTGTCGCACTAATCTCCTTTTTTCTAATTGCTAGGCATGACGATGCGAGCGTTAGGCTAAAAAGTGAGTCGGAAATAACCGACAGTGGCAACACAAAAAATGCAATGTCGCAGTAAAAGAAAACATATCATTGACATTGATAATATCAGCCCATAGGTTGGGTATAATAGATCTTTCAAAAGTAAAAGTTTCATGCTCATAACCAGAGCAAATAGGTTGGCAGAACTGCCATACAAAAAGCTGGACAAAATGATTTCTAAAATAAACTATTCAGGTGCATCAGAAGTTGAAGGAGGCATCTCGACAATAGAAGCTGAGGATGGCTGGACAGCAGTAGAAACCTCGCCCCCATCCCCTCCAGTAGGTAGATTGACGTCATCAGCTTGAATTTGAGATTGAGGCTTAGCAGGTGAAGATGGAGGAGGAGCTTGTTTGGATATATAATTATTCCATAAAGGAGAATCTTCTGGAACTGCGGCATCTTCAAGAGCCACATCATAACCCCGCTTGAACACAATAACTTTGATCTGCTCAACCTACTGTAAATAAATTGCTTCAGTTTCCTCAAACTGACTATCCTTAAGCTTCTCCGTGGCCTCTCTAGTCTCGACTTTGACCTTCTCAATTGTTTCCTCAAACTCGGCTTGCTTGGCACGCATGTCTTCAAGCTCTATCTCGATTGCAGTGAGGCGACTCTTCGCAATAACAGCCTGAGATTCAGCAGCTTTAGTATTCTTAAGAAGGGTGTCGGCATTAGATTCAGCTTGGCGCCGAGCAGTCTTAGCTTTTGCCAATTCTTTTTCCAGGCCCTTCAAATGTCTCTGCAACTTCCCCAAATGCTCAGAAACAGCAAACCATTTTTGCACACCCTGAAAATAAAATAAAGAGAATTAGAGATTTCAAGAAGAAAGAGGTCGAATAACCTTAAGCCAACCTACCAAAAAACATTGTTGAACTCCTGTAGCCACCAGCTCATCAGCCGATAAGGTGCGATGCAAACTCATATCAGAAGGAAGAAGAGCAGACTTGCCCATAATCATAGCCAAGGTTGGAGATCCCGAAATGCCTTCACTTAAAGATGGTCCTTTCTCCTGAGAAATGCCACAGGAAGTCTTCCGACCAGACGATAGACTTGACTGTAGAGACGATGAGAGGGGAATATCCCCCAACCATGAAGAAGATAGGTCGGCAACTTCACCATATTTAACCGAATCTTTTTCGATTTCTAAAATTTGGGGCTCATGCTGGGGCTCGGGGGCAGCTCTCTTACCTAAGATAGAGGAGGGACCAGGTAAAAGAGCTTTCCTTATTTTTCCGGTCCTAGTCATCAGAAGATCGCCCAGGCTTTCAAAAAGATTTTTTGACTTGCGGGACATTGTCGGAGAAATAGTCTTGATATCAGATGAAGAAGTGTCAGAAATATGTAGCGTAGGGGTTTCTTGTCGCTCAGTTGAAGAAGAAGACTCGCGGGAAGAAGTTTTGCGAGCAGAAGAAGTCTATTCAACAGACTGAATGGGAACGAGAGATTGAAGAGAAGCAGAAGATTGAACGTTGGAAATAGCTTTTGCTTTTGTGGATCTGGAAGGCTTTATGGCAGGAACCTTCCTATGCTTGATAGAGTCGGATGCCAGTGATTGATAAATGGTTGTACGTCCGAACGTATCCGAGCAACACATGGGTAGCTCGGCCCCAACCACGAAGCTCGGCAGAACCGCGATATTCAAACACTCGATTTAATTCCTCGCTCCGAACAAAAGATGGAAGCCCACGATTAATCGATGCATCTGCAAAAAGGAGAGAAGTAGATAATAAAAAGGGGGAGAAGAAGAAATCAAGCAAACAAACATAAAAGAGGAGGGGGTCCGACCTGGGGACCCTAGGGATCGGGGAACTGTTCGAACAATCCCGTCCCACATGGTCGGCGTTTCCCAGTTTCCGCTTACGATGACGAAATCACCCTTACTAGACTTATTGGAGTCAGGAAGGTAATGAACCAAAAGCTTGTCTAAGCCCCTAGATTTCAAATAAAACACAGATTTGCTACTATCTAGAGGTACCAACATATAGCAAGACAGAATATCAAAAACACCAAGGCTCGTGCCGAGCAGCTTATTCAGTGCAGATACTCCCATAACAATGAGATAAAGATTGGGAGACCATTGGGAAGGAAAAGGATTGGTTAAAGAAAGGAAGAGAACCAGCAAAGGATCTAATGGAAACCTAACACCACCCTCCATGATAGCGATGGCCGGAAAAGGCATTCCATCCTAGGAACCAATATCAAGAGCTTCATCGGTCCGAGGAGCGTGAATCTGAACATCTGAGGGAACCTGATACGTTTCTCTGAAATCAGAAACCCCTTCTGGAGTGTCGAGCAAATCCTTGAAATTCCCCATCTAGAAGATAATGAAAAGAGAAAAAGCTTACCACGGACTGAAGGAGGAAAATACTGAACGAAATAGAAGAAGCGATGTCTGGAGAGATGAAAGCCAAGGCAGAGCAAAACAGGGGAAGAACTTGCGAGATAAGATTGAAGAAGAACATGAAAACCAGAGAAAGAATAGGGATAACTTTATAAAAATTCGCTGGAGACAGATCTTGACATGCAGGATTTCCCTAGCTTGACGCGTGGCATCTCAAGCACGCCTTTTCCTCGCGGTAAATGGAAAGAAAAACACTGGCTTGGGGGGCAATTGTGGAGGGAGAAATTCGAATATATCCTCGGGTCAAGCCGAAATCAAGGCGGACCTGACCTGGAGCTCTATCCAGGCCCAATGGATGCTCAGAGACCGGTCATATGGCAGCTACACATTATTAAAGAGCAGCAATTATAAGAATAAATCAGGGGATTAAAAGCAACACACGATAGGAGCCTCATGGGGGTTTCAGTTTGAAGAAATAAAGCAAAGAAATTATGGAGAATAATGTAAGGAAAGAAGAGGAAAAGACCAAGACAAGAATATATAAAGAAAAATGAAGATCAGAAAGGAGGTATGAAACAGAGAACAAACAAAAGAGACAATCATTTTTTACAATGAAAATCTCACTGACTTTATCATCGGAGAGTTCTCGATCGGAACATCCGATCGAGTTCTTCTGATGATTCCTTTATTGTAGATACATGAATTCTCATCTCAAACCAAAGAGAGCATTCAACTATCCTTCACCGAGCAGTGCTGTTCAGCTCGTCAGTCTACCAACCAAATTTCAGCATCTACAAAGAGCTTGTCATAGGAGAGGCCATCAATATTCTCTGTTTTTTTTGGGGAATAATGGTTACTTCCCAAAACTTGTTAACATCAACAGTCTTCTCATTGCTCTCGTCAAAGATAATAAACCTGAAATATATTGTGAATGTCTTCAGTCAATGACTCAACTATCACCGGACCGATGATATATCACCGATATAAGGACCTTCTTAATATTTCCAGATGTGGAAAAGCTTCAATATGTGATTAGAGATGAGGGTTTTGTGGGTTAGTGAAGAAACAAGAGAATACATCATCCACATTCCACAATATTATAAGTAAGGATAAAACTATAAAGAAAACAAAAGAGTGCGGTCAAAGTACTCTACTAACATAAGTTTTTAGCAGTCATTAGCTCGTAAAAATCGAGTTTAAGAGCTACTTTAATGGAGTTTTTATCTTTTGTTTTGTACTTTTTAGCCAACCCACTAGTAGCTCAGTTAGTGAGCACCTTCTTTCCACTCCTTTCCACGTAAACAATTAGGGATTCGACCCCGAGCAGTAGCACTGATGGTGGGAAATAGGGTTGTCAAAGGGCTGGGGCGGGGTGAGTGTGAAAGTTCTTTTCTATACTAGGGTATGGCTAGGCTGAAATAATATATATTTTTATATTATTATATATTATAATCTATATAATAAGGGGGGACAGTTTTTGAATTCCTGGACTCTTTTCCCACCCTTGGATTTATGTACATATTTCTGTACATAAATCCTAGGGCTGAAAAGGGATTCAAGATCTTGGTAATTTTGTAATTATTTGAAAACAAAGGGGCAGTAACTTCTGTGAGATCTTGATAATTTTGTAATTATTTAAAACCAAAGGGGCAGTAACTTCCGAGAGATCTTGGTAATTTTGTAATTATTTAAAACCAAAGGGGCAATAACTTCCGTAAGATTTTGGTAATTTTGTAATTATTTGAAAATAAAGAGGCACTAACTTCCGTACGTGAGATCTTGGTAATTTTGTAATTATTTAAAAATAAAAGGGCAGTAACTTCCGTGAGATCTTGGTAATTTTATAATTATTTGAAAACAAAGGGGCAGTAACTTCCGTAAGATCTTGGTAATTTTGTAATTATTCAAAAACAAAGGGGCAGTAACTTCCATGAAGGTTAGTTGTTTTTAGTGCATTTGATTATTGGGTTAAGGTTAGGGATTTGGTTTGGTTTGTTTTGTTTTTTTTGCATTATTTTTCTTTGGAGTCTGATTACTAGGTTTTCTTTTGTTTTTGGTGTATTTAATTTAATTGGGGGTTTTTAGTGGTTAGTATTTGATGATCTAAATGCCTAATTAACTTATTGCATTCCTGGGTTTTCTTTGTTATTTTGATTGTTTGATTGTGGGGTCTTTCTGTTTACTTCTTTTTATTCTGTTTTTAATTTGGTCATAATTGATTAAGTTATTGCAATCCTATATATATAAATAGATATACTCTTATTTTAATTTTAACATCGTGGCACGGGAAATTTCTAGTGTTTCTATACTAGGATGCCGAGCTATGGACACGTGTGCAATGCAAAAGCAATCTTTTTGTGTCATTTTTAAAAGAATGCACGAAACAAATTACTTTATCCTCATATAAAAATATTGTTTTGGATTAAATGAAATAGGCTATAATATGATAGTATTGTGACTTGAAATTAGGACATAGATAATACTATTAAAGACCTTAGCACATTACCAGTAGTTACATAGTTTAAGTAATATGCCCAGTCGTGTTTGTTGTCAGGCTATTAGTAAGATTGTTGCAATTAAAGATCAACTAGTTATAGTCTTTTTTACTATTTCGTTTACTATAGTTCTTTTTTTATAATAATATGGACCATCAAAGCCTGTTTGATAAGTTGCACCTGATTCAATTAGACTTATTTATTATAAAGGCATTAAAACTTTTCAAAATAAATTATTAGTATAAATGTGTGGTTCAAATAGACATTATGCCACTTTTGACTTAGTACTAACCATAACTTATAATTCTTTGCAACATCATCATTGGATTTTATAATAAAATAATTAAACTTTGACTATCTAAGATGAATGACAAATGATTTGATGCATCTAAATATGGGTCATAATCACAAACTTTAACTCCATATGTGAGGTCACTTGAATGAAACAATAATCATTGAAATAAGGGGATAGAAAGAAATTGGCATTGATCAACGGTTTGTGGGTAAAGCTTAGCCCTACTCAATGATGATGTTGATGGCCATCTATATCTAGACTCTCAAATATCAATAGTTTACATTTATTATGAAAAAAGTCTAATCAATGACAACCTCCCTTTTCATTGAAGAATATATTGGTGTTGGACAAACATAGAATCAAACATTGATGGCTCTATTGGGATGTCCATAAAAAAAATTACCTAAGATTTGTTTTTTTTTTTGACAAAATATTAAAGCTACGTCATTAGTTGCTAATTAGAGGGGTTCTTTAATTTTTTTTTTTTGGTAAATATCCCTATGTATCTATTATATTATACATATTAGTTAGTTTATATATTAATAAAAGATGGGCCGGGCTGGGCCCCCTCGACTTGGCTAAATCAAGCCCTAGCTCAACCCTCAAGGTTGCGGGCTTTTAAAAATTAGGCCCTATCCTTCCCTCGAGCTTTAGGACAAAAGAAAAAACCCTCACTTTACTAGCTTTTGAGCAATGAATCAGGTTGGGCCCCCTTGTCAAATGGCGGGATTGACAGCACTAGTGAAAACCTTGCATGAGTGCGTATGAGTACTTAACTTAAAAAACGAAAGAAAGTAAGAAAGAAAGATCCCATAAATAAACCAAACTCTAGAATTTGGGCTCCAACCAGATCTGAGCTAATCTGAAATGGACACGGTGCTTTGAGCTAATATGGATCCCCACTTGGACCACAAGTGCAGCGCAAAACCACCTTGTGGGGCCCTCAACAGCCACGTACCCATATTGAGTAATTAATCGGAATAAAAGATTGAACAAAGCAGTCCTGGCGCTTTGTCTTGTAGTCCTTGAATGGGATGATTAAAATCATATAACGAGGCGAATCTAACTACCTTACCATGCACCCATAGAGGCTGAAGTAGGCCCCACATGGCGGCTAGGACAATATATTAAGTGCTTGGAGACTGTCGTTTCTCTTTCTTCTCCATGCCTATGTCTGGCTTTCCGCATTTCATTATTCAACAAAAAGACTCCCATCACATGCCTCTCGAATCTGCATAGGTGAGTGGATCCAACGTGTAATGAAACTGAGAAGCCTTTTTATCTCTTTCCAAAGTAGGACCAGAGATGTAAAATGGGTCGTGCCTGCGCTCAAAACGTGGCCTGCCTGTATTACGGTGCCGGCCGGCCCAGTGGCACGGCTTGCAGTGGAGCAGGATGTAGTGGGCCGTGTCGGGCCAGCCTGCGGCCCAAGAGTGTTTTTTTTTTGCTTTATTTCTTTCTTTCTGATAGAGTTACCGTAAGTCCGTAAGGACATATGTTTGAATTTAATTTTCGATCAATAGACATATTAGTTTTTCAATAGTTACTTTTCCTAAATATTTAAACTTATACAAACATTTAACAAATGATTGAGTAGTTCAAATTAATTTATAGATATTTACTCACATATTACTTAAGTGCTATATATGAATTTTCTTTTTCTTATCAGTATTAAAAATAAAAATTAGAATACAAGCAGGGAGAATGACAAAGATATTTAAGTGGTTTGATCAAACTCGACCTACTCCACTGAGAAGAGAGAACCATTTGGATCTTTACTTCTTGAAGGTTTCTAAATAGGATTACCTTCAAAACCTTACAATCTTTTTAGGAAATAAAAATAAAAAAAAGAATGAAAAACTTATAAATTACAATGAAGAAAAAAGTAAAAAATCAGATTTGTAGTCCAGTAATGTATTCTGCTGGATCAAAATCTTCCATTGATGATGTCAACTCTTGCTTCCTCTTATCTGCCAAATACCAGTCTCGTAGGCAAACACAACACTCCACCGTTTCTTCAGTGAGATTTGTTCTTCTGTCATCTACTATACGTCCACCTGCACTAAAAGCTTGTTCTGATGCTATAAAAGACATAGGAATAGTCAATAGATCACGAGCCATGGCTGCCAACACCGGATAAATGCTTTCTTGTTGCTTCCACCAGGTTAAAAGGTCAAAGCTAGATGCATCTTGCATCAGTATTACGCCGACGTCAATATACGATGATAACTCCGTCAGAGTGTTGTTACTTGAACTTGAGCTGGATGCCATGCCCGTGGACAGGGAAGAATACCACACATCGCACTCACCAACACATGTCTGCTGGACTTCTGAATTGCCCATACTAAGCCCAGTTGTACCCATTTGCTCATAATAAAATTGAAAAAGTGCTTGTAAATTTGCCCTTATATTTGAAAAAATATTTAAATCTATATAATTCATATTTTTATTTATTCCATCAATAACAAATTGTACACCACTTAATTTTAACCTAGGATCAAATACAGCAGCTAAAGAAAATGTCATTGGAGCCTCTTTCCAATATTTATTAAAATTTTCTTCCATGTCTCTAATAGTCCTACCCAGTAAAAAATGATCTCTAAATCTACTGAATTGTAAAGTAATTTCAAAAAGCTTCATTAAGGCTTCATTAGATGTGGGATAATATATTCCGGAAAAAAATAATGTTAAAGTATAAAAAGGTTCTAATAAATCTCTTATATGGGCACATAACTCCCAATGTTCATCACTAATCATCAAATCTTGTGCATGAAAAGTACAAAATTCATTCAAAACAGTTTTCCGAGAAAGTGCCTTGTTTAACAAATCATACATAGAATTCCATTTAGGCATTTTAATAGCTGATACGCCTTGCCTCGCACATATTTAGGCATACAATTGTCTTCTTTGTGCGGAGCAAAAAATAAATCTAGCAATGTGTTTAATAGCATCTGTGTAACTTATAATATGCTTTAAACGAATCTTTGCAATAAGATTTAAGATGTGACATACACATCTATTTTGAAAGATAGAACTATCTATCAAAGTTGCAAGTGGCATCTGCATTCTCATTAATTCAATAGCCACTGTATTATTACTGGCATTATCTAAAGTTACAGATAAAACTTTTTTCTTAATATTATATTCATCTAGTTTTTTCAAAATTAATGTACTTATTCTAGTTCCATTGTGTGGCCATTCAAGACAGCTAAAACTAAGTATACGTTTATTCATAATCCATTTTGCATCTATGTTATGTGTAGTAATACAAAGATAACTATTACCCTCTTTAGAAGTCCACATATATGTGGTTATGGCTATTCTACCAGGAATTTCTGTAAAATAATTTTTTATATTTATTTTTTCTTCCTGCCAGAGTCTAATAGCATCATTTCTGGCTGTATTTTTTGAAATACTGTGAAATTGTGGTTGACGGTATTCCTGGACCCATTGTTCAAAAAACTCATTTTCAACAAAAGCAAATGGTAATTCGGATAACACAATCATTTTAACAAGACCTTGTCTAGCACTTTGTGCATTAAAAGAAAAAAGACCCAAACTGCTACTACTACTATCACCACCAATAATAGAAATTTGGGTCTGTGAACCAGGCCCCCCTGTCCCTGCATTCTCTGGCTTATGCTTTATTAAACATGTTTTCCTATGTCTTGACAACTGGCCGGTACCCCCTTTTGACTGGGCACTATAAATCTTATCACACAATTTGTATTTTGCCTTTTCAACATTCTTTCCATTTTCAATAACATCTTACCTTGTATATATATCTCAAACTGCTGAAGTTTTACTCCTCTTGTTTGGTTTATGGGAACTTTGAGGAAAGGGGTAAATCACCTACTTCATCTTGTAATTCAATAAAATTTTCTTCTACCTCTAAATTAACGGAAGAAGATTCTGTGGGAAATCTTCTAGCCATGTTTCAAAAAAATAAATTTATAAATAATAACAGTAATATATGCTAATAGCCTTCTTTTGTGATAATTTATTATAAGAATGGGGAGAAATTGAGAGTTAATATAATATAATATAAACTCATATATATGGAATATCAAATCTAAATAATATAAATACCTCTAAATCTTTGAAGGCCCCTTTAATCTTGTCTCTTGATGACTTGATTTTTGGTCATCCAAAAACTTCTTAGAAAGAGTGAAAGAGTTGAATGCTTTGAGAGAGAGTTAGAGAATGAGATAGTTGTGTAAATTGGTGAGAAATGAGTGTGTAAATGGTGAAGAATGAGAATGGAAGGGTTAGGGTATTTATAGACTTAGTATAATGGAAAATGACACAAAATACCCCCTTATATGACTGTTTTATAGATGTTGGGAGGGGGGTAAAATTGTATTTTTTTCAAATATAGCCGTTTTTTTGGCTGTTGGGAGGGCCGACCGTTGGGCTGGCCTGACGGGCTGGCGGGCCGTGCCAGCGGGTTGACGTTCTGGCGTGCCAGTGGGCCTGGCGGGCAGCAGTGGTTGGCTTGTTTGCCAGGCGGGCTTGGCGGGCAGTGCCAAACGGGCCAGCGAGCCAGCGTGGCTCGGCCCTAGCACGGCCCGCGTCATGGGCCGCGCCCAGTGGGCAGTGCCGTTGACCGGGCCGTGCCGTACCACGGCCCGTTGATTGGCCCGGCACGGTCCACTTGACATCTCTAAGTAGGACCACTGGCTGTAGTAATTTTCAGAAGGAGAGCTAGCAGTCTCACTTGCTCACTTGCACAACGAACTAACGACCAAAATCCAACCATAATTTCAATGAGAACTATACTATGTTGCTTTTAGCTTGATGATGATGATGGCATACACCTGATTTTATCCAAAAGGTCACACCACCTTCATGCCATCAAAGTCACTTACTTTACCTATCTCTTGGGGCTTTAAAGTGGGTTAAAATCAAGGTGAGAGGTGAAAAATGCAAGGTGAAAATGCATAAGGACTTTGATTTGGTAGGATTTAATTTATCAAGATGATGACTTGGTATTCATTTGGCAAAAAGGGGTGATCATTCCACTGCCATTTGTAAATCGGTAAATTTTTTTTTTTTTTGAACTTTGATCAGAGTGAAATAAATTTACAGTGATGAGCACAAATATCTCTCAGAACACCTGTTGAATTTCAATCCATCCCCACTCACTCTTTCAGTGCCTTGAGTTGGTTTGCTATGAACAATGAAAGACACCGATCACTTTTTAAACGTGCGATTAGGACGGGTGTGCATTACAAAGATTTCGTCGAGTCAATTCCACCCTTTGGACGGGTTTGGATCCTCTATAGCTCTAACTCATGAGAAATCCTTAAATAAATAAGAGAAACTCCATAGTAGTATCACTCTAGAGAGCGAAGTAGACCTTGGATGACGTCACTAAAACAACCCTAGGGTGAGGGTGGTAAGGAAAGGGATAAATTATAACAACCCTCAAGTGAGAGAAGGTTCAAATCTGAACAGGTAGGCATGTAAGAACTAACGTCCCTTATCATTGGAGTAAGAGCTATATAATGCACATATAGATAGCATGAATATCTGTATGGACATTGATTTTACACATAAAAAATAAGTTATCGGATACGATACAATGCCCATTTTCATATATTCGTTGATCATAGGATATGAGCCTCTTCTCAGTAGTACACCTATTGAAAATTTAATTTATTTACCATAATCTTTTTTCAGGTTCCGAGATTTTACTCCAACGAAAAGAATGTCATTGTAAAATTAGAACTTTAATTACAAATATCCGTAAGTCAATCACATTACAATTTTACGGATACATTTTATTGGAATGAAATTTGGTGTTACCTCTTACATTATAAAGATTTAAATTTTCAATAGGTGGGGCCCATGATTGATTTGGGGTGGATTAGCACAGGATTTCTCTGAGTCGAAGACACAGAGTATCTGGACTCTAATTGTACATATCTGTCATTTTCATAGTTCCCCACAGGCATCTTCTTCCCAATTCAATTTTAATTTCGCATCCTCTCTCTCTTCTTCATTTTATTCGACGACTCGGCGCTGCAAAACCGACCGAGCTGGATCTCAGACCCTCTTTCCCAGGCGGCGATGTCTCTAATCTGCCGCCGAATCGACGCCGGAGCACCGATCCAACTGCCGGAGCTCGTCGACAGCCCCTTCCCAATCTCCCTCCTCCCGAATTTGGGCAAATTCCCCGATATCCGCCGTCCGATCGTCCTCCGATCCGTTCGTCCGGGGCGGATTTGGCAGCCGGAGTCTCCAGATCGATGTCTTTCCTTTCTCGTACGCGATCGGAGGCCGGCCTGGCGGATCGGCAGTAGAGGCGACGTAGCAGAGCCGGAAGCGGCGGAGGAGAAGGAGGAGCGGCGGTGCGAGAAGAAGAAGAGGAATGGAAAGGTGGTGGCGGCGGCGGCGGTGACGGTGGTGCTGGGGGTGGGGAATAGGGTTCTTTACAAACTGGCTCTCGTCCCTCTCAAGCACTACCCTTTCTTTCTCGCGCAGCTCGCCACTCTCGGGTACGATACGATCTCATCGCGTTTTGTTTTTTTTTTGAATTTCGTATCGTAGCTATGTATGTCCGGTACGTAACGGTATCGGTGGCAAACCGTTACCATTATTTATGTGAATGGGGAATGTCCGAAATGATTGTAAAACAGGAAAAGAAAGCAACGAAAGCACCCACTATGTTGGGATCTTTGTATTGACGATCTACCAAAAAATGGGGTCCGTCCATTTACGTGCTTGAGGACTTGATTCTGTGGCAACTGTCAAGGGACGTGCGGTAGAAAAAGGAAAGCTTTTAAGCTTTTAAGCTTTTTTAGCTTTTTTATTTCTGGGTATCTCATTCGGATGAATCCTGTGTCTATGAATGGCAATGGATAATTTTTGTTTTTTTTTTTTTGATAGAATGGGATGGATACTTGGAAGTGAGTATTTGGCCACTGGATTGAAATTGAAAATGGAACCTGAAATGCATGGAGGATTTCAATTAAAAATGTTAGATGTGATGTGGGTCCAAGAAGTGGACCCATTTTTTGATTTTGAGTTTGGGTTGGTTCTGTCTATGTCTACTTCATGGGACCCAAATTGACACTAGCCTGGTGGTGAGCGCCCAAGGGGCTCTCTGTACTGTTTGTTTGTTTTTTTTTTTTTCTAATATATAAATATAAACATATCGAATGTTACAATCATTAAATCCAATGGGCCTCTAACTAAAGCAAATTGTGACGGCCATCTTGTCTTGCTTTTCTTCGAAAGCCTCAGAAGTCAGAAGTCAGAACGGTTTTTCCCTTGATGTTGAGTGGCTTCCTTTTCTCTTTTTTATTTGTTGCTAAAGATGGTTGTCATTATTATGGTACACTCAGCTTGCTTTTTGGGAATTGTTTAACTTCAAAACTCTCAAAACGGTACATTCCTTTTCCTTTTCTCTTTTGTATATGTTGCTAAAGATGCTTCTCATTATTATTCTTTAGAGTTTTTTTTTTTTTTTTTTTTCCTTAAGTTTTCTATCATTTGTAAATAAGCCCCTCTGGTTCTATTATTTGTAAATAGTCCCGTACTTGTTTGCCCTAGTTATGGATGAGATTACAAGACATATCCAGGATGAGGTGCCGTGGTGTATGCTATTTGCAGATGACATTGTTTTAGTGGATGAGACGAGAGAAGGAGTGAATGCTAAACTTGAATTGTGGCGGAAAACATTAGAGACAAAAGGGTTTAGGCTAAGTCGATGCAAAACGGAATATATGGAATGCAAGTTTAGTCAAAGTAGGACACCTGATAACATATAAGTAAGTTTGGGCACACAAAAGATAGTAGAAAAAGAAAACTTTAGGTACCTTGGATCTATGGTGCAACAGGATGGAGGGATTGATAATGATGTAAGTCACAGGATTCAAGCCGGGTGGACCAAATGGAGGAGTGCTTCGGGGGTCTTGTGTGATTGGAAAGTCCCCCTCAAGGTTAAAGGAAAGTATTATAAGGTGGCGGTACGGCCAGCGTTGTTATATGGATCAGAGTGTTGGGCAGTAAAGCATAATCATGTCAAGAAGATGGAAGTTGCGGAGATGAGAATGCTAAGATGGATCTGCGGGATCACAAGGAGAGATAGGATTAGGAATGAGGAGATTAGGGGCATAGTAGGAATAGTACCGATTGGAGATAAAATGAGAGAAAATCGACCGAGATGGTTCGGCCATGTTAGAAGGCGTCCAACAGAAGCACCTGTTAAAAGGTGTGAAAGCATGGAGTTAGCCAAGAGTAGGAGAGGGAGAGGGAGACCCAAGAGAAGTTGGAAAGAAACTATTAAACATGATCTTGCCTACATGGATCTAACGGAGGACATGGCCCTAAACAGATTTGATTGGCGTCGTCAAATCCATATAGCCGACCCCACCTAGTGGGAAAAGGTTGGTTTGGTTTGGTTTGGTTTAGTATTCCTATTGAGAAATGGGTAACTGTGATGAGATTTGTGTCTAACTTTTATAAAAATGACAGCTTTGCCATTGCATTTATTAAACAAAAATGAGTATATTATTATTTACAAAAGTGTCATTATTTTTTCCATGTCCCAATGTCTCTCTCAATAATTCTTTAGTGCACATGAAGTCTAATAATGTGTTTTGAAACTTTCATCAATCTAACGGTGGGTCGTGCATGGATTTGATCAATTATAACTATTATAAGCACATGCGTTGATTGTCATTATGATAAATTTGAATTTAATGAAATAGGCCATGTATTGGTAAAAGTAGGTTTACGTAATGTTATTCTCTCCCACTAAATGTAATTATTAATGTTACAAGTTTTAGTGAAATATTAGTCCAAGCTTTTGAATTTATGCATATAAGGATAAAGAGATAGGCAACAAGGCCATTTCACTCTAAAAACTACTTTTGGCGGTGGGAAGGCTATGGAGGACATGAAAGGTATTAAAATGAAAAGTCATGGCTATTTACAAATACTAAAGCCATAGGGGCCTATTTACAAATCCTAGAAACCTTAGGGGGTATACGCAAACAACTCTAATTATTATTCTTATTATTATTATTATTTGGAGCTAAAGATGGCACAACCATCTTGCTTTTTCGGAATTGTCTAACTTCATAACCCTCGTAATGGTACATTCCTTGATGTGGGGTGGTTTCCTTTTTTCTTTTTTATTTGATGCTAAAGATGGTTCTCATTATTATTATTTTTTATTATTTCTCGGTGCTAAAGATTGTAATATATATAGGGAAATATTCATATGCATCCATCCCTCACCATGTTATGGTGAGGGACAACATAGTAGCGTTGACTTTATAACACATCCATACCATCCACACACATGGAACCCCCTTGGGCCTGTTTGGATGTATAGTGAATTTAAGTATTGTGAGGTGAAGCATCAAATCAAGAGAGAATAAAATATAAGGTGTTATGATGGTGTTTTATTTTTAGTTGTTTGGTATGGAATCTTTTTGACTTTTTATATAGAAAAGTGGAGTTTTTTGTTTTTTAGTGGAGAAAGGAGGTTGGTTTTTTAACTTTTTTTTGAAAAATTGGGAGGGAATTTTGAAATTGTGTACTTTTGATATGACCCAATGTCTTTTCTTGTCTGGATAATGGAGGCTGTACCTCACCTCACCTCACTTCACCACACATCCAAACACGCCCTATAAGTACACTAGACCCATTGAATTTTCACCTATTCAAATGGATTGGACCGTTGAATCGAAGGTCAAATTTTTTCCTTTAGTATAAAGTCATTAAATTTGTGGGCCACAAATGAAGGGGTTAAAGGCATTGGATTGACCCCAAATTTGATATATGGTCTCATCCAAGGTGTCTCTTCCCATCCCTCACAAGTCCCGTGATTAGTAGGTCACTAGGTGGGCCCCATTAAGTTTGTTCCTCACCATATGGTGAGGGAAGGATGCATAGGAATATCCCCCACATATATATTTATGGGCAAGGCTCTCCTAAGCTAACTGTAAGTTCACGCCTGTGGGGCCCACCCTTGGTCCATCCAAATCGACCAAACACACGACCACCCTGAATTGCACATGTCCACAAACTTTCGGTCAGATCCGAATTTACTGGACCGTTGGATCGATCGTGTACCGATCCGAATGGACTGTTGACCATTAAACTTTTGGGGCCCAGATGAAAATGATAGAAACCACGGTTGGGGCTGATTTTTTGCAAAGAAGAGGGTCCCAGGGAGTCCTCGAAATCCGCCTCATTCCCATCCCACCACACACTTGAGCTTATATATATATATATATAATAGTACATTGCTCGTGCCTGAAGGCACGGCGCACCATGTATATACAAAATAAGTATATTTAAATATATATTTCAAAATTACAATTTGCTGGATGGATGAGGGAGGTGCTGGTGTACATGTGGGTACACGGGTGTGGGGTGTGCAGAGAGAGTGCAGTGATGGTGGTGACAATGTGCAGGCAGGGAGGTGAAGTAGTGACAGGGAAGAAGAAAGGAGAGGAAGGAGAAAAGAAAAGAAAAAAATAAAGAAAAAGATTGAGGGAGAAAGAAGGATATGGAGAAGATGGCGTTTGTGCAGGTGAAGCAGGATGATACATATTTCTTCTTAATGTAGAGTTTCAAAATCCGTAATTTTTTTTATTTTTTATTTTAACTTAGCGCGCCGTAATGTTGTATGGATGCCACATGCTTTCAAGGTAGGTCTGGCCTAATTTAGGTTGGGATCACCTGGACTAATATTCTGCAAATGATGGATCACATAGATAGTGGGACCCTCCGTGTGATACCTATTAGGCCCATTTGTTATCATGATGCCATCTTTTTTATTTCTGTTGAATAGTGATCCCATATTCTTTGTTGATTCCCACATTAGAGAAAAAGTGCAGAGGTCAACTGGTCTACACTTTCAATACTCCCTCAGACCTCTGGAACCTTCTCCTCGTTCCCATCTTGCCATTACAGCAGACGTTCTGTAACAGAACGCCTGCAGCCAAGACCTCCTCACCTGGGCGATAAAAATTGCTTAAAAAAAAGTGGTCTCCACTGATCACAACCCAGATCAGACCCCACTAATAAAGTTGCCCAGGCACCTTTCTCAAGATATATGGTCCAGATCTGAAATCAATGGCCCACATGGCCCCACAGTCTTAAAAAAAATATATGGAAAAACCCCTTTTCATTCTCAAGCCCATCAGCCCCTTTTGGTTGCTGGATAGTGGAACAAACAGGGCCCAGCTCTCATGGGTCTCATATCTAAAGTCGCCCTACCATGTCCGGCTCCATGAACGGACCAGATGATGAGATCTGATCATCCATGTGGGACCTACCATCGCCTGATGCCCAAGGTTTTAATTTTATTTTTAATCCAAACAACTTAGTGGGTCGGGGGGGTGTGCCAGATCTATTTCTTATAAGCTGAAGGAGAAGAAGAAGAATTTGTCAAAAGTAGGGTGGGCAAAACAGTGATTCCATCTAAGATCATGAAACAAAATTGAGAAAAATGAAAGTAAAATGAAGTTGTGAGAGAGATACTGACACCCTCATCTTAATAGAATCGTTGCTATTCAAATGGTGGGATCTCCTTATCTTCTCTTCCCCATTCTATATCTCTCTTTCCTTCTCCTCCTCTGGTTTGAGTTTTTTTTTTCCTATTCTGTGTATTTGGATTAGGAGATTAGAGAGAGAGAGAGAGAGAGAGAGAGAGAGCAGTTCCAAAATCAGTTAGAGATAGCAGTTCCAAAGAGGGAAGTTGAGAGAGACGATAGTGGAGAGAGGGGATATATCTCTTAATCTCAGCCCTTGGATTTATGTACATAAATCCAAGGGTCTAAAATATCCAATGATTCAAATAGTGAGCTGCCATATTATATATATATATGGGAACCGGTCCTGTAAAGACTGTCCTTACGGTCGGCATAGTTTGAAACGTCCAATGGGGCCCACCTTATGACCCATCCAAATTGACCACACATTCACAACCCCCTTATTGGCACCGAATCCCATGAATTTGCATGGATTTGGATGAACTAGACCGTTGGATTGAGGGTCAATTTTTCTTGTTTGATATAAAGCTGTTAAACTTGTGGACTACGGATGAAGGGGTTAGAGGTATTAGATTGACTTCAAATTTGATATGTAGGTTGGCCCCACTTGGATCTTTCGGACCTCCTCTGTCCCATGACCAGTGGGGTCTCACGGTAGTCCCCACTAGGCGGTCCTTACCATAAGTTGTAAGGATCCTTATAGGACCGGTTCCATATATATATATATATATATTCTATGTTAGGGACTCGAATTATGTCATTTAGCACACACTTGAATATATATTTGCTGGTTCATTAAAGCTCTAAAAGTCAAATTAGGATATGTCCAGGTCTCCAAAACATGAATGGCTATGCTCGCGGGTGGGTCCTGTATACCAGATGATGTTGAAGTCAGGTACATGTCCGGGGTCTACCAAGGATCCAGTTCTATACCCAAAAATGCTGTGCTACTGGGCATATTGCCTTGGCTTGGCTAAAATTCAGGGTCAGGGTTAGATCTAGCCCTGACAATGGGCTGTTAAAAATTGTCTAAGTTTGTAGCCCATTAGGCCTAGTTGCAATTTTGGTGCTTGAGGGACCTGGTTAGTCTGGAGAAACATGGCATATTCATTTGGCCCTAAGAGGATGAAGAAAGTTACGTGAAATTATAATTAGTTGCATGAACAGGACCAGAAAAGAAGCGGCACTAAAGACTCAGGTCTCCACTTACTCTTCTGATGAAATTTTTGTAGCCAAAAACTTGCCATGTATATTTCAATTTCATGTACCATTTCCTTCGGTCCCACTTAAACCCTCGGTGGTTTTTCCTTAAGCTTGCATGTCATTTATACATGACATTCTACTTTGAAGCAATCTAATTATATCTTGAACTCCCAGTGATTTATTGTTATTTCTTTTACACCTATTATACTTGACATTAGATTGTTACCACCTAGATTCACTGTTGTAGCTCATATCACATGGATCAAAAGAGTTTTATGTTTTTATTTACTGTTGCATTACCTTCTACCAGTCTTGTCATTATTTGCTGCCCATCATGTTCTTTTCTTCATAGGTTGTTTCACCCATTCAATTAGTTTTATTTTTTATGCAAGTCATCTACATCACGTTATTCCACTTATACAAATTTTCTACACCTAAAGTGAAGCATGATCAATCCGAAGTGTGCAGAACTCGGACAAATGTCAAATTTGGTTCTGTTTAAGTTCTATTGGGGGCTGTTTTAAAAATTTTGTTTATTCATTCATCACATGTATCGTACAAACGTTTACTGCATTTCTACAGTAAACAAATGCTGCTTGGTTGCGGGATGAACACCTAAATTTGGAACTTTTATGTGTCATCCGCTTCTTGTGTTGCTTTGTGAAAAACATCTACATCACTTTATTCCACTTATACATATTTTCTACACCGAAAGTGAAGCATGATCAATCCAAAGTGTGCAGAACTCGGACAAATGTCAAATTTGGTTCTGTTTAAGTTCTATTGGTGGCTGTTTTAAAAATTTGTTTATTCATTCTTCACATTTATCATACGAACGTTTACTGCATATCTGCAGTAAACACATGCTGCTTGGTTGCAGGATGAATACCTAAATTTGGTACTTTCTAAGCACAGTTATGTGTCATCCGCTTGTGTTGCTTTGTTAAACATGTTTTTGTTTGTTTTGTTGGGCTTACACAAATATTTTTTTTCCAGATACGTCATGGTATACTTCTCTATTCTGCGTTTTCGCTATCATGCTGGAATTGTCACAGATGAGATGCTTTCTATGCCAAAGACTAAGTATCTTGCTGTTGGTCTCTTAGAGGCTCTTGGTGCAGCATCAGGAATGGCAGCTGGAGGTATGTTTGGACAGCTCCCATTTCCTCTATCACGTAAGAATAGCTTTCTTGCAATTTTTCCCTAACTCCCATGATGCTCAAGTCCTCTTCAAACTGTGGATCAGTGGCTTCTGATATTTCCTTTTGCTGAATGAATATTTATGTTATCTAATATTGGCAGTTGTAATTACCATTCAGAAAAAGAAACTTGTGATATGAAGCATTGTTCTAAAAACTGAATGTGACACCCCCAATCCGATTAGGCAGTAAACCGCATCCCGGGGCATGAAATTAGGAATCAATTAAAATTTTCCATCATTAGTATGATTGCAACCCCCGATTGTGTGGATCGAAGTCCACTGTCAGGTTAGATAGGATTCCTCATTCATATGAATATTTATCGCGGAAGTGTCAATACCAAATAATAATAAATGATAAAAGAAGAAACAATTTAACAAGCAAAGCATATATTCCATTACTATAATTAAAGTTCAGACAAAATATAAAAATATTTTAGTTACAAGGGCCAGCCCATAAACATGGGCCTTGGACAAACAATATACAAAAGGATCGGGAACTGTTCCCAGAGTGCTATGACGAAGGTTCTCGAATGCCAAGCATGACGACTCAGACTATGTCATCGGCACTCTACTCCCTAAACTCCTCTGGCAGATCCTCTTGGATTGCCTCACTCTCTGGCTTAGAGGAGGGCTCGGTTCCTAAGCACCAAGAGTGGTATCATCAGAATACAATAGTTGGCAGGTCAACAAACATAAATAGCAAGATATGATGCATCAAATAGAACAATGACAATGTGATTAGTTGAGCAACAAAGAAAGATATCTTGGCAATAATGCGATGAATAGAGACAATTACAGACTCAGATAAAGACATAGCTAAACATCAATACCCTAACAAATAGGCAAAATCACATAAGCTAATTCACCACGGGATAGTATCACTGCCTTCCCGTACTCTAACTGAGGTGTGGTAGAGAATATGTGTGGGATAAGAGCCCCGCCAATGGTTGCACAGAATATGCCAGCCAATACGGTACTAGGGAAACCATTATCGAAGTCCTATTCACGGTACCTTGTGTTGTACAACCACTAAAAAAAAAAATCAATCTATAGGTTGCATAAGAAAAAGTCCTACCACATAGGTGCCCCGTCTATGTCAGATGTTAACAGCTGAGTGATGCCTGACTCGATGATAACAATCAAACTCAGTTTTGGGCTAGGCTTTGTTAACGCACAGCAGGCCCGGCCCAAGGCCCAGCACGGGGGTCCAGTCTCCAACTTCTAGATTAAGTAGTTGGATTTAGTCAATATACCATTCAGCTGTAATTACTCTATTAATATATTTGGTTTCCTAACTTAGAATAGAAATTGATTGTAATTAGATAGATTGATTGTAATTAGTTATCTTTCTGTTTTTGGAGCCTTAATTAAGGCATTGTAAATTCTATATATTGTGATACAATGTACAAAGGAGGACGAGGGAAAAACAATACAATTCACTTCATTGTTCTGTCGTCAGTTTGCCAAAGTTGTCATGGTATCAGAGCATGGTCTGTATTCTTGGTCTTAGATTTCTTCCAGAAGTTTTGAGGGAATAGGGATAGAAAGAATAAGTCTCTCTCTTGCAAATAAATAGATCCAGGATCTATTTCAAGACGTGCCAGCGACTCCAGCAATCAACATCAGTGAAATCCACGTGGTGGCCCACCCTTGATCACTCTGATCAAGTTCCAAAAACTCCATAGCCTTGGTCGACTGATGTTTCTAGGATTATTGGGGATTTTTTCAGGATTTTACAGCACCTCCAGGTTGGATTTTTTCTCATTCTAGAGATCTTCCAGTTTTTTAATATAGTTTTCATCTAGCCCGTACAAAATCTTGGATTCTCAGCAGAAGTGGATCATTCTTCTTTCATTAGAAGCAAGATTATTGTGCTCTCATAGATCTGTGATCTGATCTTGGCCCATCATCATCAGTGGGGCCCACGTGCAGCATTAAGAGCCCAAATTCAGTTAGTCTGGGCTGTTTTTTTTACAGATTCTTGCTGTTTTTTTTGTGTTCTCTCTCTCTGCTGGTTGGGTTTTGGTTTCTGAACACAGGGAAGATATTCTACATAGTTCTCTTGTCTGTGGGTAGTTTCTTTTCTATTCAGTACCAATTTCAGTTGCAATGGAAAAATCTGAGGTCACATTGATTAAATTTACGGGAAAGAATTACCCTGCCTGGTCCTTCCAATTCCAAACCTACCTAGAAGCTAAGGAATTGTGGGGATTTGTTTCTGGCACGGATCCTAAACCCACTGAGGATGAAAAGAAGATCTCCTCCTGGCATACTAAAGATGCCAAAATCAAATCCTGGATTCTGGGATCCGTGGAGCCTCATCTCATTATGAATCTCAAGCCTTACTCCACTTCTAAAGCAATGTGGGAGTATTTGAAGAAGATTTACCATCAAGAGAACTCGGCACGACAATTTCATCTTGAATGTGCAATTGCCGAATATACACAAGGGATCTTGTCTATACAAGACTACTATTCGGGATTTCGTACCCTGTGGTCAGAATACGATAGTATTAAATATGCAAATGTGCCTGACAATGTGTTGACAGTCATCCAAGATCTGCAAGCCTCTAGTCAGCGAGATCAATTTTTGATGAAACTGCGGAATGAATATGAAAGTGTCCGATCTGCCCTAATGAATCGGTCACCCTTACCTTCCATGGATGTCTGCTTGAATGAACTTCTACGCGAAGAACAGCGCATTGCGACCTCAGCTCATATAGCCCAACAAAAGACGGAAACCTATTCAGTTGCATTCTCGGCAAATAAGTCTTCTCAACCTCCGCCTCGAGACTTGAGCAAAACACAGTGTTTCAGCTGTCAGAAATTTGGACATCTTGCATCTCAATGCAACCAGAAGGTCTGTCGTTACTGTAAGAAATCGGGACATATCATCTCTGAATGTCGCCGCCGCCCACAGCGTCCATCACCGCAGTCTCAGACTCCGCATGCATATGTTGCTTCTTCGGCTATACCTGCTGCTTCATCTACGTCCTCACAGCCTGGTCCTTCATCCTCTCTCACTCCGGATATGGTTCAACAGATGATTGTTAATGCCCTATCTGCTTTTGGTCTCTCAGGTACATCCTCTCCATCTTTTTTTTGGTTTCTTGATTCTGGGGCATCTAATCATATGACGTCTTCCCGTGCTACACTCTCCAATGTGCAAAGTTACAAAGGTCCTTTTCAAATCCAAACTGCTAATGGGGACCATGTTCCCATTACTGCTGTCGGTGACATCTCTGGTCCTTTTCCATTGCAAAATGTTTATTTATGTCCAAATTTAACTTCCAACCTTTTGTCAGTGGGGCAACTTGTTGAAAATAATTGTAATATCACTTTTTCTTCTTCTGGTTGTGTTGTGCAGGACCAGATGTCCGGGAAGGAGATCGCGAGGGGACCTAAGTGTGGGCGCTTGTTTCCGCTGGACTTTTCAAAATATTTTAGGAATAAATTGACCAATGATGTGTTTTGTTTTTCCATTAGAGATAACTGTCAATTGTGGCATAAAAGACTTGGCCACCCTAATTCGAAAACTTTGTCCAAGATGTTCAATTCTGGTTTAATCAATAAAACTGCTGGTTTATCTTCTTGCGTGTATTTTGATTGTGCTACTTGCAAATTGGGAAAAAGCAAAACCCTTCCTTTTCCTATTTCCACTTCCCATAGCACTCAGTTTTTTGATTTGGTTCACAGCGATGTATGGGGCATTGCTCCAACTCTCTCTCATGCTCACTATAAATACTTTGTGACTTTTATTGATGATTTCAGTCGGTTCACATGGGTTTACTTCCTGCATTCCAAATCTGATGTTTTTCATGTTTTTAAGATTTTTTTAGCTTATGTTGAAAACCAATTCTCTACTTGCATTAAAATCTTGCGCTCTGACTCGGGGGGGGGGGAATATCTGTCCTCTGATTTTCAACAATATTTGCAAACAAAAGGAATTATCTCTCAAAGAACGTGTCCTTATACTCCACAACAGAATGGAATCGCTGAAAGGAAAAATCGACATCTCCTTGATGTCACTCGATCCCTTCTACTTGAATCATCTGTTCCTTCCCGTTTTTGGGCTGAGGCTTTGGCTACTGCAGTTCACCTCATTAACCGCATGCCTTTATCTTCTATTGACAATCACAGCCCATATTATCGTCTCTATAAGATCTCTCCATCTTATGATGATCTTCATGTTTTTGGTTCTGTTTGTTTTGTGCATTTGCCACCATCTGAACGGACCAAACTTACTGCTCAATCTGCTCGGTGTGTTTTTTTAGGATATGCACCTTTCCAAAAAGGGTTTCTTTGCTATGATCCACACATTCGTCGCATTCGTACATCTCGGAATGTCGTGTTTTTTCGAAAACGAGTATTTCTTTCAAAAACATCTTGATGCTCCTGACAACTCTTTGGTTTCCTTACCTGGTTTTTCTGATGACACATCTATTGTTCGGTTTAATCCTAATTTTGTGTATCGCAGGCGGACTACAGATGTGCCTCCAGAGGGTTCCCCTCCCGATCTTCCTCTCACATTCGGTCCACCTGAGGGTTCCTGGTCCCTCTGCAATTCCTCCATTGCGTCGTTCCACTCGCATTTCGGTACCCCCTGATCGCTATGGGTTCTCCCATCCTTCCTTAATGGCAACTTTGTCCTCCTCTCCTATTCCTCAATCCTATTCTCAGGCTGTGTAGGACAATGTTGGAACCAGGCTATGCAAGATGAACTTGATGCGTTGGAGAAAAATCATACATGGGATGTTGTGTCAGCTCCTATAGGTGTCAAACCTATTGGCTGTAAATGGGTTTTTTCTCTCAAGCTAAAATCTGATGGTACCTTGGATCGCTATAAGGCGCGCCTAGTTGCTCTTGGAAATAGGCAGGAATATGGCGTGGATTATGACGAAACCTTTGCTCCAGTTGCAAAAATGACCACTGTCCGCACAATTCTTGCTGTTGCTGCATCCCAGTCTTGGCCCCTCTATCAAATGGATGTCAAGAATGCGTTTCTCCATGGTGACCTAAAAGAAGATGTTTATATGCGTCTGCCTCAGGGATGCTCATCCAGACCGGGTATGGTTGCAAAACTTCGTCGCTCTCTCTATGGGCTGAAACAAGCTCCTCGTGCCTGGTTTGAGAAATTTCAAGCTGCTCTTTTGCGTTTAGATTTTCATCCCAGCCCCTATGATCCTTCTATGTTTCTTCATCATGCTCCATCCGGGATCACCATACTGCTTGTCTATGTTGATGACATAGTTATTACTGGTCCTAATGCTCAAATGATTCAGGAGCTGCAAGCTTCTCTTAGTGCGACATTTCACATGAGGAACCTCAGGTGGACCGAATGTGAGAGGAAGATCGGGAGGGGAACCCTCTGGAGGCACATCTGTAGTCCGCCTGCGATACACAAAATTAGGATTAAACCGAACAATAGATGTGTCATCAGAAAAACCAGGTAAGGAAGATCTTCTTTCCGATCCTACTACTTATCGCCAGTTGGTCGGAAGTTTGATTTATCTCACGATTACTCACCCTGATATCTCTTATGCGGTGAATCTAATGAGCCAGTTCATGACTGCTCCTCGTCATCTTCATATGGCTGCTGTTCGACGCATCATTCGATACCTTATTCGTAACCCGACTCGTGGGTTGTTTTTTCCATCCAACAACCCTCTCTATCTCAAAGCTTATTCAGATGCTGATTGGGCTGGTTGTCCTGATACTCGCTGATCAACAACAGGATGGTGCATGTTTTTGGGTGATTGTCTTATTTCCTGGAAATGCAAGAAACAGGGCACAGTCTCTAAATTCTCTACTGAAGCTGAATACCGAGCCATGTCTGCTGCCTGCTCTGAAATTCTTTGGCTCCGTGGTCTACTCTCTGACATTGGTTTTCCGGCAGATGGTGCTACTCCCCTCTATGCAGATAATACCAGTGCAATACGGATTACTGAGAATCCGATTTTTCATGAACGCACTAAACACATCGAGGTTGATTGTCACTTCATCCGTGATGAATTTAAACGCGGTGTCATCAGCCTTCCGCATGTCTCCACTGAACTTCAACTGGCTGACATTTTCACTAAAAGTCTTCCCCGACCTCGCCATCAATTCTTGATTGGCAAATTGATGCTCGTTGATTCTCCCGCATCAATTTGAGGGGGGGTGTTAACGCACAGCAGGCCCGGCCCAAGGCCCAGCACGGGGGTCCAGTCTCCAACTTCTAGATTAAGTAGTTGGATTTAGTCAATATACCATTCAGCTGTAATTACTCTATTAATATATTTGGTTTCCTAACTTAGAATAGAAATTGATTGTAATTAGATAGATTGATTGTAATTAGTTATCTTTCTGTTTTTGGAGCCTTAATTAAGGCATTGTAAATTCTATATATTGTGATACAATGTACAAAGGAAGATATACAATTCACTTCATTGTTCTGTCGTCAGTTTACCAAAGTTGACATGGTATCAGAGCCTGAGGTCTCGAGTTCGAAACCACGCAGGGCAGAAATGCCCCATGCCGCGTTGTGTGTTTGTGCGGGCGCAAAAATGCGCAGGGCAAAAAGGCCTCATGCCGCGTTATAGTCTTGTGCGGGCGTGTGCTTCGGATCCATTACAGTAACGACAGACCTTCTGGTTGCATTGAGATGCAAGATGTCCAAATTTCTGACAGCTGAAACACTGTGTTTTGCTCAAGTCTCGAGGCGGAGGTTGAGAAGACTTATTTGCCGAGAATGCAACTGAATAGGTTTCCGTCTTTTGTTGGGCTATATGAGCTGAGGTCGCAATGCGCTGTTCTTCGCGTAGAAGTTCATTCAAGCAGACATCCATGGAAGGTAAGGGTGACCGATTCATTAGGGCAGATCGGACACTTTCATATTCATTCCGCAGTTTCATCAAAAATTGATCTCGCTGACTAGAGGCTTGCAGATCTTGGATGACTGTCAACACATTGTCAGGCACATTTGCATATTTAATACTATCGTATTCTGACCACAGGGTACGAAATCCCGAATAGTAGTCTTGTATAGACAAGATCCCTTGTGTATATTCGGCAATTGCACATTCAAGATGAAATTGTCGTGCCGAGTTCTCTTGATGGTAAATCTTCTTCAAATACTCCCACATTGCTTTAGAAGTGGAGTAAGGCTTGAGATTCATAATGAGATGAGGCTCCACGGATCCCAGAATCCAGGATTTGATTTTGGCATCTTTAGTATGCCAGGAGGAGATCTTCTTTTCATCCTCAGTGGGTTTAGGATCCGTGCCAGAAACAAATCCCCACAATTCCTTAGCTTCTAGGTAGGTTTGGAATTGGAAGGACCAGGCAGGGTAATTCTTTCCCGTAAATTTAATCAATGTGACCTCAGATTTTTCCATTGCAACTGAAATTGGTACTGAATAGAAAAGAAACTACCCACAGACAAGAGAACTATGTAGAATATCTTCCCTGTGTTCAGAAACCAAAATCCAACCAGCATAGAGAGAGAACACAAAAAAAACAGCAAGAATCTGTAAAAAAACAGCCCAGACTAACTGAATTTGGGCTCTTAATGCTGCACGTGGGCCCCACTGATGATGATGGGCCAAGATCAGATCACAGATCTATGAGAGCACAATAATCTTGCTTCTAATGAAAGAAGAATGATCCACTTCTGCTGAGAATCCAAGATTTTGTACGGGCTAGATGAAAACTATATTAAAAAACTGGAAGATCTCTAGAATGAGAAAAAATCCAACCTGGAGGTGCTGTAAAATCCTGAAAAAATCCCCAATAATCCTAGAAACATCAGTCGACCAAGGCTATGGAGTTTTTGGAACGCACCATCCTGTTGTTGATCGGCGAGTATCAGGACAACCAGCCCAATCAGCATCTGAATAAGCTTTGAGACAGAGAGGGTTGTTGGATGGAAAAAACAACCCACGAGTCGGGTTACGAATAAGGTATCGAATGATGCGTCGAACAGCAGCCATATGAAGATGACGAGGAGCAGTCATGAACTGGCTCATTAGATTCACCGCATAAGAGATATCAGGGCGAGTAATCGTGAGATAAATCAAACTTCCGACCAACTGGCGATAAGTAGTAGGATCGGAAAGAAGATCGCCCTCGTCGCGACTGAGTTTGACATTCAGTTTGACCGGTGTATCTACTGGAGCAGAAGCAGTAAGGCCAGCCAAGTCAATGAGATCAACAGTGTATTTGTGCTGATTGAGAAAGAGTCCTGTAGATGTTTGATGTACTTCAAGACCAAGGAAATAGTGCAAGGGTCCGAGATCTTTCATGTGAAATGTCGCACTAAGAGAAGCTTGCAGCTCCTGAATCATTTGAGCATTAGGACCAGTAATAACTATGTCATCAACATAGACAAGCAGTATGGTGATCCCGGATGGAGCATGATGAAGAAACATAGAAGGATCATAGGGGCTGGGATGAAAATCTAAACGCAGAAGAGCAGCTTGAAATTTCTCAAACCAGGCACGAGGAGCTTGTTTCAGCCCATAGAGAGAGCGACGAAGTTTTGCAACCATACTCGGTCTGGATGAGCATCCCTGAGGCAGACGCATATAAACATCTTCTTTTAGGTCACCATGGAGAAACGCATTCTTGACATCCATTTGATAGAGGGGCCAAGACTGGGATGCAGCAACAGCAAGAATTGTGCGGACAGTGGTCATTTTTGCAACTGGAGCAAAGGTTTCATCATAATCCACGCCATATTCCTGCCTATTTCCAAGAGCGACTAGGCGCGCCTTATAGCGATCCAAGGTACCATCAGATTTTAGCTTGAGAGAAAAAACCCATTTACAGCCAATAGGTTTGACACCTATAGGAGCTGACACAACATCCCATGTATGATTTTTCTCCAACGCATCAAGTTCATCTTGCATAGCCTGGTTCCAACATTTGTCCTGCACAGCCTGAGAATAGGATTGAGGAATAGGAGAGGAGGACAAAGTTGCCATTAAGGAAGGATGGGAGAACCCATAGCGATCAGGGGGGTACCGAAATGCGAGTGGAACGACGCAATGGAGGAATTGCAGAGGGACCAGGAACCTCAGGTGGACCGAATGTGAGAGGAAGATCGGGAGGGGAACCCTCTGGAGGCACATCTGTAGTCCGCCTGCGATACACAAAATTAGGATTAAACCGAACAATAGATGTGTCATCAGAAAAACCAGGTAAGGAAACCAAAGAGTTGTCAGGAGCATCAAGATGTTTTTGAAAGAAATACTCGTTTTCGAAAAACACGACATTCCGAGAGGTACGAATGCGATGAATGTGTGGATCATAGCAAAGGAACCCTTTCTGGAAGGGTGCATATCCTAAAAAACTACACCGAGCAGATTGAGCAGTAAGTTTGGTCCGTTCAGATGGTGGCAAATGCACAAAACAAACAGAACCAAAAACATGAAGATCATCATAAGATGGAGAGATCTTGTAGAGACGATAATATGGGCTGTGATTGTCAATAGAAGATAAAGGCATGCGGTTAATGAGGTGAACTGCAGTAGCCAAATTTCACCGGTCGAACTGAATGTCAAACTCAGTCGCGACGAGGGCGATCTTCTTTCCGATCCTACTACTTATCGCCAGTTGGTCGGAAGTTTGATTTATCTCACGATTACTCGCCCTGATATCTCTTATGCGGTGAATCTAATGAGCCAGTTCATGACTGCTCCTCGTCATCTTCATATGGCTGCTGTTCGACGCATCATTCGATACCTTATTCGTAACCCGACTCGTGGGTTGTTTTTTCCATCCAACAACCCTCTCTGTCTCAAAGCTTATTCAGATGCTGATTGGGCTGGTTGTCCTGATACTCGCCGATCAACAACAGGATGGTGCATGTTTTTGGGTGATTGTCTTATTTCCTGGAAATGCAAGAAACAGGGCACAGTCTCTAAATCCTCTACTGAAGCTGAATACCGAGCCATGTCTGCTGCCTGCTCTGAAATTCTTTGGCTCCGTGGTCTACTCTCTGACATTGGTTTTCCGGCAGATGGTGCTACTCCCCTCTATGCAGATAATACCAGTGCAATACGGATTACTGAGAATCCGATTTTTCATGAACGCACTAAACACATCGAGGTTGATTGTCACTTCATCCGTGATGAATTTAAACGCGGTGTCATCAGCCTTCCGCATGTCTCCACTGAACTTCAACTGGCTGACATTTTCACTAAAAGTCTTCCCCGACCTCGCCATCAATTCTTGGTTGGCAAATTGATGCTCGTTGATTCTCCCGCATCAATTTGAGGGGGGGTGTTAACGCACAGCAGGCCCGGCCCAAGGCCCAGCACGGGGGTCCAGTCTCCAACTTCTAGATTAAGTAGTTGGATTTAGTCAATATACCATTCAGCTGTAATTACTCTATTAATATATTTGGTTTCCTAACTTAGAATAGAAATTGATTGTAATTAGATAGATTGATTGTAATTAGTTATCTTTCTGTTTTTGGAGCCTTAATTAAGGCATTGTAAATTCTATATATTGTGATACAATGTACAAAGGAGGACAGGGAAAAACAATACAATTCACTTCATTGTTCTGTCGTCAGTTTGCCAAAGTTGTCAGGCTTCTCTTGCATGAACAAGATTCATCAAAAAAATGAAGAACTACTCTCAACCCATCAAAGTTAATGGAAATCCATCATCAAAGTCAAAACCCTGAGTCTTTACATTCAAAGCCACCTAGCCTCAAACACTATAATGAAGCCCAACAATAGTAACCAAAAGGCTAAACAATATAATTCCAACAACAATACACAATAGGGGATCCTACGTCCATAAAGTTCTCACAATTGACACAAATACCAACAATAAAGGAATATGCTCAAGGTACGTAGATAACCAATAATGGAATACACAAAACCATAGTCAATTACACATAAATCAAGGAATCTTTACAATCTGGTCCTAAGTCCTTGATTGCCATTTGCATACGGACACATCACGATTCGGCCCTGTAAGATACGGATCACTCATGTCCCGTCATGATATCTTGATGCTTCTAATGGTGTGCAAAATCACATTTTTCCCCGCATTGCCACACCTCCGACGCGGTTTGTACCCTGCCCGAATCCATGTCAATCAATGAGGGTATCTCAGCTCAAACATCCCCCAATGTTGGTCTCCCAATTAGTGATCAATAAGCAAGGCTAAGCGTCCCCAAACTAAACCCACAAGCTTAGGTTAAGGATCCCTTAAGAAAGGAATTCCGGTCTTCAACGGTTAGCCGTAACCCACTTTTAGTTAACTGTAACCTACTTATGGCTAACCGTAAGTCTACAGGTCTGAAATCCAACATCCGGACACTACACTAAAACCCTGTCAGGCTAACCATAGATTTGTTCTACGGTCCTACAGTTAGCTCCATGGCTAGCTGTAGTGCAGATGGGTTAGAAACCATGCTCCGACTTTGTAACCATTGTGTAATCCACGGTTGATTTTCTGGAGTCTTACGGCTAGATGTGCGGTCTCCATGGTTAGCTGTAAGGCTTTAGAAACGCCTTCTGAAGCTGAAATCTGTTCAGATTCAAGGGGTTTCTCCCCATTCAGTGGAAGGGGCCTTGGGTATCCATTATGAGGGTCTCAACCAACCCTTTATGAGGGTTGTGTATCCATTATGAGGCTCTCAACCAACCCTTTTACAGTCCACACAACATACGTTGAAACATTACACCTAACTAACCATTTCACCGACCCACCATTAATGAGCTTACAAGGTCACTAACATGAAATAAATTGAGGAAATCAATTCAATAGCACATACTTATCAATTTAAATGCATATGTTCACTTGCCTTGGCTTGGAAACACTTGGGCTGAAGAAAACCCGAGCTAGAAAACCCTCTTTGAGCACTTAACCTTAAAACAACTCCAAAACCCAAATCCTACCTCAAAAGAAAAAGGATGGAAGCTGGGAGCTAGCATGCAACATTTCTAACTAATATGAGTTGGAACCCTAGAGATTTCAAAGGAAAACACTTACCAAAGGTTGGAGCGATGAGCGAAAAGCTTGGAGAAGGCTATGGCAATTATGTTATCCAAATGGATGATTGACAGGTCTGAGGGGAATGCAGCCAGCGGTTCAAAAAAAATTAGTTAGAGATAATAACCACATATTCTTGTGTTTTTTTGTGGAGACATACATCAGAAAGCCCTTATAAGATTAGTACTTGTATATCTTTCTGTTAGCTTGTCTTTCATCCCTAACTTTCACCATGAATCTTGTGTGTGCTCATTTCCACTTATGTACATGCATGTAAACACATGTGTGCGCGCACACCAAGGCATCTATTTTTAGAGTCCAACGGTAGAACTCCTATAGCTTACCCCACACTGATGAGATCAGGCTCAAATGATGGTTCTCATTTCACAAATATGATCAACCCACACTTTCTTATGGATTCTTAGAATTGCAGAAAACATATGAACAAAAAATTGATTTCTCCATCTATAGTAGTAACCAGGGCATTACAACTTCTAATTTTGGATTAAAATCCCTTGTGTAACTCTGATAGGGTTTTTGATTGTTCCGTCAACATAATCAATTTCCTTACCTACAGATATTGTGGCAAATTGAGACAAATCAAGGCATTTCTTCCATCAAACTTAACTGTTGTCTCTGCCAATTGACTTTCAGTGTTAGGCATCACGAACTCATCGTTAGGATTTTTTTTAAATGCTGAGTGACAATATTGCGTGTAGATTCTATTGGATCTTCACTGCCGTAGTGCATAGAAAATCTTAAATCAACAAGAATCGACATAGTTTGGTTGCTCAATTACTTAACAGAGTTCTAATGGTTATTTGACCTTCAAATTTCCCCATACATCATGTCAAGTAAGGTCACACAAGCCATTAGCTGAACTTTGACAGACCCTACAGCTTGCAAATCGCCCAAAACATGTCAAATCTGACCAAATCAGTCACAACTCACATGACCCTTGAAATTGTGCAGATTCATATCATATGAACCATAACAAAACCACTAACTTATACAAATTCATGAAAGTGGAGAAACAGGTTCTTATATATTGGAAACAACAGCAATGCACTCCATCTATCATCTAGAGTGTAAAGTAAATGGAAGAAATGCAAACCAGGGCCTAATGCTGTTGGTTGGTGTAGCACAAACCACAGGTTTTGAACACATTCAACTGGAACTTCTGTTGACCTCTTCTTTGGATCCATCTTTTCTATCATCAAATGGTGTCTGAAAATCTATTAAACTGTACAAATCATGATGAATTAGGTGAGTTCTCTGGCTTTGGGTTGTCACAATCTTTCAATCACAAAGGGAAGAATGAACTAAAGTTCTTATCAGAACGTATTGATTTTCTGTGTCTTTCTCTTGGAGAATGATTACATATATAAAGAGATTACAAACCTTAATTAAGCCTAAATCAAAGCTCTATACAAAAGGAAATTAGCTAATCACTTAACTAAGTTAGGAAAGAAACTAATTACATATTTACAGCCATATCAATTGTTGACTAAATCAAATCCACGAGACTTAAGAAGCTTGCTGGACTGATGGGCCTTGGGCTCCTTAATGGATCATGGGCCAAACTTAACACCCCCCCTCAAATTGATGCGGGAGAATCAACAAGTATCAATTTGCCAACCAAGAATTGATGACGTGGTCTGGGAAGACCTTTAGTAAAAATGTCAGCAAGTTGAAGTTCAGTGGAGACATGTGGAAGGCTGATGACATCACGCTTGAATTCATCACGGATGAAGTGTCGATCAACCTCGATGTGTTTAGTACGTTCATGAAAAATCGGATTCTCAGTAATCCGAATTGCACTAGTATTATCAGCATAGAGGGGGGTAGCTCCGTCTGCAGGAAATCCAATGGCAGAGAGCAGACCGCGGAGCCAAAGTATTTCAGAGCATGCAGCAGACATAGCTCGATACTCAGCCTCGGTAGAAGATCTGGAAACTTTGTCTTGTTTATTGCATTTTCAGGAAATCAGACTATCACCCAGGAACATGCACCATCCTGTAGTTGATCGGCGAGTATCCAGACAACCGGCCCAATCAGCATCGGAATAAGCTTTGAGGGAAATAGGATTAGCTGATGGAAAAAACAGTCCGAGAGACGGAGTACGAAGAAGGTACCGAATGATGCGACGAACAACAGCCAGATGAAGATGACGAGGAGTAGTCATGAACTGACTCATGAGATTGACCGCAAATGAGATATCAGGACGCGTGATCGTGAGGTAGATCAAGCTACCCACTAACTGGCGATATACGGTAGGATCCGGAAGAATATCACCCTCCTCTTTACTGAGTTTAACATTCAGTTCGATCGGAGTATCGACGGGAGCTGAAGAAGTAAGCCCAGCCAAGTCAATAAGATCAACCGTATATTTGTGCTGATTGAGAACTATACCCTTAGGGGATTGATGAACTTCAAGTCCAAGGAAATAATGTAAGGGGCCTAGATCCTTCATTTGAAAAGTCCGATGAAGAGAAGCTTGGAGTACCTGAATCATTTTTGCATTAGGACCAGTAATGACAATGTCATCAACGTAGACCAACAGTACAGTAATCCCAGATGGATCATGATGTAAGAACATGGAAGGATCATACTGGCTGGGATGAAAATCCAAGTATAGAAGGGCATCCTGAAATTTCTCAAACCATGCACGAGGAGCTTGCTTTAGATCATAGAGAGAGTGACGGAGCTTAGCAACCATACCCTTCCCAGATGTTGACCCCGGAGGCAGACGCATATAAACGTCTTCTTTGAGATCACCATGAAGAAACGCATTTTTTACATCCATTTGATAGAGAGGCCAAGACTGAGAAGCAGCAACAGCAAGAATTATGCGAACGGTGGTCATCTTGGCGACGGGAGCAAAGGTTGCATCATAATCAATGCCATATTCCTGCCAATTTCCGAGAGTAACCAGGCGCGCCTTATATCGATCAAGAGAGCCATCTGATTTTAACTTTAGAGAAAAAATCCACTTGCAGCCAATTTGTTTTATACCCACAGGTGAAGAGACAACATTCCACGTATGATTTTTGTCCAAAGCATCCAATTCTTCTTGCATAGCCTGGTTCCAACATTTGTCCTGCACAGCCTGAGAATAGGATTGGGGAATGGAAGAAGATGACAAAGTGGCCATTAAGGAAGTGTGGAAGAACCCATAGCGGTCGGGAGGTACCGAAATGCGAGAGGAGCGTCGCAAGGAATGATGTCTAGATGGATCAAATGCCGGAGGTGGACCAGATGCAGGAGATAGATCAGGAGGGGGATCCCTGGGAGGCGCTTCTTTGTTCCGTCTGTGATACACAAAGTTAGGATTAAAGCGAACAACTGAAGTGGTGTCCGAAAAACCAGGTAAAGACACCAAGGGTGATGAGTCAGGCGGTTCAATGTGTTTTTGAAAATAATACTGATGTTAAAAAAAAATTACATTCCTCGAGGTCCGCAAGCGACGAATGTGAGGATCGTAGCAGAGGAACCCTTTCTGGAAGGGCGCATAGCCTAAAAACACACATTGAGCAGATTGTGCGGTTAGTTTGGTCCGCTCAGAAGAAGGTAAGTGCACAAAACAAACAGAGCCGAAAACATGAAGATCATCATAAGATGGAGATGTCTGGTATAATCGGTAATATGGGCTCTGATTTTGAAGAGAGGTGGAAGGCAGACGATTGATAAGGTAAGCAGCTGTAGCTAGTGCCTCAATCCAAAAACGAGTAGGAACAGATGATTCAAGAAGAAGAGAACGAGTGACATCAAGCAAATGTCTATTTTTTCTTTCAGCAACTCAATTCTGCTGTGGAGTATAAGGACAAGTTCTCTGAGAAATAATGCCTTTGGTTTGCAAAAAATGTTGAAAATCAGAAGACACATATTCCCCGCCCGAATCAGATCTCAAGATTTTGATGCAGGTGGAAAATTGATTCTCAACATAAGCTAAAAAAATTTTAAAAATGTTGAAAACATCAGATTTAGAATGCAAAAAATAAACCCATGTGAACCGACTGAAATCATCAATAAAAGTCACAAAATATTTGTAGTGAGCATGAGAAAGAGCTGGAGCAATTCCCCATACATCGCTATGAACCAAATCAAAACACCGAGTGCTATGTGAAGTGGAAATAGGAAAAGGAAGAATTTTGCTTTTTCCCATTTTACAAGAAGCACAATCAAAAGGAACACAAGAAGATAAGCCAATAGTTTTATTCAAACCAGAATTTAACATAAGGGACAAAACCTTGGAATTAGGGTGTCCGAGTTTTTTATGCCATAATTGGCAATTATCTCTAATAGAAAGACAAAACACATCATTGGCAATTCTATTTCTAGTCCTAGAAAGATTAGAAAAATCCAGCGGAAACAAGCGTCCACACTTAGGTCCCCTCGCGATCTCCTTCTCGGACATCTGGTCCTGCACAATACAACCAGAAGAAGAAAAGGAGATGTTATAATTATTTTCAACAAGTTGCCCAACTGACAAAAGGTTTGAAGTTAAATTTGGACAAAGAAAAACATTTTTCAATGGGATTGAACCAGGGATGTCTCCAAGGGCAGTAATGGGAATAGTGCCGCCATTAGCAGTTTGGATCTGAAGATTACCAGTATAGTTTGTCACATTGGAGAGAGAATGACTGGAATGAGTCATATGATTGGATGCCCCGGAATCAAGAAACCAAGTAGAAGATAGGGGTGAGGTACCTGAGAGACCGAAAGCAGAAAGGGCATTGATAATCATTTGCTGTACCAATTCAGGAGTCAGAGAAGAGGAGGACCCAGACTGTGAGGATGTAGATGTGGAAGCAGGCATAGCTGAAGAAGCAACATAAGCACGTGGAGTCGGATACTGCGGAGCTTGATACTGTGAAGCCGGATGCTGGAAAACCTGATGCTGGGGAGTCTGCTGCTGTGGAATCTGACGATGAGGGCGGCGGCGACATTCAGAGATGATATGTCTCGACTTTTTGCAGTAACGACAGACTTTCTGTTGGCATTGGGATGCAAGATGCCCAAATTATTGACAGCTGTAGCATTGAGTTTTGCTCATGTCCCGAGGTGGAGGCTGAGAAGCCTTAGTAGCTGAAAACGCGACAGAATAGGTCTCAGCCTTATGTTGAGCTATATGAGCTGAAGTTGAAATACGATGTTCCTCGCGTAAGAGTTCATTCAGGCAGATATTTAAAGAAGGTAAAGGCATCCGATTCATCAGGGCCGATCGGACACTGTCATACTCAGGACGTAATTTCATTAAAAATTGATCCCGCTGACTAGAGGCCTGAAGATCACGAATCACAATCAGAACATCTGCAGCCACATTTGCATACTTAATACTATCATATTCCGACCAGAGGGTTCGAAATCCTGAATAGTAGTCTTGGATTGACAAGGTCCCTTGTGCATATTCAGCAATCGCATATTCAAGGTGAAATTGTCGTGCTGAGTTATCTTGATGGTATACTTGCTTCAGATATCCCCACATGTCTCTCGAGGTGGGGTAAGGTTTGAGGTTCATTAGCAGATGTTGTTCGACGGAACCCAGGATCCATGTTTTTATTTTTGCATCTTTAGTAAGCCAGGTGGATATCTTCTTCTCATCATCTGTTGGTTTGGGGTCGGACCCAGAAATATAGCCCCATAATTCCTTAGCCTCAAGGTAAATTTGGAATTGAAATGACCAAGCAGGGTAATTTTTCCCGGTGAACCGGATCAAGGTAACCTCAGATTTTTCCATTTTTAATCAAAAAAATGAAAAAAACAAAAGACAGCAAAGAAGACCAGCAACAGTGAAGAGATGAAGGCTAAAAGATAAGAACACTTGTACTGTAGCAGAAACCAAGATCCGATCAACAAATAAGAGGAAAAAACAGCACAGAACCAAAAAAATACAAAAAAAGACCCCAGGCGACCATGAATTTGGCCACTGATCTTGTACGTGGGCCCCACTGATAAATTTGGACAAAGATCAGAACACTGATCTGATGAAGCTGAGAAAATTGCCTTCTGCTGAAAGAAGAATGATCGAAATCCACCACAGATCCAAGATTCTGGACGGTCCAGATGAAAACAATAATAATTTTCTGGATAATGACGAAAATGGGAAAATCACCAACCTGGGAGTGCTGAAAAATTGAGAAAAAATCTCCAATATTCCTAGAAGTTCCAGGCGACCATGACTGGAAAGATTTCTGATGATGGTTTGATGATCAGAGGTGGGCCACCATGAAGATGGGATGACTTAGTGACGGAATTCCTTGAAACAGATCCCTGATCTGTCGATCTTCACAAGAGAGATTGATTTCTCTCTATCTTGAATGTCTTGATTCTATATCAAGATCAAGAACATGATTTGCTTGAACCTAGCTCTGATACCATGACAATCTTTCAATCACAAAGGGAAGAATGAACTAAAGTTCTTATCAGAACGTATTGATTTTCTGTGTCTTTCTCTTGGAGAATGATCACATATATAAAGAGATTACAAACCTTAATTAAGCCTAAATCAAAGCTCTATACAAAAGGAAATTAGCTAATCACTTAACTAAGTTAGGAAAGAAACTAATTACATATTTACAGCCATATCAATTGTTGACTAAATCAAATCCACGAGACTTAAGAAGCTTGCTGGACTGATGGGCCTTGGGCTCCTTAATGGATCATGGGCCAAACTTAACAGGTTGTACAGAAGCTGGTCTGCTAGCGCTAAATCCATAGTGGGTACTCTGGCGAAAGTATATTTTTAATTTATCATCTTTCCGACCATTATAAAAATTTATCTACTTTATGAATTAGTAATCATTTTCTTCTAATGTAAGCCTGCTTGTTTTTTCCTCATTAAATTTTTGGTTACAAAAAAAACTCTGTTACATATTTCCAGTTTAAATAGTTTTCAATTATTTAGGAATGCATGTAACACTTATTTGTGCCATGTATTTCGCTCTTTTTTTTTTTTTCTAATTATTTGGTGATCTTCACATTAAGTTGCATTTGTTGGGTTTTTCGTTTCAAATGCTTCTGTTCTATATAAATTGCTTCTTTACTAGCCTAGGCAACAGAATGTAATATTCTCCTTTTTGTCCTTGGGGCAGCTATTCTTTCAGGGGCATCAATTCCAATATTATCTCAGGTAATGATGCTGATTACTTTGTTATTATCACTGTATATACTCATTAGTGACAGGAAATTTTTTGTGGTGCCATCATTATCGTCTTCATCATCAAAGCCTTGTCCCAACTATGTTGGGTTCTGCTACATGAATTCTATTTCTCCATTTCAATCTATCATGAGCCAAATCATTAGATAAGTTACACTTCCTCTAACTTATTTTTACCACCTCCATCCACGTCCTCTTCAGCCTACCCCTTCCCCTTGGTGGGCCCTCAACCTACATTGCAAAATTTTTCCTTACAAGCGCCGCGTCCTTTCAGCGTGGTCCTTCCCTTTGGTGGGCCCTCAACCTACATAGCAAAACTTTTCCTTACAGGCGTCGTTGTCGGCCTGCGTTGGACATGCCTTAACCACATCTCAAACACGTCTCTCTAATCTTATTCCCTATTAATGCCACCCCTAAATGCCCTCGAAAGCGCTCATTTATAATTTTTTCCTTTTTAGTTTTACCACACATCCACATCAACAATCTCATCTCTACTAAATCCATTTTGTGCATATGTTACTTCTTGATTGGCCAATATTCTACTCCATATGTTATAGCTGGTCTAATCACTGTCTTGTAAAAATTTTCTATCAATCTTGACAAAGCACTTCAAAAGCAAGTCTCCACTTCAATCATCCCCGCTTTTATACTATGTTCGAAAATTTCATCAATCTCTCCATCATTATTAATTATTGAACTAAGGTAACATAATGAATCTCTTTGTGGTATATCCTGGGTTCAATTCTCATAGTAGTTTAAGCTCTTTGTATATGCCCACTAAAGTTGAAATCCATATATTCTATCTTTGTAGCTTCTTTTAGAAGCTTTTGGATTCTAAAGCCTCCCGCCATCTCTCTTTGTTCCATTCTCTAAAAAGGTGTTATAATACATGTATATTAACTTTATTCATGACATTCATTATATTGAAGTTAAATAATAGAACAACCAATTTATGTTTAGCTGTAATGTTCTGTGCAGACATTTCTTGTGTGGCAGCTTTTGTTGTCTATAATTTTCCTTGGGAGAAGATACAGGTTCAATCAATTGCTTGGATGTTCTCTTGTTGCAATTGGTGTAATAATAACTGTTGCCAGGTAACTAAAACCTTTAATTAACATGCTTTAATGATGGTCTTACTCTGTGTAGTCCCTTAAGGGCCATGTTTAAATCTTTCTTGTGTTGCTTCAATGGGGTGGTCCTGTGGGACGCCTTATACATAACCAGCTTCTTATAGCATTTATAGGTGGTTTTTTTAGTTGGGTTGGGGGTTGCTAGATATAGTGGTGTTTGGCACCTCTGTCTCTGTGTGTGTTTGTATACGTGTCTTTTGATTATTGTGACAGTTCTGCGTTTAGGTGTTTGGAGCATTTTTTACCACTCGTGTTGTTTCTAGCGGTGTTGGATCCAGATCACGGTTTTCTATATTTATGATTGTTGTGAATTGTGATAGAGATATTACCAGAAGAACAAACACAAAATTCCCCTGGGCTTCTACAACATGTGTTATAGCATCACTATGGTTTTTGATACCTAGATTTCCTAATTTTGACTGAAGTTTAGTGGGTATATAATTTCTTGGATGGGTAACACTCTCGATGATGCTGATTGTGGGGGTAAAAGTGGTTTGGTTATATTGATAGAAGGGAGAAAACATCTAAGTAGGGTGATCCAAATAATGATGATTGAGAATATAGAAGTATGTTGGTTAAGTCATGACTCATGACTTCCCAATTCCATCACACCATAGTTTAGTGATACATTCACTTACTGTAAAACAACCAAGGCAATTTGAGACTGTTACCTTTTCATGTTCTCAAGAGAACATGCTTGAACATAGCTATCATTTGGCTAGAGAGATTGCTCATTCTTTTATAGAGAAGTTACTAGTTGATTGCTATGCCAAAATCCATCGTATGTAGTATGATCTGGAATAAAATTAACCTTTCCAATTGCGTTGCACAACATAGCAAATTGGAGATTATGGAAAGCTAGATATTTGATCTATTTGCAAGACTGATCCTGAGTATTTCTAGTGTTTTTTACTAGTCAGCGGTTTCTTTAACCATAAGGAACTATTTTTCTCTCCCTTCTGTGGGAAGAGTTAGGTGAAGGTGATGATATCATTTGAAAACATAATCCTTGATTGAATAATGTTGGTTGGATCTTATAATGGTATAGAGGAGGACATGGTGATGGTGGTCTTGATCGAAGTTATGGGTGGCAAATGGGGGTCAAAATGTGTTGGGTTCACTAGGGGTGTCGTATCCGAGTTGTTTCTGAAATGGGTTTGGTAACTTTATCCACATCCGATGCAAGTCAACCCGAACGATCTACATAACCGTTTAAACACTCTAAATAATGAAATGAGTTTTGAGATGGATTGATTAAGAAGATGACGGCGAAAAAATTCCTAAGATGGATTGGGTTGAAGAAGAAAAAGAATAAGAGGGAGAAGAAATATATGGGATGGATTGGGCTGAAGGAGGAGAAGAGGAAGAAATTTATGAGAATGTGTTGGGTTGAAGGAGAAGGAAAAGAAGAAACTTCTGAGATGGGTTGGGTCTAAGAAGAAATTTCTTAGACAAGTTAGGGCGAAGAGGAAGAAATGGAAGGAGAAGAATTTTCTAAGATGGGTTTGATGGGGACATCAACCCAAGATATGGAAAGACATACCAAAGGCGTAAGAAGAAAATGGTTGATAAGGCTTCCTTGTGGCTGGATCAACTTTTCATGGGCTTTATACATCACAATCATGAAGATCTACCGTTGGATCAGCTTTTGGGCGAAGATACACCGTTGGATCTTGATCAGGGCGTGCAGAAGGCCTCCGGTGGTGGACCCGTGGAAGACCCCATACTGGGATGGTCCACAGGAGATGAGCAATTGTGGAAATATCATGAAGATTCAAAGATTGGCAAGGGACCCAAAGGAATTAAAGGATTTAAAACTAAAGACATATGAAGAGGGGCCCGGGGGGGCCCACAACTTAAAGCCCTTTACATAAGGATTCGTGCACAAAGCTTGCGCACGAATCCCCATGCGCAAGGAAGTCTCCTCCCACCTTTGTCGACAGCCACTTATTGCTTTTATTTATTTTATTTGTTTGGTTTTATTTTATGAGACAAGATCTAGATGTTTTAATCTGAACCATTGGTTTCTAGGGTTCTCTTATTACTCTTTATTAGGGTTGTATCTCTTGGAAAAGAGGGGATAATGAATGAATAATGATCTTCTTCCAAAGGCCTTCTTGAGTTTTCTCTTGCAGGATCTTCTTCTCGCCCGCGAAGGGGAGTTTGGTGCGAAACCAAGATATTACACTATCTCCATCCCAAGGTATTTATCTCCATTGTTTTCCCTTTCCTTTGATACTCATCTCACACTTTCTTACCCACTCAGATCTAGATCTACTCACATGGTGGAGTCCTAGATCCAACCCAAATTCCAATCAGCACCTTTAAACCCTTGCAGGCATCCAACCAGCCCCTTGTCCATCAACCAATCTCAATTATTCAACCCCAATCCTTCAGATCTGATCCGATCAGCAATAGACCTAGGATGGCAAGCACTAGACCTGGTTTCTACCCATTACAGCCCATTTAATTTCCTGTTTTCACTTCTGAATTGTAAAGATCCTGATTATCTACTTGAATCGGCAGATCCCTAGGCAAGGTGGAGGTTCTATTCTCCACTTGGTCCATTCCCCAATTCTTTGAGGCCCAAATTGCAGGATTGTAACAAGCATTGGATTTCCTCATGTTTAACTTAGTGGATTTCAGCAAGGAATGATGTGTCAATCTGTCTTAATTGATTCCTTATAACTGTTATTTTGTTATTGATCTCATCTTGCATCATATAGATTAGTTTTCAATTTTGTCCTGCATCAACTTGGTATCAGAGCTTAGGATTGTCTAGGGATTGCATTGCGTATCATTACATTTCATTCCATCACATCTCATAGCATATAGATGGTCATTGCATGCCCACTAGGAGTGGTAGGGATCACCAACCTTTAGTTTTCAGAATGGCAGGACCTTCTCAACCCAAAGCAAGTTCCAATCCACCCGGAGTGTCCTTAGAGCAGTTAGCCAAAACCTTGGAAGAAGTGAGAGCACAGCTTCATGCTCTAACAGAGGAACAAAATCAACAAACTGGGGAACTTATGGTTCGTCTTGCGGAAGTTGAGCGATCTGTCCAGGACGATAACGAGAGGCGTCATAGGCGCCGTGAGAGGGACGATCATGATCAAGACATTGATGTTGAGTCTGACAATGGTAATGATCGTAGGGGTCGTAACCGAGGCCTAGGTCCCGACGGGTGGGTGATGAAGAGTGTTAAAATAGATGCCCCCACCTTTGATGGTCGGATGGATCCACAGGTCTTTTCTGATTGGCTCTCTGACATGGACCATTATTTTAAGTGGTATGAGATGTCGGAGGCAAGGAAGGTTAAGTTGGCTACCATGAAGTTAGTATCCCAGGCTAGAATATTTTGGACCAACTTAGAGCATCATGAGCAGCGTCTAGGTCTCCCTGCCATTGACACGTGGGAAAGGATGAAAGAAAGACTTAAGGACAAGTACCTTCCCCAATCCTATCGGGAGAGACTGCTCGATCAGAGGAGCAACCTTCGACAAGGTAGTATGACTGTCTCCGAGTACATTACGAAATTTGAAGAGCTTAACCTTAGATGTGATGTCCGGGAGGATTTGTCATCTCTTCTTTCTCGGTTTAGGACGGGCTTGCGTCCTGAGATTAAAAAGGAGCTGATTCAGCATAGGGTCACAACCCTTGCTGAGATGTATGAGAAGGTACAAGACCTCGAGCAATATGTGAGGTTTCAATTTCCTAAGAAGGTAGATTCACGCAATGTGGAACCTAGGGCTAGCCCTATGAATGCGAGAACCAGCTTAGGAACTCCTCAACAGAAGAAGACCACCAATTATCATTCTCCTTCGTGGGACCCCAAAGGAAAAGGAGTTGCTTCTGAAAACTCCCGAAGAACCTCCCAAACCAAATGTTACAAGTGTCAGGGGTATGGACATTTTGCTGCTACTTGTCCCACGAGGAATTTGTTCATAGAAGAAGTCCAGGATGATAGTGACTTGGATGTGGATAACTATATGCCTGACTTTGTCCCATCCGATGATGATTGTGGGGATTCCGAGGACCGCGTCTCCTTCCTTAGGTTTCTTCCTGCCTATCAAACTAAGGAGGAGAGAGTGAACCAAAATGTCCATGAGAGGACCCAAATGCTAGTGGTCAGATGTGCTCTAGCCATGCAGGAGGATGATGACTGGCGGCGGACTGCCATCTTCCATACATATCTGAAGTGTAATGGAAGAAGTTGTAAGCTCATCATAGACAGTGGCAGTTGCACTAATGTTGTTTCTTCTAACACTGTTGCTCGTTTAGGGTTGAAGACTGAACCTCACCCTAACCCCTATCGTGTCTCCTGGGTAGACTCTACGTCTATCCCCGTGTCTCAAAGGTGTTTGGTCCCACTTGAGCTTTCCTCTTATAAGGACCAACTGTGGTGCGATGTTGTCTCCATGGATGTGGGGCATATTATTTTGGGCAGGCCGTGGTTATACGACTTGGACGTTACCAATTTTGGAAGGTCCAATGTCTGCATCTTTGAATTCGAAGGGAGGAAAGTGAGGCTCCATCCTCTCCCGCCTAAGGATTCCAACATCAAGAAAAACAACCCAAAAGAAAAAAGTCTACAAAAGGAACCTAGCGTAAAAGAGAGAGACGGGAAAGGAAAGGACCCCAAGTCAAAGGGCATTCACATTTTGGGTGCCTCAGAATTTGAGAGAGATCTCCAAGAGAATCTCGAGAATGGCAAAGTGGGAGAACCTGCCATGTTTGTCTTGGTGACTAAGGAAGTCACGGAAGAGAAGGCTGTTGAGATCCCACGTGAGACGGAGCAAGTCTTGCATGAATTTCAGGATGTTTTTCCTGAAGAATTACCAAATGAGCTCCCACCTTTACGTGATATACAGCACGCCATTGATTTGGTTCCTGGCGCATCTTTGCCAAACCTACCACACTATAGGATGAACCCAACTGAGCATGCTGAGTTGAAAAGGCAGGTTGATGAGCTCCTTGAAAAGGGTTTCATCCAAGAAAGTTTGAGTCCTTGTGCCGTACCAGCACTCCTTACACCCAAAAAGGATGGGTCTTGGAGGATGTGCATTGATAGTCGGGCAATCAACAAGATCACCATCAAGTATCGGTTTCCCATACCGAGACTTGATGACATGTTAGATATGATGGTGGGTGCCAAGATTTTTTCAAAAATAGATCTTAAGAGTGGCTACCACCAGATTCGTGTCAGACCTGGTGATGAGTGGAAAACTGCCTTCAAAACAAAGGATGGTTTGTATGAGTGGTTGGTCATGCCCTTCGGTTTGTCAAACGCACCAAGTACATTTATGAGAGTTATGACACAAGTGCTACGACCATTCATAGGCAAATTTCTGGTCGTCTACTTTGATGACATTCTCATATACAGCAGCACTCATGAGCAACACTTGCAACATTTGAGAGAAGTCTGTCTCACTCTTAGGAGAGAGAAGCTGTATGCTAACCTCAAGAAATGTACTTTCTTTTCCTCACAAGTTGTCTTCTTGGGGTTTGTCATTTCGGTTGATGGAATGTCTGCAGACCCGGAAAAGGTCAAGGCCATTGTAGAATGGCCGGAACCACGGAACATTCATGAGGTGCGTAGTTTTCATGGACTAGCCACCTTCTATAGGCGGTTTATTAGGAATTTTAGCACCATCATGGCTCCAATTACGGATTGTATGAAGAAAGGTGAATTCAATTGGAGCAATGCAGCCACCAAGGCATTTAAAGAAATTAAGGAAAAGATGACGGAAGCTCCAGTCATGCGACTTCCTGATTTTTCTAAAGTTTTTGAGGTGGCATGTGACGCGTCTGGCGTCGGAATTGGAGGAGTACTCAGTCAGGAAGGACATCCTGTCGCTTATTTCAGTGAGAAGCTGAATGTGGACAGGCAAAAATACTCCAATTATGAGAGAGAATTCTACGCGGTAGTGCAAGCACTAAAACATTGGAGACATTACTTGTTACCGCGTGAGTTTGTTTTGTACTCAGACCATGAGGCTCTGAAGTACCTTCAATCCCAGGCTAAGATGAAATCTAAACACGCGAAATGGATTGAGGATTTACAAGAGTTTACCTTTGTGTTTAAACATAAGCCAGGGGTTGAGAACAAAGCGGCTGATGCTTTGAGCCGCAAGATTGCGTTGCTACACTCCATGAGTGTAAGCGTCACTGGTTTTGAGCGTTTACCAGAAGCATATCCTACATGCCCAGATTTTGAGGAAGTTTTTAAGTTGCTTTCGGATAATCCTTCAAGCAGCATTCAGGGATTTTTGCTCAAAGATGGATTCCTTTTTAAAGGAAACAGATTATGCATTCCCCGAACATCACTTCGTGATTTTTTAGTGTGGGAAATGCATGCGGGAGGGATCGCAGGCCACTTTGGTCGCGATAAGACCATTGCCCTTGTGGAGGACCGATTCTATTGGCCAACTCTCAAGCGAGATGTTGCCAAAATAATAGGGCAGTGTCGAACATGTCAGCTTGCAAAACAACGCAAGCAAAACACGGGGTTGTACACTCCATTGCCGGTGCCACATGCACCATGGCAAAATGTCAGTATGGATTTCGTGTTGGGTCTACCGAAAACTTTACGGAAACACGATTCCATTATGGTGGTGGTGGACCGTTTCTCCAAAATGGCCCACTTCATTCCTTGTTCGAAAACCTCAGATGCGTCTCACATTGCACATCTTTTCTTTGGTGAGGTTGTTCGACTTCATGGGCTTCCAACAACCATTGTGTCTGATAGGGATGTGAAATTTACAAGTTACTTTTGGAAGACACTTTGGGTGATCATGGGAACAAAACTTCAGTTTTCTTCTGCCTATCACCCCCAAACAGATGGCCAAACTGAGGTTGTGAATAGGAGTCTGGGAAATCTTCTTAGGTGTCTTGTCGGGAAGCATATTCGAGCATGGGATACTATGTTACCGACTGCTGAGTTTGCATACAATAGTTCGGTCAATAGGTCCATCGGTATGAGTCCATTTGAAGCAGTGTTAGGGTATAAGCCTAGGATGCCGGTTGACCTAATTCCCATATCATCATTATCTAGGCCATCTGCATCAGCTGAGTCATTTGCACAACACATACATGCATTGCATGATGAGATCAAGAAAAGAATTAACATGCATAATGAGTCCTACAAAACTGCTGCCAACGCACATCGTCGCCATGTTGAATTCAACATAGGTGACTATGTGATGATCAGGATGAGGCCTGAAAGATTCCCTCAGGGGACTGCTAAGAAGTTACAAGCCCGTAGTATGGGACCTTTCAAAATTTTGAAAAGACTGGGTCCAAATGCATGTGTTAGAACTACCACCGAACATGGGGATTAGTCCGATTTTCAATGTAGAAGATCTTGTGATCTTTCGAGGTCCCACAACTTCACCTGATGATCAACAGTTTCCAGTACCTATAGACCCAATAGCCACCAAAGCTGACCCACCACAGGTGCTTGGACCATATGAACATTCCCAATTTGAGCCTGATCTTCCTTCTCCACCTACACCCCCTTTGAGCCAACATAAAGAAACTGTGGAGGATATCTTGGATGAGAACTTGGTTTCCACCAAATACGGCGGGGTTCAAAAGTACCTTGTCAAGTGGAAAAACAGGCCCGTTTCAGATGGTACTTGGATTACCCGTGATGAGCTACAGCAAATGGACCCAGATATTTTGGAGAGATATGACAGTTTTGTTTCGCCAGTGGCGAAATCTTCACAGCTGAGGGGAATTGATGGGGACATCAACCCAAGATATGGAAAGACATACCAAAGGCGTAAGAAGAAAATGGTTGATAAGGCTTCCTTGTGGCTGGATCAACTTTTCATGGGCTTTATACATCACAATCATGAAGATCTACCGTTGGATCAGCTTTTGGGCGAAGATACACCGTTGGATCTTGATCAGGGCGTGCAGAAGGCCTCCGGTGGTGGACCCGTGGAAGACCCCATACTGGGATGGTCCACAGGAGATGAGCAATTGTGGAAATATCATGAAGATTCAAAGATTGGCAAGGGACCCAAAGGAATTAAAGGATTTAAAACTAAAGACATATGAAGAGGGGCCCGGGGGGCCCACAACTTAAAGCCCTTTACATAAGGATTCGTGCACAAAGCTTGCGCACGAATCCCCATGCGCAAGGAAGTCTCCTCCCACCTTTGTCGACAGCCACTTATTGCTTTTATTTATTTTATTTGTTTGGTTTTATTTTATGAGACAAGATCTAGATGTTTTAATCTGAACCATTGGTTTCTAGGGTTCTCTTATTACTCTTTATTAGGGTTGTATCTCTTGGAAAAGAGGGGATAATGAATGAATAATGATCTTCTTCCAAAGGCCTTCTTGAGTTTTCTCTTGCAGGATCTTCTTCTCGCCCGCGAAGGGGAGTTTGGTGCGAAACCAAGATATTACACTATCTCCATCCCAAGGTATTTATCTCCATTGTTTTCCCTTTCCTTTGATACTCATCTCACACTTTCTTACCCACTCAGATCTAGATCTACTCACATGGTGGAGTCCTAGATCCAACCCAAATTCCAATCAGCACCTTTAAACCCTTGCAGGCATCCAACCAGCCCCTTGTCCATCAACCAATCTCAATTATTCAACCCCAATCCTTCAGATCTGATCCGATCAGCAATAGACCTAGGATGGCAAGCACTAGACCTGGTTTCTACCCATTACAGCCCATTTAATTTCCTGTTTTCACTTCTGAATTGTAAAGATCCTGATTATCTACTTGAATCGGCAGATCCCTAGGCAAGGTGGAGGTTCTATTCTCCACTTGGTCCATTCCCCAATTCTTTGAGGCCCAAATTGCAGGATTGTAACAAGCATTGGATTTCCTCATGTTTAACTTAGTGGATTTCAGCATGGAATGATGTGTCAATCTGTCTTAATTGATTCCTTATAACTGTTATTTTGTTATTGATCTCATCTTGCATCATATAGATTAGTTTTCAATTTTGTCCTGCATCAGGGTTGGGTTGAAGAGGAAGTCTAAGGGGGACGAAATCTACGAGATGGGTTGAAGGATAAGATATGAGATGGGTTGGGTTGAAGGAGGAGAAAGATGGAACTTCTGAGATGGGTTAGGTTGAAGAAGAAATTTTGGAGATGGGTCGGGTTGAAGAAGTAGAAGAAGAAGAAGAAGAAGAAGAAGAAGAAATGTGTTACGTGGAATAGGCGGGTGATGTGGGTCGATCCTAACCTGACCCATTTAAATGTGGGTTCGGTTCTCTTGACCTATGATTGACCTATATATAATAAAAGTCGGGTTAAGCTGGTAAAATCTGGGTTGAACACGTGTCTGGTCAGATGCTGCCACCCTAGTCGAGTTAATGGTGGTGACGATGGTTGTGGTTGTGGGAGTCATCTTAAGACATGATACCCAGATACTTGAACGTGCCCAACATATCCATAGCGAGCCAATATGACACATGTATTGGTACTCGATACTTCTTGGATACAAGTTTAGCATATCCTACTAACCAAGTCCATTATTTCATATAGTTCTTTTAGTTTTCTTACTCTTCAAACTAAAAATTTTTTTTAAGAAGTAATGAATAATGATAATACATTAATTAAAAAAAAATCAATAAAAAATTAGGGCAGCCGTGTCCGTAACAGTGTCCTAGATTTCCAAAAGTGAAGAATCACTCATATCTCCGATCTGTATCTGTATTTGGGCGTCATAGGTCTTAAGCAGATAAAGAGAAGCTCTTTTGCACTTATTGATGAAGATATTGGCAAACCAAAGAGACTTATTGAGATATGATTGTAAGACCTCCTTGGTATTTTTGGACAAATAAAAGTTTTCACAATCCATTTTCTCTAAGCCCAAATGCCAAAGCTATTTACTTAACTCTTTTTTGTCCACCTTCCTAATTAAAAGAATGCTTAAACCACCTTGCCTCATTGGCTTGGACACTGATTTCCAACCTACCAAATGGTATTTATGATATCGTCTGTATACATATATATATATATAAACTTTCCTGAAGCATTCCAATATGAATTTCCGATATTAATTGTCCATATTCCAACACCTTAATCTCAATAGAAAGTATGTAGCTGGCTCAAAATTATTTCATATAGACCTATCCTTGCTAGCTTTAATATAGAAGACAATTAGCAGAGAAAGTATGGGCATCTGGATCTTCATTATATTCATGTGTGCAGTGGATCTGGTGCGGGTCAATCACTCAAAGAAGCTGGATTTTTTTGGACGCTTCTGATGATTATTTCATTTATGTTTCAAGCTGCTGATACAGTGTTGAAGGTTGTTAGCATTTCCTCAGAGTTCAATAAATACTATCATCATTCAGATTATGCAACTTTAGTCTAATGAAATACATCATTGTTGTTGATAGGAAATAATTTTCTTGGATGCTGCTCAGAAGTTAAAGGTATATATGCTGGTGCCATTTACATTCTCAAGAACTGAAGGAAAATAAATCTTTAACAAGTTGGGCTAGTTTTTATCATATGCCTTTGGAAATGGATGATGATGCAGATGAACAAAATGAGCTGAGTTTTATTTCTATATTCAAATCAATCCATGACGTTTATTTAAATTTTGCAGGGAGGATCAATGGATCTGTTTGTTGTAAACTCTTATGGGTCTGCTTTTCAAGTGAGTACTGCTGAGTTTGAATTTCTTGCTGCAACATCATACAAAGCTGATATTCTATTGGCATTCTTCTGGTTTTGTTCATGTAGGCATTGTTTATATGCCTCTTACTTCCTTTCTTGTCCAAGTTATGGGGTGTTCCATTCAACCAATTGCCAAACTATCTTAAAGATGGAGCGGCCTGCTTTCTAAATATTGGATCTTTATCAAGTGGTATGTTTCTAAGTCTTCAAATATTGAGTTGAATTGATTTCTGTGCTATAAAATGAAGTTCATCATTGCTTTTTTCTTCTTCTTCTTTATATATCAAAGTAGAGTGAAGAACATGAAAACATAGCAAGCATGATGATCTTTTTCATGTTTTTGTTAAATGCTATGGATTAAAGTGACCATTATTTACCAAACTTTTGAGATATCTGTTAGTCGGTTTTGATCCATAATCATAAAGTAATATATATATATATATATATGTGTGTGTGTGTGTATCCTGTGCGGATCTCTCACTCCAACTACCATGTGAGACAGTCCATGGGGCCGGCCCACTTGGGATTACAAGAAAAAAAAAAAAACCCTTATTATATGTCACCAATGCCTTTGGATTTAATCCAATCCGAATGGACTGGACTGTTGGATTGGAATCAAACAAAATCATGGATTTTAAGTTTCAACACCGTTAAACTCAAGGGCGACAAATCAAGTGGTTAGGATGATGGGATTGACTTGAGATTTCATATATAGGCTGGTCCTATTTAGATCTCCAACCTCATCCTTGATTGGTGGGGCCCCAGGTTGTCTTGTATGGGAGTCGTTTATGAGCACAACCGTATAGATATACCTTTTTTTCTCTCTTTTTCTTCTTGCTTCCAGTTTTAGGACTGATTGCAGAGTCAAGTATATTCATTGGAAGAAAAAAAAAGTTCGGTTTTAGGAGGAAACAAATCTCGTTCCTATTATATACAATAGGACTTACCTATATGATTGATCCATGCTCTCACTAACCACCATGATGAAAAACACATCCTAATTTGACTTTGGTCTGAACATTTCCATTCTTAGTTGATGGAAATTTCACTTATTAAGCTGTTAAGCTTTGATGCCCTAATAACAGGGTTTCCGTTGATCTTTTTCGTGACGGTTGGCCAACCTCTAATACACACTATACCCCTCTGATCCTGCTAGGTGCTAAGCTTGTGCTTGGAATGAATCTAGGTTCCGCGATGCTTTTTTTTTTTTATTTTTTATAAAAAAAACATCCAGCTCCTGTGGGACCACCTGGATGCATGGGAATCAAGGAAGGCAGGCTGGTGGATATGTTTTGATGTGGATTAGTTGATCCCAGAATATCAGTCCAATCAAACAATCCTAGCTCTTAATTTTAGGTTGTCAAATTTAATTGCTATATCCTACAAACTTATGTGATAAAACCCAATGTTGAATCATATTTGATTAGTGTCAGATTAAAACTAATGCCAATTGAAGGGGTGTTAAGAGATTTTGTGGATCATAGGTGGGCACCTCTCATAATACAAAAGAAAGGGGTGCTGGTTCAAGCTTTCATTTTTCAGCTAAGTGTGATTGTTTGCAAGTAAAATTTTTATGAGTTCATCTATTCAGTTAATCCGATAGTTTCTTTAAAACAGCTGATGGATTCCTCCTTTTAGCTACTTAATCATAGTTAATTTCATTTCAGACTCCATTTTGGTGTGGCCTCCAAAATGAAATGTTTTGGCTGATTCAGAATTTCAGTGAAACATTCGGAGTTATGTTTCGGAAAAATAAATAAAATCAAAATATACATATATGCTAGAAAAAATACAGAATATAATTTATGGATTTAATCCATTATGATAAAACAACATTATAACATATAAGTATAAGATCTAAGCAGTAAGCACACTCCTTACCATAATAAAGTTAAAACACAATTTTTCATCACCATAAAAGTTAACGACCTTTAAAATTGAGGTTTGGAAACACTCCCCAAAACATTTTAGCCATTTTAGAAATTTCAGATGTTTTGGCCGTTACGGTTAATTTTGGCTGAAATCCATTTTTTGGCTGAAATTTACCAAAAGTCAAACCGAAAAGTTACGCCATGCATTTTGTTTCGGCTTCATGTCCGAAATAAAAAAGTTGTCATTTTGGCCAAGACAAAACAAAGTTGATAGCTATGTAATTAATGTAGTCTTTATGGTCAACAATTAATTCCTACCTTTAAGTAAGATAGTTACTTAAAACAACTACTAAAATTGGAAGATTAGAAGTGTCATTCTCCCAGGATTTTTTCCCCACTGAAGGCTTAATGTGACTTCTCATCTGGGGAGGTGGGGAGGGTGACTCCATTAAATGGCCAAAACGTATAAAAGGGATTTTCATATTTTGGGTGTCTATGGCCTCTTGCGTCCCCTTGGTTCCACGGTTCCACCCACGGTTCCACCCATGGTTCTGCACTCAATGTATTCTGTATGCAACTACAGGATCAAATGTTTTATTTTTCTAATTTTGATTTGATTCAGGGTGTGATGGAGCGCCGCTGTTGCCACTACTGTTTGTATTAGTGAACATGGCCTTCAACATTTCATTGTTGCACCTCCTTAAGATCTCTTCAGCTGTTGTATCTTGCTTGGCCACCACTTTCTCAGGTGCTTCATCTACATCTTCCATGTATTCATAAGGCGTGTGTGTGTGAGAGAGAGATCAGAGAGAGAGAGAGAGAGAGAGAGAGAGAGAGAGAGAGATTGATTCCTTGTACTACTGTAAGTCGATGTGATAAAGGCTATGATGATGATCTTGTACAGAGTCCTTAGCTTGTTTGGTAACTGCAAAGTCAGACCTGGTGCCTGCCTTGGGTAAACATTGCACCTAAAACTATAGCAAGAAGAACGTTATATATCTGTATTTCTTGGCACTGATTGAGATGTCCGATAAACTTCTTGGTCACTGAACTGTGAACTGACCATATTGTGGAAACTTGGCAACCAGAGTTATACTCCATATTTCTCTGAAAAGAAGGCTTAATTCCGATGTATAGCTTAGAAGCCTCTCAACTACCACACCCACTAGACTGATTGACCGACGGATGAGGATTGCAAAATTCTCTTACAATTTTCTTTTGTTAAAAAGTTACAATTAGCTTCTACAAAAAATTTAAAAAACTGAAAACAATGAGATAATTGAAAACTTATTTTCTGGAAGTGGTGTTTTGCTTTATCAACAGCTTGATGACGAAATGCATGTGTGTTTTGCAGTGCCCCTATCTGTTTACGTCTTCACCCTTCCCCTTCCGTACATAGGCATAGCATCGTCTCTCCCAGCTGGCTTCATTATGGGAGTTATCATTCTTGTAATCGGGATGTTACTCTATACATGGACTCCACCGGATAGTACCACCACATCCACAGTCGCACTTAGCTGAGGATTAGGTAATGTCATTCATTAGTCATCAACCCTCACAATAGGGGGTTTGGCTTTTGTGCAATTTTGAGTGGTCACTTGTAACAGATGCTGATGTCATGCGAATTGTGGTGTTAATATATTTTGTGTGTGGGTTTATGTATTTTATGTAACACAAGATGCTTATTTATGCTTGTATTGGTACTATTATTATAAATGCTGCCTCATTATCAATGTTGTCGTCGTCACTTTCGGTAATTGTTTGTCCCATCAATTGAAGGCTAGCTTTGTGAGTTCTGCTTTTACACTGATAAATATAATAAGAGCTATATCCTATATCACTCCACAATTAATTCTTCATTGTCTCTCATACTTGCGGAAAATTTTACATGACCAAATCCTTGATTCTGTCTCCTATTGAAATCACTTACGGCTTCCACAAATCCATGGTAGTTTACATATCTTACCAACATGCAATTTATCTAATCGTGGATTGTTTGTAATTAACAGACTACAGCAGACGTAACATGTAATTTGTCTACTCCCTGATTGTAGGGAAGTACATGGTGGACGTGTTCTGGGGCCTTGCTACGAGGCCTGTAGCCTGTTGATCTTGGACCTTTTAAAGTTATTGTCCTTATATTCAACCCACATCCAAAACAAGGGCCTAAAAGTCAGGCTTAGGCCAACTGATTTGTAAATATATAATAAACCTGTGTCAATATATCTATCTGGGCTCAGGCCTTGCTTATAAGAATATATAGGCCCGGTCATCTATAATGTTGGGCCAATAGGAGCAGGTCCAGCTCATGGGCTAAAATGCAGCTCAAATGTAGCCCCATTTGGGCCGGACTGGGATTGGACTCGACCTTATCAGCCCATGATCCCTGCCTGTATTCAACAATTGCAGATGGAAACATTTTTAGTCAATAATAATCAGGTCTGAAAACTTTTGTTAAAGCTGCTGCAGGTAGGGTTGGAGATTGGGCAGGCTGGGCGTGGTGTTGACCCGTCCCAAGTCCGATCCAAATTGTATATATGGGTGAGCCTGCGCCCAAGCTTGAGCTCGAGCTGGATGAAATCTGAACTGCCAGTTTGTAGCCAGACGTCTGAGCCTGAGCCCAAGTGTGTGCTGTGTGCATGCACCTGCCTGTTCATCCGCGCAGTCCGAGTGCATGGTGTGGGCATGCTTGCCTCTATTCTCAAGAGAATACTTCTTTAGCTTTTCCATTCATAGAGGGTAGAAGGTGAAGCTGGAAGATTAATCATCGATTGGCCAATGTCAGCCTCACAAATTAGTCCTCACTTAATCTGAGGTCAAACGTCACTTTCTACGACACCACCTGGTATATGGAGGCACAACATAATCATCCGGTGAATGAAATTACTACTTTTTGAGTGTCTCAAAGTTGTCCAAATTCCGACTTTTAGATAAGGCTCGATTTTTACCAAAATTAATTAGGAGCATACTGAGGTCTGTGACGTTGAGTCCAGTATGAAATTTGGGCTGGTGGTAATTCATTAGAGTGAGCCATTGTGTACCCCAACATATCGATTCTAGCAGAGTAAGGGCCATACTTTCCTGCAAAATTCTCTGCGCACATACAGACTTGGGCTTTGAAATCCAGGCCCCAAGTTTGAATGCGAAACCATTCCGGATTGCATTTTCATGCATGATCTAGTGGAGGATATATTTAGCTATGATCAAGTCAAAAGAGGAACTGATCCCCCAGCATCAATACCAAGGCCCAAATAAAACTGGCCAAATTGATTAGCCGCTCTTGGGCTTCATCCCCACAGCCTGCCCATTGTTCGGAACCACTGGTTTGATAGGCCTCATTGAACATGGAGATGCCTCAATAGAATTCCAATCAGATCCCACCCATCCAATTTTTTCACACAAAGGAAACAAAACATACTCATTTTATGACGTTTTTACAAATAACATCCGAAAGTACTTTTTTCACAATTAACATATAGCACCCCACTTGGAAATCCTGTAAATATGAAAATGCCCATAGATCTAACCAAAATTCTGATTAAACCCAGGCATGAAAACTTGGTTTAGTGGCTTCCTTTTCTGTTTGAACTTAAACCTCTCATCGATTATTTGATTAATTAAAACTAGTTACCCATACAGGAATTCTCAGTAATTTTTACCATCTGATTGGCGATGAATGTTTTTTCAGAGTGAGTTTGCTTAATGAAGAAATGAATAGAGGACATTCATGACCATTTTGAGAGATTAACCAAATAGTTGACCTCTTTTCTCATAATTGATTAATCCAACAGCTCACCATTCAGATCAATTTCATTGACACAGAAATAGTGTTCATTTTTTTTTTCTAATAATTATAACTGTGATCGAAATGAAATTGATGATTGCACAACAGAATAGCAGTTTTGGCAACTTGAAATCAAGGAAATGCCTGCCTCATTTGACTCTTGTTACTGTGAAACAGCAACTACCGAATTGTCAATACATTACTACCATTTTACAAACCTTTTCAAGCACTCGTGAAGTGTAGAAACACGTAATCGCTCACAGATTTTGCGATGGATACTAATTGCTAGATAACACTTCCACACCAAAAGAGAAAAAATGTGAGTAAATTAACAAGTAAACACATGATCTCAGGGCTGGTAGCAACTGGGAAATTGTAATGAAAGGAAAATAAAAGGTGCAATGTGATATTTATGACAACAGTAAAAACCAGTACATCTAACACCAGCTTGTTACCCGACATTCTACACGCCATTGCATGAATAAACAGCATTTTCTGCAAAACTCGATCCAGCATCCTTTCTGCAAAATCTCCTCATACATTAAACATGTGAATGCACGGCTACTTTTCCTAGCACAAAAACAACAATACTGATCAAGGGCATATCAATCTAGTAATTTGTGTGGCAGTAGGACCACTGAATATTGGGGTGGAAATAACAAGTACAAGTACATTTTCTTTCATCTTCACTAATTTTCTTAATATGTTAGAACTTGTCCCACACTATTTATGCATACCTTTGAGAAGCTATCAGTTTTCAAGATCTTTCCTTGAACTAGTGACTCCTAAGTCGTGGTTATGGTCTTAGTTGGCATACACATTCAACCTCACACGTGCGGTCACCTCAGGATGAAGCTTCAACTCTGCAATGTACTCCCCAATTTCACGGATCTCAGGAAGAGAAATAATCCGTTTGTCAACATCCCTGTTGAAAGAAATCAAGAACATGGGCATGTCTCTCAAACCAAGCATTCAATCAGATGTGCAGTATTTTCTCGAGATTGAGAAGCATGGACGCTGTACCTTTGAAGTTGTGCCTTGATGATGTCAACAAGATCTTGTGGAGTAACACTATCAAAATGGAAGCATGTCTTAGATCCAGTAAGAAAATGGTTAAGTAAATCGGTTCAGTAACAGCTTTGAACCACTCACGTTCCAAAAATTTGTTTTCCTTTTCCCCCTTTGCGCTTCACCTTGAATGCTCCAACTGTTTCAAAAACTAATGCAAGCTGTTGTGCCTCTTCTTTTACCTATAGCATGAACAAGAACATTAACAGCAAAAACTAAATGAATAACTGTGGTGGAGTTATAACATATATATATATATATATATGGAAAATATTCAAGTGCATCCATCCCTCACCATTTTTTGTGAGGGACAACCCCCTTTGGAAAGTGCCAAGTACAAAAAGGAGAGTGTCAAGTACATAGGACTTTCCTTTTTATACTTGACACTTTCCAAAAGGGGGTGTCCCTCACCAAAAATAGTGAGGAATGGATGCACTTAAATACTTCCCGATATATATATATATATATATATATATATATATATATGGCCAAGGCTCCCCTAAGCTCGAGCTTAGGGAGAAAATTTCGTAAGCTCGTGCTTGTGGGGCCCACCTTTGGTCCATCCAAATGGACCAAACACATGACCCCCTTAAATTGCACATGTCCACCAACTTTCGGTAAGATCCGAATTTACTGGATTGTTGGATTAACTATATATCAATCCGAATGGATTGTTGACCATTAAACTCTTGGGCCCATATGGAGATGATAGAAATTACGGTTGAGGCTGATTTTTTGCAGGGAGGAAGATCCTAGGGAGTCCTTGAAATCCACCCCACCCCCATCCCCATGTGGGTCCCAGGTGGGCCCTACCACACACTTGAGCTTACCTTATCCTAAGCTTGAGCTTAGGAGAGCTGGCATATATATATATATATATATATACACGGTTTTGATCCCTTGGACAACGTTACCAAGACTCACACCTTAGTTTGTGTGCGCGCACGGGAGGGGGACGGTGGGGCCTCTAACCAATGTTGAGTTCCATACAGACTGGCCCCATCATTGGATATGAGATGGAGTTCCTGGCCACTATTTCTTTTTCCTGTTTTTTTTTTTTTTTTAATTGTCCATTTCTCAATCATGACAGATCCTTTGGATCTGAAAATGCATCCCTCAAATTTAAACCTGCACCAATCTATTGTTACTGGTCACAACCCCCCTAGGTGGGCTCCATAGAGCTTTAGCCCAAAATATTTTTGGGTGACATCGCACAAGGGACCAGTTGTTTGTGGGGAAATTCAATGACAGGAGAAACTGTTTTTAAGGCATCAAAGTTGTCCAATCTTTAGCTATGGAATAAAGCTGGATGAGTATCAAATTTTGCATGATCAACTGAGGGGTCAAAAAAATTCAGATGAGAATCAAACTTTGACCTGGTGGCAATTCAAAAGGCAGGTTGGGGGTATAAGTTTGATCCTAGGAGGGGGACACCCCACAAGTTTGGACCATTCCTAAGTGGAATGGCCTAGCCGTTTTCTGAAATTTTAATGTCTGTATGTATTAGCCTATTAGGAGCCTGTTGCGTTGTTGCATTGTTGCAGATTTGTTTAGAGAGTAAGGTCTTTTAAAACTATTTTCTCTTAGAATCAAGTAGTTTATTGAAATGCAGTTTCTAACAATTCGAAAGCAATATAACTAATTCTTTACTCAGGAACTGTAAAATCCAGTTCACAACCTGCAACAAAGGCATGAACTGAAACTGTTAAGGGCAGTCTGATTCTTTGGATTCTTTGGCAAATATACCATAGGATAGGCTCTAATCTGGATCAGATCAACACCTGCAAGAAACAGGCACTAAACTCTACATGAGCTCGATCATACAGGAGGCCACTCCAACCTGGTATGTATGGCTTGCATTCTACACAGCTCTAGCAAAAAAAAGAGTGGTCAAATTAAATGGATTACGGGAGGTAAATCAGATGAAATTTGATTGAGAGGGAGAGGAGCCGGTGGGGGGTGGGGGTTTAGGAAGAGATAGATGAAGTTAGGGTTGTTCCACTAATCCCTTGTATTTCATCTAGTCACTCAAGCACTGGTACAAAAAGACAAAAAATCACATTTCAAACTAATTTCTGCCCTCACAAGCAAAGCATGGATATTGAGTTGAAACTCGCCTGCTCTCCATAGGTATAGGTAGTTCTCACACTTGTTACCGCTCCCTTGTAGAGTCGTATATGTTTTTAATGATTTCAATATAACCTCTTGGAACACCCTTTTTATTTAACAAGGAGAAATTGGAGTCGGCGCGTAAAATCTACAAAGCTGAGGATTTCCACATCCCATGGGGGGATATCAAACTTGAACATCCTAAAAAATGAGGAATTCCATTGGCCTTAATCTTTGAGATTTAAAATTTCCAAACATGGATTTTCCAAATTGTTGGAGAAAATCAGTGAGGAATCCCTGAGGATTTGATTCCCAAACATAACGTTAGGGACATTGGCAATCCGCCTCCTTTAATGAGGTAGCCAATAGGAATTCCAAGAATCATATCCCATCTGACTACAATTGGCCAAAATGCAACTTTTCAAAGTAGACTGAAAATTTGGTTTTGAATTTTTTTAAAATCTAAAAAAAACAACTATCGCAAACTGTCAATCTAGCAAAAAGCTAACTTTTTGCGAGCTTTGGCATGGAACATAAAATGGAAACCAAAAGCACAACAATTGATCATGTCGCGAGAAAAGGGGACATTAGAGGCTCCATACACCAAGGACGTCGGTTTTATTATCATTTTGTGCAAGAGAATTTTCGGCAGGTGACATCAAAGTTTGTCTTAATCAAGCTATGATGTCTTCAACACAAGACTACACAAACCATCAACTTATGGTTCAGAAGGAAGTTAAACATCTCATCTCTATTGATGCCAACTTAAAAGTTCTTAAGGAATCTTTGTTAATTGTAGTCATTATGACACCATATTGTTTCAACCATTTAGAACTTTCTTCCAAATTCTTCTCCATAGTTTCTTCTATATGTGTACAGAGTATTCAAGTGCTTTCATTTACAATGATGAAACTGATAATAAAATCTAAGTGGGAAAAAGGATAACTTCATAATCTAAAGGGGAAAGAATAAGCCCATAAAAGTACTTGCATACCCGTCTTTTCTCGGCCTCAATTCGCTCTTCTTCCATCTGCATTTCCCTGGAAAAAACAGATGCATGAGAATATAATTACCTTAGTCATACAAGTGATGGGGAGATTATTTCTGCAGAAGGAATGATATGCACTTCAAGGGTTGTACCAAAAACCTTATTTACCATGACGTTCATGTACTTCTTTGCTTGCAGCTTAATGCACCCTGATGCATAATGCTCATTTCTATCGAGTGAAGTACAAAATTCAAAATGGACAAAAAAAAAGCTCACAATATTTATAAAGGGTCATGTATAACAAAGTTTACACATTTGGCACTATATTGTACTTCAAAAGTTTAGTGGAGAACAATTGTGCAAATTAATGGATGGAAGACTAAATATGTGAATAGGTGGTGTGGTTGTTCTAAGGTATGGAGGATAATCGGGTCAAAGAAATACTTAGGGCTAGTTTGGATACATAGGATCCTCCTACCTTGGAACCCATGACAGTGAGGATTACAAGAGATTCCAACATTGGTGTCTGATTAAATCCTAAAATAATTCCTAATGGAGTCCTCATGTCCATAGTTTTTGAGGAATCCTCCCATCTGCAAAAAGAGTTGATAACCTCTGTTTGCCGCCAACAGGGTTTCATGCATCCCAAAGAGCCTCGGTGCCAAAATGTGATATGTTTTTCCAACATTTGAGAGCAATTATTGAACAAAACACAGCTCAAAAGGGGAATCTGTAAATAGAATCAGTGCAGTGGGTGAAGTGGAGACAAGCAGCTCAAAGAGACGAGAAAATTATGTTTGAGATTGTTTGAGCATGCATGTGGAAGACTGGAAACAGCCTACTCAAGTATTTGCAAGTACAAGAACAGCGAAAAGACAGACCGACAAAGACATCTATGGGTTCAAAATAGAGCTCACAGAGTCGACATGAAATAGGTAGGGTAAGACTTCAATGATGAATGAATAGAGTAAGACAACAACATACATCTGCAATATGGTTTTCAAGTGATGGGTGTCTCCTTCCAAATTAAGAATGAAAGAAAGAAATGCCAACAACAGAACATTCCCAATAAAAGGAATCCAAGCCCTAAAGAAACCAAAAATAATCCACAACCAGTGACACTAATGTTGTAGGTATTTAGAAGTATCATAATGTTTTAATGAGCAAAATGCGAACCAAGATATTCTTTTTCTTTTTTGGGTATATTGGCGACTCAAACTCACACCCCCTCACACGTACCCATGCCCCTAACCAGCTAACCATCAGCTTGGGACCAAGATATTCCAACATCATCAAGATTCATGATATTCTCACAACAATTACCTGAACTCTATAACTTTTTAACTTTCAAGAAAAAAAAATTTCTTCCACAAATAAAATACAATTTTAACTTAAAAAAGAAAATCTTCAAAGACACTATAAACTTTTAGGTTATCGTGATGTTCTTAAGAGATACACAATACCGCAATGTGGTTTATTGGGGTTGCGTGTTGAACCATGTTAGTATCTCCTTCTAAAGTGTTCTCTATTTGTCTTCATTGGGTACTCATTTTCCTTTCCTCATATCCACGGTCCATTAATTCCTCGCGTGCACAGCCACACGCACATTAGTCACTCCTTGCAGAGTGTTTTCTTTGTCTTCATCAGCTACTAACTTCCCTTCCCTCATATCCACAAATTCATTGTGCGCGCATGCACACACACTTACACAGATTATTTTGACAGGTAAAACGACTTGCACGTGCAGTCTTGTGATTGTGATCATGCACACATACACAGGCACAAGCGCACAAACACAACAGAGAGCTCATTTTCACGTAACCCGATTATAAAGTTAGGTTATAAGATTGCATAGCTTATTTTACAGTTTATTAGTATTAGTAGAAGTCATTAAACCTAAATGATAGGCCTAAAATGATGAAGATGAAGATTTGTTAACTCACTGATTAAGCTCTTTTTTAATTTATTCTTCTATTCTCTTAGGCCAGATTATTGTGATATTATCCTAAGACAATCATCATCACCACCACCATCCTATCCTTATCCCATCATTATCTTGAGACAATAACTACCCCAATATAAATTCGCCACAATGCCCATTTCCCATATCATAAAATTGCAAATTAACAGAATACTAACATTCAAAAATCACATTTTTATTTTCATTTCTTCTGCATTTTCATTCTCATTCTTGTTTCAAGCACAAAAGATTCAAAACAAAGCATAAAATACAGCAGAGATAAAAACCCTTTTTAACAAACACTCACTTGAGTAAAAGGGCTGTGACAGGCTGAGCCTTTCCAGAAGGGAAAAGATAGTTCCTAAAGAACCCAGGTTTCACCTCAAGCAGCTGCCCCTTCTTCCCTAATGGCTTCCCGGCCTTTCCATATTCTGGGACATCCTCTGTCAAGACTATCTACAAAATGAAAAACCCCAGATGAAAAAATCATCAGAAAAAAAAAAAAAAAACCAAATCAGCACTGGGTTTGATGGGACAGAAGCAAATGAAGGAGATGCAAACCTTCTTGAACTTCCTGGCTTTCTTCTGAGCAATTACCACTGTTGAGAAGAGATTCTTGTCAATGGTTCCTGGGTTTTGATGGGTTTTTGTAATGGAGATGCTTGAGCTCTGCAGCAGTGAGCAACCGCTCCATGAAAGGCCCTTTGCAGACATCTCTTTCTCCCTCTCCTCTCTCTGCCTTATCTGGTCTGGTTTGAGCACCAGAAGTTAGATTTGAATGGGGTTTTTGTTTGGTGGAAAAATGTCCTTTCTGTTATAAATCGAAGATCTACACCGTTGCCTATAGTTCCTATTTCGATATTGGATTGGAAGATCCTAACCATCTAATTTCATGATCAGTTGTAACCTTTTATTGTGATTGCTGATAAGGGTTAATCTTGTGGGACAGGCAAGGTCCAGCTGGGAATTCACCTAGCTTAAGCCCTACCCAAATTTCTTGTAGTTTAGCCCAAGCTTGGGCCCAATGCCAGATTGATTTTGAATTTCGAGTCCAAGCCTAAACCCAAGCAATTTAAATCTGAACTAGCACGATAACCCGTGCTAAGCATAGGCATGATCCACGTGGCTAGGTCCCGACTCCTTGTTTAACTACTTTTGACATTATTCTAGCAAATCATTACATATAAATATGGTTTGGTGTGGTGGTTAGTTTGCGATTAAAAAATATATTTACATTTTTAGGTTTTTCTTACCATGACGGCTTAATTTGAAAAAGTAAAAATTAAAAATTATATATTTAAAATTGAATTCAAAACATTTGGCTTTCATATATAATAATTGGACATTTTCATTAAAACTTTAAGTACATCAAAATATGATCTCCGGCCAAATGCCTCAAGCCAATTATCCGGATTTTTGGTCTTGGCCATTTTGTTAGCCATCCTGGTCGACCCCACGAACAACCAGATCATTGAGTCCTGTCCTACCAACATGTCATGTTTTCTAGGAACAAAAAAATATCCATTTGTATCTATCATGTTCCGTTTAGACCTTGATTTATGTAAGTATTTTATTAAATCAGCTGTGGCATTAATTACAGCAAGGGATTTTTTTTTTTTTTGTTTTTTAATAACGGAGGATGTCCAAGCCCTTTGGGTCAGAATAAGTCTTACGGGCCCAGAGGGAGCCGAGTAAATCCCCCGTGAATTACAGCAAGGGTGCATGTGGTTGGTAAATGAGTGCCCCAAAATTACAACTTAAAGCCACTGTTAGGAGTGGTCATGGACCGGGTAGACTGAGCGTAACCGAACCAAGCCCACATTTGGTTGGATTTGAACATTTATATTCATGGGCTGTAATCCGGCCTGGAAGAAAAATTTAGCCATAACCATAACATTGAAGTTAATATGCACAATCCTTAAAAACTAGTAAAAAGTGCCCGTACCTGGCACAAGCAATATAACTCATAATATTATTATTTCTGAATATTAGAAACTTATAAAAGTTAAAATAATGATATATCTTGGTACGATTCATGTTGAGATGTTCAGAATTGTAGTAAGAATTAGTAGGTGATAATTTAAATATACAGAAATTATTTTATGAAGACATTTTTTGTGCACACCTTATAGTGGACCACGCACATAGAGGATCCCTTTGAATCACACTAATCCCTTTTTTTTACACCCATCCGGATGGACTGTAACATTGGATTGATGGTTTGATTTTTAAAGGGGTCAAGCTTGTTGGCTTTTGATAGAGGGATTAGGATGATAAAAACGGAGCTAGAGGTGGCAAAACACAGTCGGCTCCGCAATTCCAACCCGCATTTGACTTGCTTAACTCGACCCATAAAAAATACGGGCCCTTCACCGAGTTTATTTGACCCACATAACAATGGGTTGGGCTAGGGTTAGCCCGTTTAATCTTGCTAACACCATAAGAAAGTAATTTATATTTCCTTTGTCCCACTCTCCAAAAATTTCAATTAATGAATATATATATATATGATTCCATCATTTTAGACTCTGGTTTCACAATTTAGGAGATTTTAGATTAAAATTCTCTCCAACCTTATTCTCAATGATTCCAATAAAATCTCTCCAACCTCGCAGGCTTTATAGTTTATACTCTCCATCGAATGCTTCTTTGGAAACCACCGAGTTCTTAAAGCTACAATTTTGCAAAGCATTTGTCCTCACTGTGTTTTTCAGAGTAAACTATCTCACCTACCAAAAAAAAAAAAAAAAAGACTGATAGGTTTTACTTTGCAAGTTAAATGAAAAAAAAAAAAAACATCTCAGGTTCCTCAGTACTTGCCATTTGAGAAGAGTTATGTTGAAGCCCTACTCTTGAACAAGGTATAGCAAGGTCCAGCGGTATAAGAAAGACTGCTTATAGCGGGGGCCGACGGCCGCCGGTAAAAGTGCTTCTGGCCTCCAGTAAAACAATTATCGGAGGTCAAAGTGGCCGCCGCTTGGCGACGGTATTGTGTTTTATTGCGGGGACTCTGGCCGCCGGTAAGAGACATGCGTGGGCTGGTTAGACGACGAAAGAAATTTTTAACGTGCCTTATAGCCGCAGGTAATAATGACAGTGGCAGCTGGTAAAAACCTAATTTTTTAGCGGCGGTCATGTGGCCGCCGCTAAAAATAGTAATTAAAAAAAAACATTGCTTTTAGCTTCGATCATATGGCCGCCACTGAAAGCGGTATTTTTTTTTTTTACAAATATTAGCGCACATGAAGCACAAAAATACGAAATAAATACACAAATACACCCAACCAACCAAAAACAAAAGACCAAATGTAGCCTCCCAAAGAGATATAAAAATCTGACTTCTTGAACACCTCATAAAAGAGAAGTAATGTCTAGTAAAGTGAAGAAAATACAAAAAAATTGATTGCTTTTCCACTCTCACTCTCTCAGATTATTTTACCTTATGCAAAGCAAACACAAACATTACTGCACCTAAAACTTTATCTCACATTTTCCATTGATGTGACATTTGTTTCACCATTACTTTACCAGTAATGTAAACAAACAATATGCCTCGGTCCAGTACACAGGCAAAATATTGATGCAGCTGTTGTATACATTAAAAGACCTATTTGTAAACAATCAACATGAAGCACAACAAAAACATACATCAAAGATCAGATAACAAACAATGATCACACATAACACTTTAAAAACAAAAGGGAAACACAGAATTCATATACAGCTTCTTAAAATGTATACTCATACTTATACTTTTAGCAATGTCAACGCTTTTTAGGAGTTGAAGTCAATTACAATTACAATTACAAGTCTTCCACTGATCTTTTGTCACGACCCAGGCCTGAGGTCCGATAAACCCCCGGATCGTGATCCCATACTTACTCCCGTAAACCCCGAATTACCGAAGTTAAGACTGAGTCCACAAGAGATAAACATACATTATCATGTCAAATATACAAATTATGAAAAAAATATATATTTACATCAACCATTCATCTGTGTAAAGTTCCATTTAAAAGCGAGGTTCTTATACATGAAATGTTTTATCAACTATTATATATTCAAATACAATACAAGGTGACCAAAAATCAAATTCCCAAAAATAATTTCTCTCAAAAAGAATCTAAACATCCCAAAAGAATTCCCCCAAAATGAATCTCCATTTCATTGCTCACTCGGATACTCGTATCAATTAGTATCCCGTCTATTCCATTCTATCAATCCTCCTGGAGGAACAGAGCGGTCTCCTCCGCTGGCGCTGGGGCTGCTGCAGGGCCGGCATGGGCAAGTGGGCCTGCAATGCCATTAATAACACTAATGAACATGACGGTTCAACAATGTATACATAGTTCTGTGATATAACATGTTAATGCATATAATTCCATAATGATAACATTAGAGTCAATTCGTAGACACAAACAATTGGCATCTACAATAACATTCATTTTCATTACTTTTCATTCTTTTATCATCTTCCCTCAAAGGAAGGATTCATCTTCCAAATGGAAGGAATAGTATAGTCATAATCTTTCAATGACAATCATTCAATATTGTGGGACTTACTAGTGCTTGGGCCAGGGGCAACTAGCATCACCACGGAGCTCCGGAACGCCCCCAAATCCATCTACTGCAGTAGGAATAATCATTCATTTAATGAAATAGCTATGTAGTGCCAAACTCAAAGGGACAATACCATTCATACATTTCTAGGTTCAAAACAATTGAAAAGAACAAACATTATTCTAGTCCCTCTAGACATTCATTAGAATTTGACATTACTACTTACAATGGAAACATATTCACAATTCAATGAGAGAATTAGGATAATTAGTAATTTCACTCATTTCTTTCTCATTTTCGACCAACCATTCAAGTGTAACCATTGGTTATCTAATGTACGTGCTATTCTTAATGGACACCACAATTAGATAATAAGTACATTAGAGTCCTCGTAATTATCACTCATGGAGGTTTAGTCTATAATTCATTGGACACTCAACACTTCGTTAAGTTTATGGTTCAATCAATTGAAATCTCCTCTTATTACTCATTGATTCAATTAGCTTCTAGTCAATCTATAATTAATACTAAAACTAATTTAGAAAGTGGTTCCTTTTATAGGAAACGTTTACATTCATAGGAAACATTCACAATTGAATGAAATCCGAAATCTAACCGGACTCAAAGGGACTGCCTGGACAGAGCCCAGGCTCACTCGAGCGGACATAGGTTTGCTCGAGCGGACATAGGTTTGCTCGAGCGGACCCCATCCAGAGAGCAGGTCGCTTGAGCGGACTTATGTTCACTCGAGCGGACCCAAACAGAGAGCAGTTCGCTCGAGCGGACTTTTCGCTCGAGCGAATGCTCTAGAAATCCAGTTTCGGGATTTCTGAGCATTATCTTCATTCACTCCAAACTACTCCAAAATCATCCAAACCTGTAATTAAATCATGGAACCTCCTGTTCCCATCCTCATTCATCATTCCTCATACATACAACACTTCTAATCCATCATTTAATCCACAAAAATCAAATCTAATCTACAATGGAAATCACATAAAAACTTCTAAAACAATAGAATGTGTAAATTGTTATTGACATTAATCACATAGGACTATGTATACTTGCCTTTCTTGAAGCTTCTTGGACAAAAACCCTCTTTCTAAGCTTGATTTGAGGTCAAACCCCTTTTTAATCAAACCCTATTTTCCATTAAAACAAGAAAAAACGACATTTATGAGCCATTAATGCTAGTAACCACCTCTACACATTTAATGTAACTTGGAAATCCTATAAAAGGTCTAAGATACTTACTTGTAGTTCAAAGGGAGAAGGTTGGGTCTTTTCCAAAACTCTAAAAGTTCTAACAGTGGAGAATGAGGTGAGGAAGAAGATGAAGAAGGTGGAGTTCTTCTTCAAAATCACTAGAGTTCTCCAAAGATCACTCTTGCTCAAGAGAAATGGAAGAAAGAGTGAAAGGAGGAAGATGAAAGTTGCCTAGGGTTTGGAAAAGAGGCAAAGACTCATCTCTTAGCTTATATAAGGCCTCTTTTTGCATTTAAGTCCACTTTCCTACCCTCATTTACATTTTAGGTCAAATGAGGGTCCACTTGGCCTATCTTAAGTCAAAACTAATCGAGTGTGTTATGAAAGTTAACACATTAATCGAGATACACGCGATGGTGTCAAGAATTACTATATTCGACAAAATACATGGAAATCCGTATTTACAAAGAAGTCCTGGTCCCTACTCATTTAAACTAAATTTCAATTCAACGATCTCAGTATCACTCAAATCCACTTCATTATGCTTAATTCAATCATTAGAGACTTGTTTATCTCTTTTTGGTCATTAACCAACCTTAATTCAATTAATTATACTTAATTAGCATAAATCTCAATTAATTAGCCTTAATCATCATTAATTCGGGACGGGGTGTAACATCTTTCTTCTCCCTTGATGGCTGATCCAACTTTATATAAGGAAAGGAGTGTGGCTAGTGTTGTCCAATACCAAATTGGTTATGAAAACCAGCCTTTGCTATCACCAATGCAAAACATGGGTGCCACTACAGCTGTATCAAATTCCTAATCAACACCTGGTAATGGAAAGAAGGGGGGTTTAGACTTAAGAGAGCCATTAAATCCTTAAGATTCAGTTTCAACTTCTTGGAGTGAAAGGCCGAGTTTATTTTTATGGTTGATGTCCTTCAATCAGATGTGGAGAAAACTATAAACACCATAAATTTTATTTGTGAACTCCATTTTCCACCACCATTTTCTTCACCTTTTGTCTTTCATCCGAAGAGACACTTAGCCTTGTCAATAGAAGCCTATTTCTAAGAAAACCTGAACTATTCATCACAAACTGCTCAAAACAGCCATTTACCACGCTGTAAAACATCCACAACAAACAAGCACCCGAGAAGCGTACATGGATTTTAGAGATTAGAAGGAAACATGCATACATGAAGTAGTTATTCACAAGCGCACAATGATCCTAACATCAAATTTAGCTACAACAGCATAATTAAAAACAATGTATGGAAACGAAGAAATCATGAGTAAAGCAACTTGATTCATTTTATTGATAGAAGAGTGACGATAACTGGAGCGAGGACAAGGTAATAACTAGAACCAGCAGCATGAGGTACTACCATGTATTCTACGACGACAAAGAGAACCAATGAAATATGGCAGTTACATGCCCAAACTTGTTACCGTCACCATCACCCTCCCTCATTTTGCCCTGTTCTCTACAATAAGGACCACAAGAAGCTGATGTCACCAATCTCAGTTAAAAAATGCAAAGTCAAAAGTTAAGGCAATGGAAAGGAAGAGAAATTATTGACGGTCACTGAAACAAAGTATAAATATCAAGAAGTTACATAATGCCCTTTGGAAGTTAAAGATAAATACTTGTAATTTATTGAGATCAACTAAGCCACCTGATTAAAAAGTAAAAGCCCGTGTAGGCAAAACTTTTCAGAAATTTGAAAGGAACTACAAAGGAATGGAATAAAACAACTAAACTGGTGTCCATGTAATTTTGACACAGAAATGCATCTAGAAATATATCGGTAAGAATAGAAATGCATCAGAACTACATAAAGGTATATAATAGTACTATGATATACGAATTAAAACACAATTAATATTTAATCCTTTGGTTGGGGTATTTTTAACAAAGACACACAAACAGGACTCACCAAATAATACAGAGACTGCTATACAAACAACAAACAATTGGAGAATATTTGCCTGTTGAGCCACTGATCCAACCCCAGTGTAGATAGAAAAAAAAGTCTGTAGTTAGACCCAACCAGGTCCAATACTACATTTGTTACATGGGTCAAATCCCACCCAATTGAGAGCATCAGAGGACCCAAATACAGTGTGAATTAATTCAGAAATAAATATTACATTTATGTAAACTACGTAGGCAAACCACAACACATTGAGAAAACTTACTTCTTATAGAGATCGAGTGTCCTGATGGCAACATCTAAAGCAAATTTCCCTTGATTTGTCTTACCAATCTGACAGCATACACGAACTTTAGTCCCTGAGCATACACTACGATAGGATCAGGGAAAGGAGTTGGCTCATGATGAGAAACAAAAGAGATATTATATGTACATACCATCAGGTGTAACGCCTTCTGTATAATCAAATAAACCAACAACAACAGGTCCAAGATAAGATAATCCTAAAGAAACAGGTTACAAGTAACAAATACCCACCAATACTGACACCAGAATCGCAGTTGCTCGATCTCTGGTTTGTTCTTTTCCATAATTTTAAAGCACTCATAAGCTGGATAAGTTTATCCCAGGACCATCCTGCAAACAGAAATTCACCCACCAAATAGAAATTCACACAATGGAGAGAATAACAAGACAAGTGAAGCATTTCAGTAAGTAGCAATGTGACATACACAAGCCCTCCTGTGAGGAATGATCCCATCATTGATACCTAAGATGCAAAATAGAAAACACAATTTCATAATTTACTTGAGGGCAGAAAGTAAAAATTAGTTAACGGAAAAAAAGCAAAGAAAGAGAAGGAATTGAATTAACCCTCAAAAGTTCAACCAAAGAGTTTTGTTCTAACTAGAACTGGGAAATCTGAGATGAATGTAACCTTCTTTCAACTAGTCTTCATATAAAGATTTCTGAGCAAGTTCATGTAAGTAAATCTGACCCAAAATCAGCATTTGGGTATATAACTTGGAAACCAGCAACAAAAAGCACCCACATTTCTTTATTGAGGAAATGCCTTCAATTCAGACATGTAATGGAATCTACAAATTGAAAGATTCAAAAGAAGAGATTGAAGATGAAATGATTCAAGAGAGGGAAGAGACTGTAGTCTCTATCTAAATACCTTATGGGTTCTCTTTTCCTGAGGAAAGTGATTTGAAGTTGGAGAAACAAAATATTTCTTTTACTACTCACCTTTTTCTTTATTTAAATAAAGTAAGCTGCATACTTAAAGGCCATTTTCACCTCTGCATACATTCACTCAAAGTAAAACAGTATTGTTCTTGTTTTAACTGAAACAAAAATGGAATCACTTGAAAAATAGAAGATCCATAAAAAAATGTAGTATCAAAGAAGTAAAGGTGTGTGAAAATGCAAATTTGAATAAATTAATTAACTGCAATGCTCTGGTGATGATAGTAGGGTGGTGAAGTAGGCTCTTTAAATTATACAAACATATAAATTGAATACATACAAATCAACAAAATCATAGAATCATAATGTTATAGATCCCACATTAAGCACATCATATGACAGTTCTTGTCTATTTATCCCTAATTTTGCCATGTTAAATTAAACATCAAGTTGATTTGCTGACTTCATAATTTATAGCCACCCATCACCCAAGATGGATATTATAAATATGAGCGACAACTTAAGTTTGCCTGTAGTGCCTGCAACACATAAAGTCAACATGGACTGATAAAGAAACTCAGTTGTTACACACCTAGCTCATACCCTACAACAATGACAAGAGAAGCCTAGATCTTTTAGCCCAAAAGGAACACAAGTGAACAAGAAGCCATCAATAGAGAGGGGAGGAGTCTGTGTGTGTGGCTAGCTTGAATTGGTAATCAGGTAGCCCCACTAGGAGGTGCGTAGCGTGAACACCTTGCTGACCACATGTACAAATTTACTTACACTGGCATACCCAAAGCTAAAAAAAAAAAAAAAAAACCCTTGAGGGTGCCATCATGTGGAAATGAAAAGAAAAACCAACCACTGGCATACCAAAACATAAAATAAAAAAATTTTGAGGGTACCCAGAAAAGAAAAAAGAAAAGAGAAAGAAACCCAACCGGTCCATGCATTCACATCTCAGTTATATCTATATAATTATAACTACCTTTCAGTGTATGTGATTATTGTGACAATAATGACAAATGAATCGGCTCCCAATAATGTTTGAATGGTCATACCTATTAGGCAATGTGCTTTGGCGGGACCTCTATTGCTGTAAGTCTCACTTGCCCAACTGCTTACTTTTTTTTGCTCATGCCAATAATCAAACATGTCCCACAACATAAGAGTAATCAGGACAGATCAAGTGGCAGGCACCACACTAGATCAATGGCCATATCCCCTATTCACAGTTTCAACTTACTGGTTGAATTCACAATTAAAACTCAAACCTGCCCTAAATCCGACTCAATATCTGAAATTTACTACCAAACCTGTCTCCAATCCTATTGAATATTTTCTTCTTGGAGGCCCTTGCATAATAATAGATTGCAGTAGATCACAAAATTACAATATCATAATTCATAAGTCATCTTCAGCTCATTTTTCTATCTCACCATTTAAAAGTGCATCCATTCTATGAAAGACCAAGGATAGATGCTAGACTATAATGGCATTGGAAGCAACTTTTATTAAATATGAATGGTTGGAGATCCTCTCTATAAATTCTTTTCGATCAAGTCATAGTCTTTTAATCTAATGTAGTCTCCATGTGGTAGATAGCTACAAGCAATACTCGGAACTAAGAAGATTCTTTGGAATTCTTGGGGCCTCCCAAACACTAAAGATGGGTAGGTCAAGAAACTAACATAAAGTATACAAGCCCTAGAAGAAAGCTTCATAAGCAGCAATCTCAATTCAAGTCTCATGATCTGGTGCGCTGAACTTGTAAAGCAATGAAAGAGCAAGGAATCCACTTGGGCAAGCTGTAATCAAGTTTTCCATCCTCCGCCTCCACTGTGTGGACTGTAAAAACCCATGAGAAACACCACTAATTCCTCATGATTCCCTCCAAAGGATCCAAGAAAAAACTAGGGAAATTTTTAAAAAAGTCCTTAACTTTTGGGTGATTTTCAAAAAAGGGTCAAAAGAATTCAATATTTCAAAACGTATGAAAGTTTACAAGACTTCTTTCAATCAAGTCCAATCCGGCAAACCATACCCACCGCCGGTAATTTTTTATTAATATTTTTTAAAAAGGACGAAAATGCCCATAGTAAGTTGCAGATAGGGTTTTTTGTTCTTTTTCTTTATTCCTTCTCTCCCAAAACTACCGTCTTTGCCTCCTCCTTTCCCACCTTCCCATATATTGGTAAATATATGTGAGTAAAACCAGGCCAATGCCCCAAATCGACAGTTGCTGCAAGTGACTCTCGCAAGGTATGCAAATCATTTTTTTTTGGAGAGTATGTTCTTTGTATTTTATGAGGAGCACATGGTACAAAGAGGATGAAAGAAAACCAAGGCTCTTACCTAAGTTACTGTATCACCGTAGTACACCGTAGCACAGTTGGCAATCCACTGTAGTACAAAGAGGATGAAGACGACTGAGGCTTTTTTGCATCTATTTCCATAACATGTCAGAATAACCATTTATTCCCATGCACTGGAGTCCCTTGCACAAGCAGAGAAATGCAACTCTGTAATCTGATGACAATCTGCCATTTTATTTCCACCTATTTTCTTCTAGTTACAAAAACCCAATTATCACTTAGTAAAACATGATTTAGTTGATAAATAATTATTTTGTAGGGGAAGCAATGAGCATAACCTGTTATTATAAATCCAATTCCTGTAGGATCTCAATGTAGTATTGTATGTAAATGAATGCGAACAACTTTTTACCTCCAATCAAGTTTTAAGTTTTCTTATTTCATTCAAAAGATAAAACACTTGAGCCCTTGGTTTTATTTAATGAAATGCAAGTATTTTTTGCAATAGTGATGGAAACTGGGTCTGTTTACTTAATGAACATCTATTGAATTCCAAGGATTTCTAACCGATACCTTATTATTAAATGGGCTAATGTGAAGATATACAATGGACTATCAAATGAACTCCCCTTTGATAGAGGGGCTAATGTGAATAAAACAATAAAATACAAAAAACCTTACGAGAGTCACTATATCACTAATATCTTCTTTGACTTGTCACTTCCAATTTCAGAGAAAAGGATTACAAGAAGTCCTTTTGCTTTAACTGGAATTACAGACTTCTAGTCTTTTGTTACTAAACGACTTTGACGGCTATGGTGTTCATGATGCTAGTAGTAGATGCTTGTAATATGTTAGTTTCTATTGCAAATCGGGTAGTATTTTATTGCTTTCCATATGTAATAGTTCTTTGTAGTTTGTACTTTCTGTTATGTTAATGCATCTCAACAAAAAAAAAAAAAAAAGAAACTTTGTTGAGGCTCACACAATAAAACAGGTAACAAGCTGCCCACATTAACATTCTTCTTGTCTTTATACTAGCCATTAGTAATTGCAGAGGAGTAAGACCGTGGCCAATCTTAAGTAGATAGATAGTATCCTTGGCCTTATTGTTCACATAGGTGGTCCCATTTTAAAGTGATTTTTTCCTTATCCTTATGTTCTATCTCGGTAATACTGCAGTATTTTCATTTAAGCTTGTAAATCATTGTGTAGCCACTCTAATATTGCATTACTTATTTTTGGATTTATTGTTCAGATGGCATCGGGATCACACGATGATGAGTTTGACCCAAAATTCAGAAATGAAATAAATGTTGAAGAAGATGAAATAGATGAGTCCTATTCACATGAAAAAGATGATGATTTTGTGGAGTATAATTATGATGGTATAGAGCCCGAAGTTGAAAATTGGGAATTTGAAAATGACTTTATATCAGGATCTGAGGGTGTGGGTCATGGGTCTGAGGTTGTAAGGGAAGATGTGACTGCCATTCATATGACACATGTACAGGAAGATGGAGAGTTGTCAGAATACACTTCACACTCAGGTTGTCATTCACTCAATTCAGGTTCAGATTCAGAGGGAATATCGCATCATCGTTATTGTCACGCCCTGAGCCCGAGATTTCACACATCTCGAGGCGCGTCACACTTCCGCGTGGAAATTCGAGTCAAACTCATTGACTCTAGGTCCCCACGTACGGAATTTACCCACAGGATATCACGTGTGAGGTTTATATTTTTCCATAACCTGTACAATTTTGTCAAATAGATATCCATCCATAATTTATCATGTATCAAAGTATAGAGCATAATAGTCCATGAGCATAAATTTAAAGGTTCAAGTTCAAGAGGTAGAAAGAGAAGAAGTAAGTTAAGTTAAAGTTTATAATCCCAAAGTTAGACAAGTTCATTAAAACTACTACAAAAGATGTGGCAATCCTAGCCACGGTCCATGGGTCATTTAAACGTCCATTTCTCATCGAGTGGATGTCTAGAAGACATCATCAGGATTCCACTCTGCTACGTTATGGAGAGATTCCTCTTCCTCAAGGATCTCTGGGGCAGTGGCGTCGATGTATTCACCTGTAACGCCAAGTGTAGCACCATTAGACTAAGCTAAGCAAGACAAACATATACAATCCATATAACATGTAACAAATGAATAGTCAGACATGGATAAATCATAAGAAATCAAGGAATGTTCACTAGGCATATCAGTGCAAGAATTAGCATGAGACATACGAGTCATAGATAATAGATAAACATATTAACAGGACTAGTTGGCACATCCACATAAGCTATGTTCTCTCCGGTTAATCATATAACATGAAATAAAATGAGAGCATAATATCATAACAGAACAGGGCGGTGCTATTAGGAGACAGAGGTACCCAGAATTCTCCATCGTAGACCTAGGGTGCCGGTAAGCCCTTAGAATAAATTCCCATCTGTAGAGGGCCAGAAGTTTACTAAACCCACACTTAGCCGGGTCCGACTTAGATAGGGTTGAAGCTAAGTGGTGCCGACTCATAGAGTGCAATGTACAAATAACAGATCAGGTGTAGAACAGTGTTAATCAGATACAGGACATATACAGGACAAGACATATAGATAACAAATCAGGACTTACTGAAATATGCTAAACAAAGACAGAAATAAATGTAATATAATAGATGTGTAACAGAAAATACATAATTGAATAGAAGCATGATCAAGTCATACTAGAATACTGGAAACGGAATGCAATGCATGTACATACAGATCATATACGGAGTCAAGATGTAATTCAAGCCAAGCCTACGGTCTTGGGAACACATGTGGTCTCCACCATCCAACTCAGGGTAGTACTAAGGATTTCGACATTTTCGGGTTACAAAGGACCCCTTGGCGTTATATAATTTGGATGTCGAATCCCTTAATAGAACACATTTGGTTCGGTTACAGTCCGAAGAACACAAGGCCCCTTTTTGTGGGTACGGTTGCTCAATCCATATCCACAATTTAACAAACCATCGGTAATGATAAAATTTTTAGGGTGCACATCCTACAGGTCCATCTATCAGGCCAATCAACTAGAACAAGCTACGATTCAATATACGGCTCATGGAAGCATCCATTTGTCATAATTATGTAAAATCCAATATTTATTCTTTTCTAAAGTTCAAATCAAATAAAATCACTTTTGGGTTCTACACATCATGAGCTTTCCAACGATATGTAGATCTCCAAAAACGGACATACGGTTAAAAAGTTATGGTCATTGGAAAATCTGCATACTGCAGGCATCAGGTTCGCTCGAGCGTTCAGATGTTCGCTTGAGCGGACCCCAGACAGAGAGCTGTTGGCTCGATCGGACCAAGAGTTCGCTCAAGCGAACTCTCCCAGAGAGCCCTTCGCTCGAGTGTTCACTCACGGTCGCTCGAGCGAACTGTCAAATCCCGTGTTCCGAAAATCTGAAACTATGCTGTTTCCTTCCAAGCTATTCAAGGCATTCTTCTTAGTTTTAAACCACAACCAATGGGTATCTTTGAGCTTCCAAAATGCTCATAAAAACCATCAATAAACCCATATACATTAACAAGAGAAATCATCCACAAAAATCCATTTTTGAGCGGAAGATGGGTATCTAATCAAGATTGATCATGTTCATGAAACAAATAAGGAACCATGCATACAAATGTATAAGTTTAACTTGCCTTAGGTGCTTGGAAGCTAACTCTCACACTTAATCCTTGTTAAACTCGAGAATCCCCAAATATGCAAGCTTAAATGCCCTAAAAATGGTGAAAATGAAAATGAATGAAATGAATGGGGAAGAACATGATGCATACACGATTTGTAGCTTTCCAAGGATGAAAGAAATCAAATGGAAATGATTAGTGTAGAAAGAGCTTACCAAAGAAGATGATGGAGTACACTTGGAGGTAATGGAGACTTGGAGAAGATGAAGTGAAGATGCAATCTACTCACATGCAAGGATCCTTGGATGGTTGCTTGAGATGAGGAAGGAAGAAATGAAGTAGAAGAAGAGAAGAGAAGAGAACTCTCAGCTGCACATGAAGAAGGAAAAAGAAGAGAAGAAGGAAAATGACTAAGGCTAGGGCTTTTAAGCCAATTTTTCCTGCACTACATGCAAGTCCACAAAAAGGACTGAAATTGCAAGAAAGGGCTTGGAGCTAATGAATGGGCTGGGAATGGGCCTAAATAGATCCGAATTCGATGGGTCAAGGCATGAAAGTTAAGGCCCATGAAATGCTCTATGCAATGCATTAAAAACCCAAAAATTTCTAAATACACACTAAAACCCAAAACACTCCAAAAGTCATAATCTACCTAGTAAATGGTCAAACCCCACTAATTCTACCTAATCAAGTTCAATCACAATCAAAACATCCATTAAGCAATTAATCTAAATTAATTAACTCTAAAACGAGGTTGAGGCGGGTCGGGGTGTTACAGTTATCATGAATTTGATCCTAATATGCAAATGGATCGGCCAGCTTTATCAATAGGTATTTCTTTCAAGGATGTCAACATGCTTAGAATGGTGCTTAGGCAATATGCCATTCGAAATTCCTTCAACATAAATTACTTGAAGAATGATAAGACTCGACTCACCGCGTTTGTTCTGATCAAACATGCAATGGCGCCTACACGCTTCTGTTTTACAAGATGGACAGACATTTGAGATAAGAAAGTTTATTGATAGCCACAATTGCCTTAATATAAATCAAGGAGAATATCATATGGCATCCGCTGCTTGGCTTGCTGAGAAGATAGAGGCACACATTAAAATGGATGTAAATGTGACGCCGAAGGTTTTATGCGCTGAGATTTTCAGGTGTTATGTGTAACAGTTTCATATTTAAAGATGTGGCGTGCGAAAGAGACGGCTCTCCAAAAGATTCATTGAAGTTTTGAGGAGTCTTTTCATTTTATCCCATTAATGTGTAAAACAATTGTTAAATACAATCTAGAAAGCATTGCGCGATATCAACTTGAAGAAACTGGTTCCTTCAAATGGGTTTTTGTTGCTTATTCTGCCTCAATAAAGGGGTTCTTGAATGGTTGCCGGCCTTTCATTGGCTTAGATGGAATATTTTTAAAGGGAAAGTATAAGGGTGTTTTGTTGACTGCTGTAGCTATTGATGGTAACAAACAACTGTTTCGACTAGCCATCGCAGTTGTGGAGGCCGAAAATACCGACTCTTGGTTGTTCTTCCTTCATTGGCTAAAGATTGGTCTAAATGGCAGCGAGTTTACTTTTATGAGCGATCGTCAAAAAGGATTAGCAGAGGCGGTTAATAGAGTTTTCCCTATGGGGTATCAAAGGTTTTGCATGCATCACGTTTTTGCAAATTTTCAAAAATATTACAAGGGTGACCAATTAAGAGATTTATTTTGGACTGCATCTTGGGCACATACAAGATCTGAATGTGATACTGCTCTGAATGAAATAGGTAGACTTTGCCCCCAAGCAAGGCAATGGATAGAGAACATTCCTGGAGTACATTGGTCACAAGCATATTTTCCAGAATGGCTTCTATGCAGCTATAATCAGAATAACTTCACTGAAAGTTTTAACAAGATGATCTTGGACTCGAGGGGATTGCCCATATGTGACATGATTGATTGGATTCGGCAAAAGATGATGGTAAATTTGCAAAGCAGATGGTCAAAATCTGAAACATGGGATGGAATTGTTTGCCCCAAAATAAAGAAAATACTTAATGATGCACGAGATCAATCTCGTTTTTGTGATTTGTTCTTTGCTGGTGGCGATGAGTACGAGCTTATTGAAAGGAGAGAGAGGGGTGAACACATGCGCCACATTGTACATATGTCAAATAAGAGTTGTTCTTGTAGACACTGGAAATTGGATGGGATACCATGTATACACGCGATGAGTGCAATTGCTCATCAAAGAGAAAAGCCTGAACAATATTATCATCCCTGCTATTTTGTCAGTACTTATCGGAGCACATACGGACAAATAATCCACCCATTGCCTGGCAAGAGATTATGGGAGAAGACTTCCATAAATACGGTTATGCCCCCGCATGATCGAAGGCCACCGGGTCATGATCATGTCATGATCAATCCAATAACTAGGCACTCTAATCAATGCTCTGTGTTATATAAGTGACTTGGAACAAGCAAAAGTGATCTTTATAGTTGGTCCAACATTTTGGATAAGGAATGAAATCAAATGGATTTTTTTCATTTTGAATTAAAAAAAAATGCCAACAATGGATGGAGATCTCCCAATAGGACCTAATTGAAAGAAGTCTTGAAAACTTTCATACCTTTTCGAAATATTCAATTCCTTTGTCCTTTTTTGAAAACCACTTAAAAAGTTTAGGACTGTTTTAAAAATTTCCTTTTTACCTACTTACTACTCACTAAGGGCACTTTTGTCTTTTTGAGTTTTTGTTTGTACAAAGTTCCTGGCGGTGGGTATGGTTTGTCGGATTGGACTTGATTGAAAGAAGTCTCGTAAACTTTCATACGTTTTTGAAATATTGAATTCTTTTGACCCTTTTTTGAAAATCACCCAAAAGTTAAGGACTTTTTTGAAAATTTCCCAAAAACTAGTAACATAGAAGTAAGTTTTCATAAAACTTACCCAACACCGCAAAAGAGAACCTAGAGATAGAAACCCGGGTTTCCATGAATCTCTCCTAAAAGGGCAACAAACCCATAAAAGAAGAACTGGGTCCTCAAGAAATTCACTCTAACAACACACCCCCAAGAAAAGCTGAGATTTCATGAATCTTCTTGTCTCACAAAACATACGAAACACAGAGGTGGGCTTTTTCAGCAACCTCTTCCTGATTAGAAAACCCAACTGGGCACCCTGCAATTGTCACCAAAAAAGGTAAAAGGTCCCTCGAAATAGAGACTTAGAGCTCCAGCCCCCAAAACATATACCCAGCAAAAACCCAGAGAACAACTGTAACACCCCGACCCGCCTTAATCTCATTTTAGAGTTAATTAATTTAGATTAATTGCTTAATGAATGTTTTGATCTTGATTGGACCTGATTAGGTAGAATTAGTGGGGTTTGACTATTTACTAGGTAGATTATGACTTTTCGAGTGTTTTGGGTTTTGTGTGTACTTAGAAATTTTTGGGTTTTTAATGCATTGCATAGAGCATTTCATGGGCCTTAACTTTCATGTCTTGACCCATTTAATTCGGATCCATTTAGACCCATTTCCAGCCCACTTAATCAGCCCAAGCCCTTTCTTGAGATTTTCAGCCCATTTGTGGACTTGCATGTAAAGCATGGAAAGTCTGGCTTTATAAACCCCAACCCCAGCCATTTCCTTCCTTTCTCCTTTCCTTCTCCATTTCCAGCATTTGGGAGCTCTTCCTCTCTACTACTCTTCCATTTCTCTTCTTCCTTCATTACTCCCCATCTTAATCATCTCTTGCTACATTACATCTTCTCCATTTCATTGGGAAATAGATCATTTTCTAGGCACAAGAACCTCAACCATCTCCACATTTCTTACTCTTGGTAAGTTTCAACTTTCATTTCTTTTCTCTTGCTTCATATTAGTGAAAGAATGTCCTAAATTCGTGCATGCATCATCTTCTTCCCCCTTCATTTCATTCATTTTCATTTTCACCATTTTTAGGGCATTTGAGCTTGTATATTTGGGGATTTTCGAGTTTAACAAGGATTAAGTGTGAGAGTTAGCTTCCAAGCACCTAAGGCAAGTTAAACTTACATGTTTATATGCATGCTTCCTTGTTTGATTCATGAATGTATGAAATCATGTGTAGACACCCATCTCTTGCTCAAAAATGGATTTTTGTGGATGATTCCTCTTGTTAATGTAATATGAGTTTATTAATGTTTTTATGAGCATTTTGGAAGCTCAAAGATACCCATTGGTAGTGGTTTAAACCTGGAATGAATGCCTTGAATGGCTTGGGAGAAACAGCAAAGTTTCAGATTTTTCGGACACAGAGATTTGGCAGTTCGCTCGAGCGAGCGTGAGTGAACGCTCGAGCGAAGGGCTCTCTGGGAGAGTTTCGCTCGAGCGAACTTTTGGTCCGGTCGAGCAAAACAGCTCTCTGTCTGGGGTCCGCTCGAGCGAACATCTGGACGCTCAAGCGAACCTAATACCTGCAGTATGCAGATTTTCCAACGACCATAACTTTTTAACCGTAAGTCCGTTTTTAGAGATCTACATACCGTTGGAAAGCTCATGATTTTATTTGATTTGAACTTTAGAAAAGAATAAATGTTGGATTTTACATAATTGTGACAAATGGATGCTTCCATGAGCCGTATATTGAATCGTAGCTTGTTCTAGTTGATTGGCCTGATAGATGGACCTGTAGGATGTACACCCTGAACTTTCATCATGACCGATGGTTTGTTAAATTGTGGATATGGATTGAGCAACCGTACCCACAAGGGGCCTTGTGTTTTTCGGATTGTAACCGAACCAAATGTGTTCTATTAAGGGATTCGACATCCAAATTATGTAACGCCAAGGGGGTCCTTGTAGCCTGATAATGTCGAACTCTTAATACTACCCGAGTTGGACGGTGAAGACCACATGTGTTCCCAAGACCGTAGGCTTGGCTTGAATTTCATCTTGACTCCGTATATGATCTATATGTACATGCATTGCATTCCGTTTCCAGTATTCTAGTGTGACTTGATCATGCTTCTATTCAGTTATGTATTTTCTGTTACACTCTGTTATGTTATATTTATTTTCTGGCCTTGTTTAGCATATTTCAGTAAGTCCCGATTTATTATCTATATGACCTGTCCTGTATATGTCCTGTATCTGATTAATACTGTTCTGCACCTGATCTGTTGTTTGTATATTGCACTCTATGAGTCGGCACCACTTAGCTTCGACCCTATCTAAGTCGGACCCGGCTAAGTGTGGGTTTAGTATTTCTGGCCCTCTGCAAATGGGAATTTATTCTGAGGGTTTACCAGCACCCTAGGTCTACGATGGAGAATTCTGGGTACCTCTGTCTCCTAATAGCACCACCCTGTCCTGCCTTGATATTCTGCTCTCATTTTATTTCATGTCATATGATTAACTTTGAGAGAACATAGCTTATGTGGATGTACCAACTAGTACTGTTAATATGTTTATCTGTTATCTATGACTCGTATGTCTCATGCTAATTCTTGCACCGATATGCCTAGTGATCATTCCTTGATTTCTTATGATTTATTCCTATCTGACTATTCATTTGTTACATGTTATATGGACTGTATATGTTTGTCTTGCTTAGCATAGTCTAATGGTGCTACACTTGGCGTTACAGGTGAATACGTCGACGCCACTGCCCCGGAGATCCTTGAGGAAGAGGAATCTCTCCATAACGTAGCAGAGTGGACTCCTGATGATGTCTTCTAGACATCCGTACGATGAGAATGGACGATAAATGACCCATGGACCGTGGCTAGGATTGCCACATCTTTTGTATTAGTTTTATGAACTTGTTAGCTTTTTTTTGGGGATTGTAAACTTAACTAACTTACTTCTTCTCTCTTTATCTCTTGAACTTGAATTTGATATCTAATCTATGCTCATGGACTCTTATGCTCTATACTTTGATACATGATAAATTATGGATGGATATCTATTTGACAAAATTTATACAGGCATATCGAAAAATACAAACCTCACACGTGATATCCTGTGGGTAAATTCCGTACGTGGGGACCTAGAGTCAATGTGTTTGACTCGAATTTCCACGCGGGCGTATGTCGCGCCTCGGGATGTGTGAAATCTTGGGCTCGGGGTGTGACAACAACACACAGAGAGAGGGAGAGAGAAGAAATGGGTATTCTAGACAGAGAAATGAAGAGAGAGATTGAGAAAGAGAGAGTTGTAAAGACGAGATTTTGACCATGCATGAAAACTCAAAAGGAAGAGGCTTTGGGATATGGATATGAAGGAGGGAGAAGAAAAGAAGACGACACGGCATGAAAAGTGCCTCTTGGTGCAGAGGTTCCAATATTATACCTCTCTTCTCTGATTGCACACATTACAACATAAAGTCCAACAGATCAAATTGGCTCTCCTCAACTCAATACAACTCTTAGTACAGAGATCGCTTAACATGTAATATGAGAAGAAAAAAACCCATACTTGAGTTTTCAAGGCATTTATTTTCCTCTTCTCTCATTTTTTCTTCCTATTTTCCTCCTCTTTTTCATTCCCTTCCTTTGTTTTATGTTGCCTGGAAACTGAGAGAGAGTCAAGGGAGAGGTCTGAAACACTTTTGATTTGGGGGTTTTCGAATGGAGAGGGTTTTATATGATGGAATGGATGATGGCTCGAGAGAGACGAGGGTAAGGGTTAGAGATTTGGGGGTTTTCAAATGGAGAGGGTTTTGATGATGGAATGGACGATGGCTCGAGAGAGACGAAGGTAAGGGTTAGCGATTTGGGGGTTTTCAAATGGAGAGGAATTTCAGTCCTCAGGCGATGGCCGAGAGAGAGGGACGAGATCTCGAGCGTGGGATGGTGAGAGAAGAGGTGGATCGGCTAAGAGAGATGTAAAGGACGGCATGAGGGGATGATGGGGGATGGCGTGAGAGGGATGGAGAGGGCTCGTGAGAAGAGGTGGATCGGCTGAGAGGGATGGAGGGTTTCAGGTGAGAGACGGTGCAGAGGAGAGAGGAGAATGGCTTGCGCAGGTGATGGGCGAGAGAGTGAAAGAGGGATGTTAGAGTGAGAGACGGTGAGGGATATGAGCGAGAAAGGGATATTAGACTTGGAGTGAGGGATGAGAGATTAATAGGAATTTTTACCGGGGGCCACTTATGGCCGCCGCAATAAATAACCATTGAATCAATGCTTTTAACAACGGTAATATCGAAGGCCGCCAGTAAAAGTAACTTAAAAATTGCATTAGAGCGGGGGTCAGCTTTGGCCACCGCTATAAGTGTCTAATAACGACGAATTTTACCGGCCGCCGTTATAAGTTCGACGCTAAAAATATATTTTCTTGTAGGGAGCTATAGCCATGGATAGGAAGTATGATTGTTTTTTTTTTTTTTTTTTTTGGTTAAAAAAGAAAGAAAGTAGCACTTAACACCATAGAGCTTGCAGGTTCTATGAGTCAGGTTGTTTCATGCGGGTTAGTGTGGGTTGACCTACAGCGGGTGTGGGTTGGAGATATCTGGCCCGTTTTGAGAACAGGCTGGGTGCAGGTTGGTCTTCAAAATATGTACTCCAATGTTTGACCCGGCCCGTTTGCCAGCCCTAAATGGATGCCCAACCATATGAAGAGATCTCCCCTCCCCTGTTTCCCATCCCCATTAGCCTCTCCATGCGTAGCAGTTACCACATTGGATATGCAATCAAGATATATGACAGTTTTAATTTGCAACTTAAATTATAATTATCAAGATAATGACTGTGGTTTGTAATTAAATCAATCAACACGATCAAATATGGAGGGAGTTCTCTTCGGAAATAAAATAGGTCAAAATCACTGTCTAATTTCTCAATTGAAATTAGTGAGATTCATCTATATAAATTAAGAGTCGTTTAGTTATAAAAAGAAAAAAAAACTAAATATGTAACTAAGGTTAACCTTCTTCTTTGCTTGGGGCAATGGTTAAAAATTATTGGTGATTATTAGCGATATTCGAAGTATTCTTTTTTTGGTAGCCCAGTCTAGGGGACTGGGACCCAAGAGAGCCCAAACATACGGGAAGAAGTTTGGCCCCGTTTGGCATCGTTTCATGGGAGCATTTCTTCTTTCCCGCGGATTATAAGCCGAGAAATAGTGTTTCGTTAACCCAAAAAGCCTCTTCGACTGAAATTCTCTCACGGAAATCTGTTCCCTCAAGATAAGAAAATCAGAACGATTGATATTCGTTTTTTTAATTTGGAATGACAACCTTCTAACGCCTTAGCGAGAAGAAACCGAATATCTAATAAACCCCTCTTTCTTTATTAGCAGAAACGCATGTGCGGTGCATAGGTTAATCTCATCCAAATTCATTATTAAATTAAATGAGTCACCACAAACCCATCACAAACTAAAGTAATTATTTATTTATTTTACTAATAATAAAAAAAAAATGCCTATAGTTAAAAAAAAAAAGACTTCAAATGTGTTGCAACCCACTAATCAAATATATAGGGAAAAAGTACAAAAACCCAGTTACTTCATGTTCTGAAATAATAAAAAATTAATTATTTTATTTCTTAAAAAAATCGAATTACAAACACTTCTATTGATATTTTTTTTTAACAAAAGCCCCACAATTTCAAATCCCCATAGTCTATGCCGTAGAAAAGAAAATCAATTACAGACACATTTCTATGTTAGGTTCCCATTTTTCCAGGAATTGAAGGTTGAGTCCACTAGTGCTACAACCTTAGGGCCACAGGGGTCTTGACCCGGCTTTCCTTTGGGCCCGGAGAGATTAGTCGCCCAAAGGTCTGGGAACCCTCCAATAGAAAAAAAAATTAATATAAAAAGTAGCAAAATAGCATAGCATGCTGACGTGGCTAAATGAAAGATCGATTTGCATTCAAAACTTTCCATATCTTGTCAACCCTTATTCAACTTTAAGGAGAAAGAATTGGCATTGTACCCCAACTTCTCAAGGATCTCGTGGTCTCATCCCCTGCTCTCTCATTATCTGGAGCATTGTCTATATAAACAAACATTATTACCTTAATTTTGCATGCCATGTGTTCCTGCCCTTATGATCACATGTCAAGGTCATTCAATCATTCTAATGATCATAAAGGGCACACATGGCATGCAAAATTAAGGTACTATTGCTTGTTTATAAAGTCAATGTTCCAAATAATGGTACCCTCTATTATTATGGGCCTTTGCACATCCGCCTATTCTTTTAGGGGTGCAACATGGGCTTGACCACGGCCTGCATGTGAAGACTGTTACTTGCGTTAAGATAGTTTAGGCTAAAAATCAAGTCGAGGTATCAAGCTCAAGTCTGGATTTTGAATGTAGAGTGTAATTTGAGATCGGCTCAAACTTGATCCTATTTGTTCTTTAGTGTTTGAGTAATTTGTTACAAAAGAAGACTGAATATTGAAAATTACTATCAAATAGCTTTTCCATCCGTGGAAATTGAATAGAGAGAAAATGGGAATGAGTACACAGCTATAACCTTAATAATTAGAATTTTATGAAAGCTAAGTTCTCATGTACATTGATTCATTACATTCTTTGCTCCTCACCTCGTCAATAATCCTTTGGTGGAGCTTATCCCTATAAATTCGTATGTAAGCATGTCATTAAGTCAAACAATATGAACAATCTAGCTATTCCAATCGACCGATTCTCGCATGATCATTCATTTGTCATTCAACTGAAACAAGAAATGAATGATCTTCAATAAAAGAAGTTTTTAATGATCACATGGCAATTTCCATGATATCACCCTGACATTGACCTAGAGTGATCCTCCTTTGCTTGTCCAAGTTATTTATAGTATACACTCTCAAGTAATCAAGTTCAACAGTAAATTTCCCTTAAGTTACAATGATATATACTATTTGAGTGATGTGTAATTAGGCTTGATACCAATACATATGGATCATGAGGACTGTGATTTTGAGTGGCCGGATGCCCATTGCATAGGAGGACCCTGATTTTGAGTTGTTTGAATCGCTTTAAAGTAAAAACCAGGAATGTATAGAAACCCCTAATCTCACATTCACATGAAATATGCAAAACCATAATATTCTTTTATTGCGTTTCTACCAAAGACATCCACGAAAACATGGTGAGAAACCAGCAGTAGAATTAAGCATATGCTTAATGCCCAAGATACAAGATATTAATTTACCAACCAAAAAAAAAAAAAAAAAAAGGACCTTCAGCTCTTTATTCGATTTCCTAGAAATTTATAAGAAATTAGGCAAAGGACCTTCAGCTCTTTATTCGATTTCCTAGAAATTTATAAGGTGATCAGCTAGGGCAGAAGGTGAGGAGGTAGTTAGCACCAGTGCAAGTAAAAGTACTGCTACCATCATTATAAGCATAGCTGTAAGCAAGTGGGCAAGCATTCTTGAAGATCATGGAGCAGTTAGTGGGCTTGCATCTATTTGGATCATTAGAAAACCCCTTGCAACAATACTCATCTGTATTAAATGCAACACATGCACTCTTGCACCCTGCCGTTGATCCATCCGGTGCTGTCAATCGCAGCTCAGATGGGCAGATCGCGTTCACATCCGCCCGGCACTCGCTCACACGACAATCGCCGGTCCCGCCTTGTGGGGTGATCGACATGGGCAAGTTGAAGCCATCGACTAGGCTGGTGTCATAGAAGTCTTGGCTGCCTCCGGTCCCCAGAGTGAACTCCACTAATGTGGCTGGGGTTGCGCCCCCAGCACCATTGCATGGGATTTGACCCCCGCAGTCACCGGTGACACAACTGAATTTTCCGCTGGCGTCGGTAGTGCAGCTCGTCCGGCCCCACATACGGCCACCCCACCCCGCTGGTGCATCCACTGTCTGTGATGCACCTGTGTCAAGTTGGAACCCAGTCTGGGCCAATGGGGGCTTGTCAGCATTGTTCAAGGTGCCGGCCCACACTGTGTAGGTGCACTTGTTTGTGAAGGTGAATGTGACAGACTTGGCTCCTGGAAATCAACCATGCAAAAACATAATTGTCATCAGAGTCTATTTCAATGATTTTTTTTTTTTTACATATATCACTACCTTTGATGGCCCCATTCAGTGGTCTCTTTGTTTGGTTGATGGACAGTCAATCAACCATTAAGGGACCCAATTGTTTCGGAAATTGAAATAAAATGGTAAAATTATATTAAATCAATTATTAAATAGTTCCACACTTTTTTAAAAAATTCCAAGATTTATATGTAATTTATAATTGTGGAAAATAAACAATGATATTGAGAAAAAAGAAATCCTTAAATATGAAAACATCCCAACATTCTAAATTTAGAATTTTGATCTTTCTAAATTCCCGGTGCAGAATTTTCCCTTTTCTTTATTTTGTATCAATTTATCCAAAACGCATAGTACTTAGCAGTAAATTAGGTAATTTCTACCATGGGTATAGTCTGAAACAAAGAATTTTTATCGAAGTTCTACTCTAGCTTGCCTATTTATATTCTATGTATTATCTTATTTACGTGCCAAACACACTAATAAATAAGGAAATATGTCAAATTTTATATTTATTTTAGTTTTTTGGACATTTTCATAGTCAATTTTAAATGACATAATTTAGTTGGAAAATAAATCAATAAATATATAAAACTCTAATGACCATCCCCAACATCTTATAGAACTTTTTTATTATTTTATTGACAACCAAGATATTATAAGAACAAACTGAAACCTGAATATTACAATATACATATATAATATTATACGCATATTTTAAATTTCTTTAAAGGGAAGGACCGAAATAAAAATATGGTATTGGGATTAACATACCATCCCATAAAAAGTTTTTTTTTTATTTTTTGCATGAAGACGTTTCTAAAACCATGAAATACATAAAAACATGAAATACATCCATGTAACTTAATAACTTGTTGCAGTAAATGAAATAGGGAGGATTTTCTCCTGCGTCCCAGTGCTATGAATTCCATTCGGATTGTGACCATCATCACGGTCGGACTTATGGAATTCAAGGGGCTTCCCCACTTTAGAGATGGTCGTGATGAGTGCTGCATGGCGTTTATAGAGCAGGAGAAAGTTTTCCAATGAGATACTGAGATTGGGAGCTTCTATTGGCACCGGGGAAGTGCTCCCTATTGGCACCGAGGAAAGTTCTCTCCCCACCGCCCAAAATAAATTTTTTTCCTAAACTACCCCTCCCCCCTTCAACCTCTTCCTCCACTGTCGTCGGCGGTGAGGGAGGCTCCCTCTTTCTTCCTCCCTCTCCCTCTAGTTTCCCTCCCTCCCTCTCCCTTCCTTTTCTTCTCCATCCTTCCTCTCCCTCCCTCCCTCTTCCTCTCCCTCCCACTCCCAATCACCTGCGGGGAGGGAGATCGGGCGGCAGTATGGTGGAGGGAGAGAGGGAGGAGGGGGACAGGAGGGGTAGTTTAGGGATGTTTTTTTTTTCTTTTTTTTGGCGTGGTGGGGAGAGTAAAATCCCCGACGCCAATAGAAGCTCCCATTGAGATACCCTCTCCAAGTTAGAAACTCATAGCTTCATTTTGGATCCATGGATTTCACTTACAGTATCTTAATTACTAATGGTTTGATACTGCAAAAAGAGAGAAAACTGTAAATTCAGATGTAACTCAAAGTTATTCAAATGGTAAATATACTTCGCGGGAGACTTGAAGAACACAGACCCGAACAACACCATGCTTACCCAACTCACCCGTATACAAAACTCCAAACAGGTGCAAGATAGTAGGATATATCTTGAAATTATTTTTGGAAAGAACCCTTATTCAAATCCCAAAACAACCTTTTATATAGTACACAGGTTACTTAATATATATATTATTCCAGTTACATGCCAACAGCCCACTTGTTAGCCCTCGCTGGAAAATGGGAACCTTTGTCTTTCCTTTGTCTCCATGCTGGTGTCTGGCAATGGACCCAAAAGAGTTCCTTTATAACATATATCATCTAACACACAACAATATTGAATGATAAAACAATATAGATGGAGCTCACCTGAGACAAATAGAGCGAAAACAAAGGAAAGGATGACCAATTTCTCCATGGCTAGGATAAGGGTATTAGGATTCTAAATGTTGGGTGTAGAGCTGAAGGAGGATAGGGAGGGGGAATTTATAGAGAGAAATGGCAGGTTTTTCTTCCAGACTTTTTATGTTTGCGGGTTTGATACGGCAAATCTTATGCGTGCGTTCTGGTTTGGGTTGACCGTTAACCTTATTCCTACTAACTTGGGTTAAGCTTGTGATCCCTGAGATTTGAGAAGAAGGATTTGAGGGGTGTGGCAATTTCATGAATTTATTAGTACTTGCACCACAAGTGACTAGCAATGAAGCAAATGCATTGTACATGGGCTGAGTTTTTGTGTGAAAGCTCATCCAACATAGGGTTGGGCCGTGTTCAAAGCCAACTCGATGATATTGATAGCTGATGACTTGTTTCTCAGAGTTAGAATCGATTACGTTTGAGCATATTTTCAACGGCGGGGTGTAGCGACAAGCTGCATGCACTAGTTATTCCCCATGTCATCAGGACTTTCAAGCAGGACCTAAAAACCACTGTTGCGCACTTGCACGTTTCAAAATGCCTTTTTAACCACTTTTGTCATAAGTGATGAACATGGCCCACTTTTATAGAAACTGAAATATGGTTCTGCATTTTACGATTGTAAAAAGACAAAATGAGGCCCACCCTGGGGCTCTACTTTAAAAGTTACCACCTGTTTTCTATATAAAAAAAGGAAAGAAGTTACAATATGATATTTAGATTTATAAAATTAGAACATGAGCTCCATTTTGATAAGACTTACAATAAGGACCCACTATTAGAAATGATTGAGAATATAGGGCCAGATTTATAGGAATTATAATATGGGCCTATCTTTAAATGAATCACAATCTGGGCCCATTCTCCTTTGGAAATTATGGTAAGTGGGGCTCACTCTTAAAGAAATTATAATATGTAAGTATATAACCCACAGTTTGCATTATTATTTTTGAAAATCTTAGAAGTTCATTTTCGTAAATTTTTTTTTTTATAGATTTTGCATTATCCACGCCCATCCACTTTAGCTAAGATAAAACTCTACTAAAAAAGTAGCTCTCCTTGGTATATATTTTTAAAAGTCAAAACTCTAATATGTGTATATATAACCCTTAAAATATAAAATACAATTACAAGTTTACCAAACACTCTAATACGTAGATAAGCTCTAAATTACAAAATTAGAGCTTAGTTTTAGAGTTTCCAAAGAACCTAAGTGCCTATTACAATTTTGGTGCCCAATAATATGGCTTCACTTTGTAATGTCTAAGGGTGAATCCACATTCACAATCACAAAAGGTGGGCCCAGATTATAATTTTTATAAAGGTGGGGCCCATATTGTAAATTTTAAAGATGCATCCCATGCACAACAATCCCTTCATGGACCATTATTGTAATTCATATAGTGGACCGGTGTAATTCTTAAAGGTAGGCCCGTGTTCTTATTCCTATAAATGTGGGCTCCATGTTATAATTCATAATGTGAGTCATGTTGTTCACAACTCATTAAAAAAAAATGATAAAGAGTAAAGCCTGAATTTGTAGGGGCATTATTGGAAATCAGGTAAATATAGTTTGGCTCCAAATTAAGGCTCCCGTGTATGTTGGTTTATGACTGATGTTGGTGTATGGAAAATGTCGATTGGTATGATTCTATTTTCAATCCAAAAAGGTCAAAGAAAGAAAACTATTAAAAAAAAATCAGAATTTTGAAAAAACCCAATACAGTTATAATTAAGCATTTGTTGTTTTGGTAAAATTAAGCATGTTTTCAGATTGTTGGTAAAATTTCATTTTGAATCCACAAGAAAATTATTATAAAAAAAAACCCGATAATTCGCATTTTTAAGAATTAAGAGCACCATATTATTTATAAGAAGGTTTATTTTTGAATTTCTTACCATCCTGTATTTGAAAAACCCCACAAAGATTTATATATATATATATATATATATATATGTTTGGACGAAGAAAATGGGAAAAAAAAAAATAAAAAGAAAGAAAAAAAAATGAAGAAGGGATGGTCGGATGAATGCAAAGTATCTACTACAAATCTCCAATTGTTGCAGTCTTGCAACCAAAGCTTTCTTCAATATCCTCCGTTGGACAGAAAAGAGGGGATGGTTGGATGGAGGTTATAGAAGGATAATGCACTTTCTATTCTTTGTCCTGAAAAGTAGGGAAAATGATAACTTACATTTGGGCTTTTGCAAGTGAAAGACAAAAAAGCCCATAAGACTTATCAAATTTTCTCTATTGTGAAAGAAAATATAACACATGAGGGGCATAATTTCAAAATACCAAAAGTAGAGAAGGAAGTTGCATAAAATGTGGGGGGATAGAGGTGAAATGATTTGAGATAGTAGGAACAACTGTGAGTCATAATTACAAAGTTATGGTTAAAATTGAATCCAAAAACCCTTCTCCTAATTAATATATTATAAAAGTTAGTATGTAGTATCGTTTGACAATTACAAATATTCACCTCACTTATAAAATCTTAGTCGATTAACTTGACCATTGGTGCACGTGTATAACTAATTGAACATTGGTAGCATGTGTACAAATAACCATTTCTATCAATATGAAAATCTAGCCAACTAATTTGACCATTGGCAGCATGTGTACAAATAACCTCTGCTATCAACAAGAAAATCTGACTTAACTAATTTGACCATTGGTAGCATGTGAACAAATATCCACTTCAATCAACATGAAAATATGAGATAACTAATTGGACCATAGGCAGCATGTATACAAATAACCACTTCCATCAACATGAAAATCTGAGTTAACTAATTTGACCATTGGTAGCATGTGTACAAATAAACACATCAATCAACATGAGAATCTGAGCTAACTAGTTGGACCATCGGTAGCATGTGTATAACCTGACCTAGGCTAGAATCTGATTTGCAACAAAAAAGTCCTCGTGAAATTGCATTTGGGATGACTGCCTGTGTATAGGTGTTAATATATTTGATCATTCCATGCTTGATTTGATGCGGAGATTACGTGATTTAAATCCGAGGGCAGTCAACTTATAAACTACATTCACGATCAGCACAAAGGCGCTGATGTCAGGAGATCCGTACGGTCAAGATAGATTTGACCAAATCCAAAGCTGAAAACTGTATTTTATGATTTCTTGACGATCCGGAATTCGATCTGAGATCCGTTTGAACCTATGCACTCGTTGCGAGCGGATCTACGCAGCTGTGAAAGGAGATTATCTGTTCAACAGTCAACGAACAATGAAGGAGATTGACTGGTCGGAGCGTGGAAACTTATTTTTTCGATATCTTTGCCATCCGGAGTCAGATTTCAGATCCATTTCTTCTAGCGTGCTCGTGGTGACGAGATCTACACAGGTGGCTTATAGATTTGTAGAATGGCATCAAAATCTGAAATTGAGAAATTCAATGGAAACGACGACTTCCATCTACGGGGCTTGAAGATGCATACTTTGCTGGTTCAGAATGGGTTGCATAAAGCTATGAAGGGAAAGAATAACCGACCTGAAAATTTATCAGTTGAAGAGAATGATGAGTTGCTGGAAAAGGCGTGCGGTCAAATTCTATTATTTTTTAGCGATGGTGAACTACGAAAGGTTGCTCAGGAGAAAACTGCTGCTGACATATGCAGAAGTGAGAGAACTTGTACATCATAAAGTCTCTTACGGATCACTTATATCTGAAGAAGCGGTTGCTAACCTTACAAATGCAGGAAGCTACGTCTGTTTCAACTCACCTTGATTCTTTCACAAAAGCTATTATAGATCTTGAAAATATAGATTTTAAAATTGATGATGAGGACCAAGCTATTATGTTGCTATATTCTTTACCACCCTCATATGAGAATTTTGTTAATTCCGTGATGTATGGTAGAGAAACTCTTTCTAAGGAAGATGTTCAGTCAACTTTGAACTCTATGGAGTTAAAGAAAAAGGTTGCAAGAGAAAATAATGACAGTTCTAGTGAGGGCTTGGTATCACGTGGCAGAACATAGAAGAAAGGGCATAACAGAAGAGGCCGATCTATGTCAAAATAAAAAAAAATAGAAAATGAAAGTGCTTACAATGTCACAAGGAATGGCACTTTAGAAAAGATTGTCCAGAGCGTGACGGAAAGGAGAAATCTAATTCTAGAGATGTTACTAGTGTTGTAACCAATGTTGCAGAGAGTAGTTCTGATGGTGCAGAAGTTCTTGCGGTTACTGTTGGTAGCTCAGTAGTTGAGTGAATTCTTGATTCGAGACGTTCCTATCATATGTGTCCTTACAGAGATTGGTTTACCAATTATAAGAAATTGGTTTACCAATTATCAGTTTATTGTTGGTGGTAAAGTAATTATGGAAAATAATGTAGCCTATAAGGTTGTCAGGATAGGTTCAATCAGAGTTAAGATGTATGACGATATTGTGAAAACTTTGTCAGATATCGGGCATATTCTAGATTGAAGAAAAATCTGATTTCCTTGGATACGCCTTGACTCCAATGGTTGTACTTACAAAGCTGGATGTGGAGTTATGAGAATATCGAAGGGTGCTCTTGTAGTAATGAAAGGATAGAAGCAAAATGACCTTTACTTTCTTCAAGGTAGTACAATTATAGGAGCTGCAGCCGTGTCATCCTTTGAATCAGATTTGAAAACTACCAAGGCATATGCGACTTGGGCATATGAGTGAGAGGAGTATGGATGAGTTGACTAAACAGTGTTTCTTGTGTGGTTAGAAAACTGGAAAGCTGGACTTTTGTGAGCATTTTGTCTCCAGAAAGCAATGTAGAGTCAAGTTCATGACAGCAGTTCATCGGACCAAGGGTACTTTGGATTATGTTCACTCTAATCTTTGGGGTCCCTCTCGTGTTCCGTCTCTTGGCAATGGTCTATATATGTTGACCTTTATTAATAACTATTTTTGGAAGGTATATGTGTATATCTTAAAGCACAAGCATGAAACATTTGCACAGTTCAAGCAATGGAAGGCTATGATCGAGAAGCAGCCAGGTAAATAGATCAAGCATTTGAGAACTGACAGTGGCTTGGAATTCTGTAAAAGGGGTTTTAATGAGTTCTACAATAATGAAGGGATTGTGAGAAATCACACAATCAGAAATAAATCGCAAAAGAATAGATTTGCAGAACGGGTGAACATGACTATTCTAAAGAGGACCCGGTGCATGGTTTCTAATGCAGGGTTACCTAGGAAGTTTTGGGCGGAAGCTGTTAACATATCTTTATGTTATCAACCGATCTCCATCAACAGCTATAGAATGTAAAACTCCTAAAGAGTTATGGTCTGGACATAACCACACTCTGTATAATTTCTAATCTCTATGCTGTATGCATGCAAATGCATCACTGCAACTCGAAACAATGTAAATAAAAGCGGACAGATTCAACCCTAGGCAATGATCCCAAGTTTCACTTAAAAATGCACAAGCCAAAAAATTATTCAGAAATTTAAATATCCAACATGTAATTATTACCTACTCAAACAATAGTTGTAGCCCAAAAGTATTAGTGAGCAAATATGCAAACCAATATGCAACAAATTTTCTTAAATTCCTACAGGAATACCATTTCAAGAAAGCAATTAAGTTTTTTGAAATTGAAACTTGATGCAATAAATGAGCAGAGCTTAGGAGGGCCTTCCTCAAGGTCAGCTCATTCTTCAAGCGAGCCTATTTTATAGGCTTGACTTCAGCTGCCTTATAATAACTCAAATTCGGTCAAAATCAAGCTGGATTTCAACTTCCCTTGGACATCCACTCTGAAAGTACTTGAATTGCATTTTTGGGCGTTTCATACTTTTATGACTGTGTTTCTATTAGTAGGTCACAAATGTAGGGTTTCGATGGGTAGGGCAGAGGGTTTTGATGGTTAGGTTACTAGCAGTGGGGAGGTAGCGGCTGCGATTTGGTGTTCCAGCAGATTTAGGGATTTCTCACCATCTATATCAACATTACTCATTTTTATTTTTATTTTTAGAAAACCATTGCCCATGACTGTTGTCTTTAGGGCATTTTGACGTAATCCTCCTCTAGTGGAACCCACTTCTCAACACTCCTCTTTAAGTAAGTACAAGTTGTATAAATACTTTTCAATACTCCCCAAGGGTGGATTCCACTTCTCAACACTACTCTCCAAGTGAGTACAACTGTACAAGTAGCATAAATACTTTTCAATACTTCTGCTCGGTGGAACCCACTTCTCAACACTCCTCTCCAGCTAACAAACAGCATCCAGAGAGTACTTCTCAACTTGGTAAAAAGTCAACTTCTCATTGATAGAGGATGCAATAGCAATAGACAGATGATGGACTTCATCCTTGGCATTCTAGTCTCTCAAAACTTCTCAACCTACAGGAGAGTGCTTATTTTCATTAGTTGCCTAAAGAAAACCCACTTTTCCAAATTAATGGACTCCTCCATATTATCAGGTTGGAAAACAAAGGTTTTATCATTTGTGGATCATTTGGTTCTTCTCAATCATGTTTTAAGTTCTATCCCCACATATATGGTCATTTCCATTCCATTCCTAATCAATTGAGAAGCTTTTCAGAACCTTTTTATGAACCGAGGTTTAAAGAAGGGATATTGCCCGAACAATGATTCTGAGACTTGACATTTGCCCCGAACTATCTTTAAGTATTTGCCACATAATTGTTTGTGCGATATCCTAGGGTCATGTGATATCGCACACATCGAACAATGTGATATCCTAGGGCAATGCGATACACAGGTATCACCCTGTGCGATATCCTATGGCCGTGCGATATCGCACTATTTTTGTTCGAACAACAATATGGGATATATTAAAACTTCACCGATTCTGGGGCAAATATCAGATTTAAAGGCAATTGTATGAGCAATATCCCTTTGAAGAAAGACCATGTCAAATTGGAGATTATTTGCCTCCCAAAAAGTGACGAAGAAACTCTGAATTTAACAAAACCTGTAAGCTATATGTGCAATGGCATAAATCAACCTCACCTTCCCTTTGTCCTACATAGTTCAAAAATAGGTTCTTCAAAAATCAAGCAATATGTGAAACTTTTAAACAGTGATACTTTTAAACTTGAAACCCAGGGATTAATCCTTGGGCATGTGTGAAACTACAATGCCAACACCACTCAATCATGAATCTGTTTTGTGGATTAGGATATTTTATTTCATATCCAAAACACACCTTTTCTTTGTTTAAATCACTATCACCAATATTGGTGATATTTTATAAGACATCATGCTATTATCTCAAAATGAAAGTGATTTATCATGTGAAAAATCACAAAAAATGGAAGAAATTGGAAAGATCTATAAAATTAATTTAACAGTATTTTATATTCATTTTATTTTATATAAAAAAAGATTTACCATTTGCAATATTTTCCAAATAAAATTAAGAGAAAATCCCAAAATTTGAGAATACCCCAAAATTTTTCCCAAGGAGATAATCTTGAGAACAATATTTGTGAAAATTTTCTAGCGGGTTTACAATAGACTTAATAGTTCGTTTCTTTTCTAAACTCTAGAAGAAAAAATAACTAAGTAATTTTATTTGGAACTTTGGTTTTTGACTCACCTACAGGCTACAACTAATAGAGCAAAACCCAAGGAGAGAATAACAAGTTCTTTCATAACTACTGCTCCCTAGGATTTCTGAATGGTCTACCGAGTTCTTAGAAGAGATTTATTTATAGAGGATAAAGGAATTGTAGGTTTTAGAAATTTTAATTTTTTCGGTTTTAAAGGATTGAGTGTTTTTTTTTTTTTGGTTGAGTGTTAATTTGATCAAGTGTACGTGAATTATATGTGACTAATTATAGTAATTAATCGCATGCATTTGCCGTTTGGCACATGGGCAGTCTCAATTATACCAAATTATCAATTAAGGATACTCATATGATTTGATCCGGGCCATCCATGCTATAGCCCGTTTAATCTTGCTAACACCATAAGAAAGTAATTTATTTCCTTTGTCCCACTCTCCGAAGGTTTCAATGAATATATATGATTCCTTCATTTTAGATTCTGGTTTCACAATTTAGGAGATTTTAGTTTAGATTCTCTCCCACCTTATTCTCATGATTCCAATAAAATCTCTCCAATCTGGCAGGCTTTATAGTTTATACCCTCAACCGAATGCTTCTTGCAAACCACCGAGTTCTTAAAACTACAATTTTGGAAAGCATTTGTCCTCACTGTGTTTTTCACAGTAAACTATCTCACCTACCAAGAGAGAAAAGAAAAAGGGGCATTTGGGCGGAGGTCCCTCAACTGTGATTTTTATTGCAAACGATCCACAATATTTTATCGTACTGACGGCAATCAACTTGTAAATTAACTCACTGAAAAAGATAAAAATGCCCTTGTACACGTCAGCAAAAGCAGAACTCAGACAATTTATCTTAGTTTTAGCAAAACTCAGCAATAATTCAAATGAACTTCTCTCCTTCCGTTGAGGTTTGGATGGCATTAGAGTTTTAGAATGACAAAGTGGTCTTCATGAAGTTTTTAAAAGACGTCTTAAGCAATTTAGAAAGGTTTGGTTCACAAAATCCGAGTTCGTTTGGTCCTCCAAACGTTGCTTCAAAGTCAGACCTGAAAAACTGATCCGAAATTCTTATCTTTACCAGTAAACTTCAATGGGCCATAACTAGAGCTTCTGAAGTCCAAATCGGGTGATTCAAAACCCTAAATCATCTACACATCTAGGGCTACAACTTTCATGAAGAGGCCAACTCAAGATTCCGCCGTTATATCATAGAAAAACACCTCACAATTTGGGCATAATTTCTGGAATTTTTGTCAATCCGTTTTGAATTACCTATATTTAGGGATTGAATTTGGTGAATGTGGGTCGTCGGATGGCACCACATCACATAGTTATTTGTTTGAAACTTAGAAAAGTTGTCAAAACTCAAATAAATTTGTCCGAGTTTTACCAGAAACTCAGATAAATTTGTCTGAGTTTTGCCAGAAACTCAGATCAATTTGCCAAAACTCAGATAAAGTTATCTGAGTTCTGGGGGCAGATTTCTCGAAAATTCAGATAAATTTGCCAAAAACTCAGATAAATTATCTGAGTTTTGCAAATTTATCTTTATCAGAGTTTTGTAAATTTATTTTTTTTAAGGCCATGTGATGGATCGATGGCAACAGGAAGGTCATGTGTTGAAATGGAGAGATTAGGTGTGGAAGTATTGGGTGCAGGTGTTTGAATGGCGGGCCCATGTATTGGATCATGAATAGCAAGCGGTGGTGATGGATGTTGGGTTACAGGTGGAATGGGACCAGGTTTTGATGTAGGTGGATGGGACATGTCCAAAGAAGGTGAGTGAGTGGGAATAATTAATGGTTTTGTTTGGAGCAGAGTGGTTGATTCCGGACCTGAGGTGGATGAAAAATGGATGTCTGGAAGGGCCAATGGAAGTATTGGATTTAAAGAAAATCCTGAGAAGGATCAAGGGCAGCATCCTTGAATGAAAAAGTTGTCTCATAAAAACTGCATTCCTCAATTTGCAGAGCTCTCTGGTGAAATCTCTCGTTCCTAGAGAAGAAGACGGAAGGGAATTTCCAGGACAACAGAGAAGAAGACGGAATGTGTTATGTTGAAACTGTTGAAAGGGGCAAATTAGTCATAAAAATATATGATGTGGCATATTAGGGACCTCTCACCAAAATATCTCCAGCTGTCTGGACTAGAGACATTAGAGAAAAAATTGCTATCCTTGATGCCTTAGAAAACCGTGCTCATTGACTTTTGCTTAAGGGGAGTGCTATTGGCACCGCAAGATTTTCTCTCTCCCTCCTCTTTCCTTCCTCTCCCACCCTCCACCCTCTTCCCTCATCTCTCCCCACCCCCCCCCCCCCAGTCTCCGGCGGGGAGGGAGCCCCGGCCGGCTGGCCGGTCTCCCTCCCCCTGTCCCTCTTCTTCCTCCCTCCCCTTCCATTTACTTTCCCTCTTCTCCCTCTCTCCCTCCCTCTCCTTCCCTCTCCTTCCCACCCCTACTCCCACACTCCCCCTCACCCTCCCCCTCCCCCTCCCAGTCACCGGCGGGAGGGAGATCGGGCTGCTGCAGGCGGGCGGAAAAACCAGTCCGCCTGTAGCAGCCCGATCTCCCTCCCGCCGGTGACTGGGAGGGGGAGGGGGAGGGGGAGGGGGAAGGGAAGGAGAGGGAGAAGAGGGAGAAGAGAGAGAAGAGTGAAAGAAAATGGAAGGGGAGGGAGGAAGAAAGAGGGAGAGGGGGAGGGAGACCGGCCAGCCGGCCGGAGCTCCCTCCCCGCCGGAGACTAGGGGTGGGGTGGGGGGGGGGGGGGGTTTGGGGGGAGATGAGGGAAGAGGGGGGAGGATGGGAGAGGAAGGGAAGAGGAGGAGGGAGGAGGAGGAGGAGGAGAGGGGAGGGGTAATTTAGGAAAATTTATTTTTTTATTTTTTTTTTGGTGGAAAGAGAGATTTTCGTGGTGCCAATAGAGCCACCCTCTGCCTAATTTACCCAAAGAAAAAAAGCAACAAGCTAGACTGACTGGTTTTACTTTGCAAGCTATCTCCAATGTTCTTGCAAGTTATTTTTCTTTCACTCCATGTATGCTTTTTGTGTGATATTTTTTTTAATGGAAGAAGGATTGTGTTAAAAAGAGCAAAAGATCAAAATATATATTAAGAAAAGGCAAAACATAAGATAAAATAACATCCATCACACCCAGTTAAATGAAAGAAAAAACCCATCTGAGGTTCCTCCATTATTGCCATTTGAGAAGAGTTAGGTTGAAGCCCTATTCTTGAACTAGTTACCTGCAAGATCTAGGTTCTTTATAGCCATCGATAGCAAGAATGATTTTTTTTTTTGGTAAAAAAAGAAAAGAAAGTAGCATCTCAACACCATAGAGCTTGCAGGTTCGATGAGTGCGCGGTTGTGTCATGTGGGTTGACATACAGCTGGTGTGGGTTGGAGATATTTGGCCCGTTTTGAGAACGGGCTGGGTGCAGGTTGGTCTTCAAAATGTGTACTCCAATGTTTAACCCGGCCCGTTTGCCTACTCTAAATGGATGCCCCAACCAGATGAAGAGATCTCCCCTCCCCCCCATTTCCCGTCCCCATTAGCCTCTCCATGTAGAGCAGTTACCACATTGGAAATGCAATCAAGATATATGATAGTTTTAATCTGCGACTTAAATTATAATTATCAAGATAATGACTGTGGTTTGTAATTAAATCAATCAACACGATCAAATATGGAGGGTGTTCTCTTTGGTAATAAAATAGGTCAAAATCACTGTCTAATTTCTCAATTGAAATTAGTGAGATTCATCTATATAAATTAAGAGTCGTTTAGTTATAAAAAGAAAAAAAAACTAAATATGCAACTAAGGTTAACCTTTTTCTTTTCTCGGGGCAATGGTTAAAAATTATTGGTGATTATTAGCGTTATTCAAAGTATTCATTTTTTGGTAGCCCAGTCTAGGGGACTGGGACCCAAGAGAGCCCAAACATATGGGAAGAAGTTCGGCCCCATTTGGCATCGTTTCATGGGAGCATTTCTACTTTCCCGCGGATTATAAGCCGAGAAATAGTGTTTCGTTAACCCAAAAAGCCTCTTCGACCGAAATTCCCTCACGGAAATCGGCTCCCTCAAGACAAGAAAATCATAACGATTGATATTCGTTTTTTAATTTGGAATGACGACCTTCTAACGCCTTAGTGAGAAGAAACCGAACATCTAATAAACCCCTCTTTCTTTATTAGCAGAAACGCCTGTGCGGTGCATAGGTTAATCTCATGCAAATTCATTATTAAATTAAATGAGTCACCACAAACCCATCACAAACTAAAGTAATTATTTATTTATTTTACTAATAATATAAAAAAATATGCCGATAATTAAAAAAATTTCAAATGTGCTGCAACCCACTAATCAAATATATAGGGAAAAAGTCCAAAAACCCAATTACTTCATGTTTTGAAACAATAAAAAATTAATTATTTTATTTCTTAAAAAAAATCCAATTACAAACACTTCTATTGATATTTTTTTAACAAAAGCCCGGCCCACAATCTCAAATCCCTATATTCTATGCTATAGAAAAGAAAATCAGTTACAGACACATTTCTATGTTAGGTTTCCCTTTTCCAGGAATCGAAAGTTGAGTCCACTAGTGCTAACACCTTGGGGCCACAAGGGTCTTTACCCAGCTTCCCTCTGGGCCTGGAGGGATTAGTCTAGCCCAAAGGGGTGGAAACCCTCCAATAGCAAAAATAACTAACATGAAAAGTAACAAAATAGCATAGCATTGGAATAATAAATCATACCTTGATAGGTATTGACATGGAGAGAGGGGTGTAGAGGAGAAGGATGAGGGGGCTTCACTGAAGAGGGAAAAGTGTCGTTTCAATTGGCACTTCAGAAAGGCAGTAAATAGGTCCTGGGTAATGGTCACCTCATCCTTCTTTGGCACGACAACTGGATAGATCATGATCCTATTACTCCAAGATTTCCCCTTCTTCAATTCTCAGATAATGAAATGGTGGTAAACCTGATTCATAATAATACCTGGATTATCCCACCAACCTTGCCGGCAGAGGTCCAAAGCTTCCTCCTTCAACAAACAAACCTTATTGACCTCCTCAGCCCTTCAACCACTGACAAACTAATTTGGAAAGGTTCTTCTACAGGGGCACTCTCCCTTAAACTAGCTTGGGAAACATTAAGGTCTAGAAAAGCAGTGGTTCAGTGGCATGGGCTAGTTTGGAATAAGCTCATTAATCCAAGGCTCTCTTGCTTCTCTTGGCGCCTTCTCCTCAGGAAAACTCCAACTGATTCTTGGGCTATGCTCAAAGGGATCTCCATGGCTTCTTGATGTTATTCTTGTCACTGTTACAGAGAATCAGACTTGCATCTTTTCTTCTCTTGCAACATAGCCCTGCAGCTTTGGTCCTAGCTACTCAGTCTAGTGAACAACCCTATTCTTCTTCCTCTTTCGCCTTCTTCTGTTTGGTCAGCCTTCTACAAGAGTGCAGATGTTAATGGTAGAAACTCAGCAGCAGCTATCTTCTTCCAAGCCATCCATACCCTTTGGCTTCTGAGGAATGATGCCAAGCACAACAATCAGAAGCCTTCTCTGGTGAAAGCTCAAAAGGTCTTTATGCACAGCTGTTTTGGGATGTTTAACTACTCATCAGATTCAGCCCCTGCCTCTCATCCTATCCTAAGAGTCTTAGGTTGGGCAGTCTCTCCCTCCTCCATTTGCTAACCCCTTTCCAGAGGCCTTGGTTTTAGTACTTGGAGCTCTTTTGATAGCCCTATCAGCATTTTTGGCTTCTTATAAGGTGGCTGCCCCGCAGATCCTATATGTTCAGTGAGTTTTCTTCTTTAGGAGTTGTTGTGCTACAGCCAAGCTGTTTTGTTTAGCTCTGTTTTGTTTTGCCAAATGATTTTAGTTGCGGATTTAGTGGTGGTTTCGAGTTTTAATAGTAGCTTTCAGCAGCCTTTGTTTGCTCTTCAGTAGTAAGAGCAGGAGTTCTCTCCCTCATCAGAAGTTAGAGCAGGAGTTCTCTCCCTGCTGTAGGTGTCCTCTCTCTCTCTGCTGCAGTTTGCTCAGTTGTCAATTTTCTGCAATAAGGAGGCTGCCTGGGTAGAGTTCAATGTGTTGTCGCCCTCTTCTAGTGTAGAGCTGCTCGGCTGAGCTCTCTTTTGCCATCATCTTTCTGGGTATAGTTTGGGCTGTGTTTTCCTCTCTAGCTGCCAAGCTACTGTGCCCGTTTACAAGAGTTCTCTTTCCAGGCCTGTGGTTGATGTTTTTTCTCTTCTGGAATGGCCTGCTCAGTGCTTCTGCCTTTACTGTCTTGCTGTCTTTCTAGTTGCTGTGGCGATTTTCCTGCTCTTAGACTGTGGTTTTCTCCCGGCTAATGCCTTTGTTTTGCTTGTTGTTGCTGTAGTTTCGCAGTATCTGAGTTAGTTTTAGTATTTTTGGTTATCCTATTAGTTGGTGCTTTTTTCTTGCTTTTGGATCTTTGAATAGTGGCTCCCTCTCCCTCTTTCTTTTTTGTCCCTCCTGTTTTAGGGAAAGTTTTTCTTGGGTTTTTGTATGTAGAGTTTTTGCTCCTCCTTGTCCTAAGGGCCTTGCCCTTTTTTTTTCCTTCTTAATTCCAATTTACCAATCAGCAAAAAAAAAAAAAAAAAAAAAAAAAACAAAAAAAAAATGTAGTATGAAGATGGAAAAACATGGGTAACTCTTAGATGATGCAGTTATCTCTTTTCAAATTTCAAATTTGAGTGATTGAAAATGGGGCCCATATGCTGATTTGGCTAAATGAAAGATCGAATTGCATTCAAAACTTTCCATATCTTGTCAACCCTTATTTAACTTTAAGGAGAAAGAATTGGCATTGTACCCCAACTTCCTCAAGGATCTCGTGGTCTCATCCCCTGCTCTCTCATTATCTAGAGCATTGTCTATATAAACAAACATTATTACCTTAATTTTGAATGCCATGTGTTCCTGCCCTTATGATCATTAGAATGATTGAATGACCTTGACATTCAAATGGGCGAAAGTCAAGGTCATTCAATCATTCTAATGATCATAAAGGGCACACATGGCATGCAAAATTAAGGTACTATTGCTTGTTTATAAAGTCAATGTTCCAAATAATGGTACCCTCTATTATTATGGGCCTTTGCACATCCACCTATTCTTTTAGGGGTGCAACATGGGCTTGACCCCGGCCTGCATGTGAAGACTGTTACTTGCGTTAAGATAGTTTAGGCTAAAAATCAAGTCGAGGTATCAAGCTCAAGTCTGGATTTTGAATGTAGAGTGTAATTTGAGATCGGCTCAAACTTGATCCTATTTGTTCTTTAGTGTTTGAGTAATTTGTTACAAAAGAAGACTGAATATTGAAAAATTACTATCAAATAGCTTTTCCATCCGTGGAAATTGAATAGAGAGAAAATGGGAATGAGTACACAGCTATAACCTTAATAATTAGAATTTTATGAAAGCTAAGTTCTCATGTACATTGATTCATTACATTCTTTGCTCCTCACCTCTTCAATAATCCTTTGGTGGAGCTCATTTCCCTATAAATTCGTATGTAAGCATGTCATTAAGTCAAACAATATGAACAATCTAGCTATTCCAATCGACCGATTCTCGCATGATCATTCATTTGTCATTCAACTGAAACAAGAAATGAACGATCTTCAATAAAAGAAAATTTTAATGATCACATGGCAATTTCCATGATATCACCCTGACATTGACCTAGAGTGATCCTCCTTTGCTTGTCCAAGTTATTTATAGTATACACTCTCAAGTAATCAAGTTCAACAGTAAATTTCACTTAAGTTACAATGATATATACTATTTGAGTGATGTGTAATTAGGCTTGATACCAATACATATGGATCATGAGGACTGTGATTTTGAGTGGCCGGATGCCCATTGCATAGGAGGACCCTGATTTTGAGTTGTTTGAATCGCTTTAAAGTAAAAACCAGGAATGTATAGAAACCCCTAATCTCACATTCACATGAAATATGCAAAACCATAATATTCTTTTATTGCGTTTCTACCAAAGACATCCACGAAAACATGGTGAGAAACCAGCAGTAGAATTAAGCATATGCTTAATGCCCAAGATACAAGATATTAATTTACCAACCAAAAAAAAAAAAAAAAAAGGACCTTCAGCTCTTTATTCGATTTCCTAGAAATTTATAAGAAATTAGGCAAAGGACCTTCAGCTCTTTATTCGATTTCCTAGAAATTTATAAGGTGATCAGCTAGGGCAGAAGGTGAGGAGGTAGTTAGCACCAGTGCAAGTAAAAGTACTGCTACCATCATTATAAGCATAGCTGTAAGCAAGTGGGCAAGCATTCTTGAAGATCATGGAGTAGTTAGTGGGCTTGCATCTATTTGGATCATTAGAAAACCCCTTGCAACAATACTCATCTGTATTAAATGCAACACATGCACTCTTGCACCCTGCCGTTGATCCATCCGGTGCTGTCAATCGCAGCTCAGATGGGCAGATCGCGTTCACATCCGCCCGGCACTCGCTCACACGACAATCGCCGGTCCCGCCTTGTGGGGTGATCGACATGGGCAAGTTGAAGCCATCGACTAGGCTGGTGTCATAGAAGTCTTGGCTGCCTCCGGTCCCCAGAGTGAACTCCACTAATGTGGCTGGGGTTGCCCCCCCAGAACCATGGGATTTGACCCCCGCAGTCACCGGTGACACAACTGAATTTTCCGCTGGCGTCGGTAGTGCAGCTCGTCCGGCCCCACATACGGCCACCCCACCCCGCTGGTGCATCCACTGTCTGTGATGCACCTGTGTCAAGTTGGAACCCAGTCTGGGCCAATGGGGGCTTGTCAGCATTGTTCAAGGTGCCGGCCCACACTGTGTAGGTGCACTTGTTTGTGAAGGTGAATGTGACAGACTTGGCTCCTGGAAATCAACCATGCAAAAACATAATTGTCATCAGAGTCTATTTCAATGATTTTTTTTTTTTACATATATCACTACCTTTGATGGCCCCATTCAGTGGTCTCTTTGTTTGGTTGATGGACAGTCAATCAACCATTAAGGGACCCAATTGTTTCGGAAATTGAAATAAAATGGTAAAATTATATTAAATCAATTATTAAATAGTTCCACACTTTTTTAAAAAATCCCAAGATTTATATGTAATTTATAATTGTGGAAAATAAACAATGATATTGAGAAAAAAGAAATCCTTAAATATGAAAACATCCCAACATTCTAAATTTAGAATTTTGATCTTTCTAAATTCCCGGTGCAGAATTTTTCCTTTTCTTTATTTTGTATCAATTTATCCAAAACGCATAGTACTTAGCAGTAAATTAGGTAATTTCTACCATGGGTATAGTCTGAAACAAAGAATTTTTATCGAAGTTCTACTCTAGCTTGCCTATTTATATTCTATGTATTATCTTATTTACGTGCCAAACACACTAATAAATAAGGAAATATGTCAAATTTTATATTTATTTTAGTTTTTTGGACATTTTCATAGTCAATTTTAAATGACATAATTTAGTTGGAAAATAAATCAATAAATATATAAAACTCTAATGACCATCCCCAACATCTTATAGCACTTTTTTATTATTTTATTGACAACCAAGATATTATAAGAACAAACTAAAACCTGAATATTACAATATACATATATAATATTATACGCATATTTTAAATTTCTTTAAAGGGAAGGACCGAAATAAATATATGGTATTGGGATTAGCATACCATCCCATAAAAAGTTTTTTTTTTATTTTTTTTTATTTTTTGCATGAAGATGTTTCTAAAACCATGAAATACATAAAAACATGAAATACATCCATGTAACTTAATAACTTGTTGCAGTAAATGAAATAGGGAGGATTTTCTCCTGCGTCCCAGTGCTATGAATTCCATTCGGATTGTGACCATCATCACGGTCGGACTTATGGAATTCAAGGGGCTTCCCCACTTTAGAGATGGTCGTGATGAGTGTTGCATGGCGTTTATAGAGCAGGAGAAAGTTTTCCAATGAGATACTGAGATTGGGAGCTTCTATTGGCACCGGGGAAGTGCTCCCTATTGGCACCGAGGAAAGTTCTCTCCCCACCGCCCAAAATAAATTTTTTTCCTAAACTACCCCTCCCCCCTTCAACCTCTTCCTCCACTGTCGTCGGCGGTGAGGGAGGCTCCCTCTTTCTTCCTCCCTCTCCCTCTAGTTTCCCTCCCTCCCTCTCCCTTCCTTTTCTTCTCCATCCTTCCTCTCCCTCCCTCCCTCTTCCTCTCCCTCCCACTCCCAATCACCTGCGGGGAGGGAGATCGGGCGGCAGTATGGTGGAGGGAGAGAGGGAGGAGGGGGACAGGAGGGGTAGTTTAGGGATGTTTTTTTTTTCTTTTTTTTGGCGTGGTGGGGAGAGTAAAATCCCCGACGCGCCAATAGAAGCTCCCATTGAGATACCCTCTCCAAAGTTAGAAACTCATAGCTTCATTTTGGATCCATGGATTTCACTTACAGTATCTTAATTACTAATGGTTTGATACTGCAAAAAGAGAGAAAACTGTAAATTCAGATGTAACTCAAAGTTATTCAAATGGTAAATATACTTCGCGGGAGACTTGAAGAACACAGACCCGAACAACACCATGCTTACCCAACTCACCCGTATACAAAACTCCAAACAGGTGCAAGATAGTAGGATATATCTTGAAATTATTTTTGGAAAGAACCCTTATTCAAATCCCAAAACAACCTTTTATATAGTACACAGGTTACTTAATATATATATTATTCCAGTTACATGCCAACAGCCCACTTGTTAGCCCTCGCTGGAAAATGGGAACCTTTGTCTTTCCTTTGTCTCCATGCTGGTGTCTGGCAATGGACCCAAAAGAGTTCCTTTATAACATATATCATCTAACACACAACAATATTGAATGATAAAACAATATAGATGGAGCTCACCTGAGACAAATAGAGCGAAAACAAAGGAAAGGATGACCCATTTCTCCATGGCTAGGATAAGGGTATTAGGATTCTAAATGTTGGGTGTAGAGCTGAAGGAGGATAGGGAGGGGGAATTTATAGAGAGAAATGGCAGGTTTTTCTTCCAGACTTTCTATGTTTGCGGGTTTGATAAGGCAAATCTTATGCGTGCGTTCTGGTTTGGGTTGACCGTTAACCTTATTCCTACTAAGTTGGGTTAAGCTTGTGATCCCTGAGATTTGAGAAGAAGGATTTGAGGGGTGTGGCAATTTCATGAATTTATTAGTACTTGCACCAAACGTTGGTATGATTTCATTTTGAATCTAAAACGTAAAAGAAAGAAAATTATTATTAAAAAAATCAGAATATTGAAAGAAAGAAACCCGATAATACGTATTTTTAAGAATTAAGAGGACCGTTAATTTTATTTCTAGGACGGCTTTTTTTGTTAATCCTATTTTTAATAATAAGTTACCTGAGTGTTTTGGACTTTTTACCATACTTTATTTTTGACTCACTTGGTTGTCATAAGCTTCGAATTCAGCCAGGATGGAACTAGAACCAGTGCGTTGTCTTAACAATCGTGTCGGCCGGGTCAAATCAAACTTGGTTAACAAACCTTCTAGATCTAGAAAATATCACAAATTTTTAACTTAGACTTTGGCCTATGTAACGTACAGAAACAGGCCCCTTTTCGATTGGCAGAGGCACTAGTTTTCCTCTGTTCTAGACAAACTTCTTTCATCTCCTTCCTTGCTTGGTCAATGTCCATCCATGTGGGCCCACTAAAAATGGGCATTAAATGTTTGGAGAGTGGTCGGGTCAGGTTGAGCCCATACTCACAAGTCACAATGATCAACCCATCCGAACCTGACCTGACCTGACCCATTGTCTCTCCTATGTAATATCCTTCAAATTATCGATAGTTTCCTTACCCTGGTATTTGGTCATTAACTATGTTTGGATTTTCAAATTATCATGTTTTAATTTGATAGAAAAGTAATTTAAATCGGATCTATTAATAAAAGGTTTTGTTGGAATTTGAAACACTGTGAAGTGGACCCGATACACAATGCCATCAAAATATATTATATATAACTTATATATTAATTAGGATATTATATATTATTTGGATCTTAATTTAGAAAACAAAAGGTTTAAGCTTTTTTTTTTCTTTCTTTCTCCTTTTTTTTTTTTTGGTATCCAAACTTAAGATGACTAAAATACAAGAGATCAGCCTACACTCGTGGGAAGAGGAAGCCCACACCATGGGAAGGAGTGCCCACACATATGAGAAGATAAGTTTGAGTTCTTTTATTGCCGGAAGCTTTGAAAGACCTCCTTGTTAATTTTTATTAGTTAATCATTACTATCAAAACCTAAAGACGCTAGTAGAGGAAGCACAAATACTATTTAATACTCCTTGGATGGAACGGTTGGTACACTTTTGGCGATTCAAATTTTTTCAACATCGAGTCATTCCTAGGATTCGAACAATCAAACGGTTGACTTTGATATAATTTACATTCCCCTAGCTAACCATTCTTACCAAAACTTGGAGGAGTTAGTACATGTAGCATAAATGCTTTTCAATGCCCACTACGTCAAAGCTGGTATAAAACTACGTGAGCCGAGTGGATAACCTCTCCTTTTGGTTGCCGCATTTTCAGCGACATTTACTTTCACAAACCACAATCAATCTTTGTCAATCATTTCGCCTAAAAAGGGACAAGAAAAAAAAAAAAAACGCCCTGTGCTCTTTTTTCTTTTTCTTTTATCCCGCTTCTCTGCTCTCTTCCTCTCTTAGAAGCACACCCTCTGCCCTCTACTCTGCTCCCTTTCTCTTCGGTCATTGCTCACCTTGTGCATGAAGAGGTAGCTTACTACAAAATTCTCAAACAAATTCTAGAGCTGGATTACCACGATTTCAAGCAAGTAGTATTCTTTTGTGATTGGATGCGTATATATAGAAGATGCAAATGGATGGCATGCGACTAAGTGACTTATGATGGTATTTTATTTTTAGTTGTTTGGTATAAAATTTTTTTGACTTTTTATATAGAAAAGTAGAGTTTCTTTGTATTTTAGTGGATAAAGGTAGTTGCTTTTTGACTTTTTTTTTTTTTGAAAAAAATGAAGGAAATTTTGAATAAAGTGCTTTTGATGTGACATCTTGTCTAAAAAATGAAGGCTTACTTGACTTTGACTATTCTAGTAAAGTGCCAAATGGGACTAATTGCCATCCTTGAAAATGGTGAACTTACCTCTTTTACACATGCAACCAAATATGTTGCGTCGTAGCTCCATATTGCAATGGATCACGAGGTGAATACTCTACAAAACCGTGTCACTTGGTCTTTGTTACCTTACAAATTAACCAAATATGAATATTGTGGGATGCAGATGCAAGTATCAAATTAAAAGAAATTCTTATGGATCCTTAATTTTAGTTGTACAAAGCACGACTTGTAGCAAAAGAATTTCATCAACAATCCGGTGATGATTTTTTGGAGACTTTCAGCCCCGTTGTTGAACAAGCTACAGTCCGCGTAGTGATCTCCATTTCTCTTCACTATAATTAGCCAATCTAACTATTAGATGTTGAAAGTACATTCTTACATGGAGATCTCTATAAAGAAGTCTATATGGACTAACCTATAAGTATGTGCATCCCCAATCATATTTGTTGTATGCATAAGTCCATTTATGGCCATCAGCAAGCCCCAAGGGCATGGTTTGACAAATTCACAACCAAGTTGCTAGAGCAAGACTTTGTTGGCCCTTATGATGATGCATCTCTATTCATTCGGCTAGACAATGGCATCTTAACTTATCTTTTGATTTATGTGGATGAGATAATGTTAACCGGCTACAACACCACTTTTTAAGGCAATTAATCCATCAATTGGGCCGACACATCGCAATGAAGGACCTTCGGCCGATCAGTTATTTCTTACGCATTGAAGTCCAACACCATTCTTCGGTTATTTTTCTTTCTCAAGCAAAATATACAATGGATCTCCTAGGCCTGAGCTAGAATGACAAGAGCCAAGTCAGTTTCTCCACACGTTGCCTCTAATGCCAAATTAAGTCTCACCTCGAGAGAACCGTTGGTTGACCCTACATAATATCGCAGCATTGTTGGTGTCCTACAATATTTGAGACTTACACGCCCAAATACTACCTTTGTTGTCAACCAAGTCTTCCAATCTATGCATATTCCAACTACATAGCATCTAGTTGCAATCAAATGCATTTTTCGATTTTTAAAAGGAACAATTATCACATTTGGACTACACCTTTGGCCCGGTCTAGTTCGTGTCATACCCTACTGTGATGTTGATCGGACAGGGCATCCAAATGAATGGAAGTCTACAAATGTTTTTTGTGTTTATTTCGGCCCAAATCCAATATCATGGTGTGCCAAGAAGTTGCTAGCCCACTGTGGCCTGCTCTTCCACTGAAGTAAAATATATACCGTTGTTTTGCACTGTTGAGATCTCATGCATGGCTTTGTACGCTGCTTCGAGATGTCGAATTCTTCTTGAATTACACTCGACTCATTTGGTGCGGAAATATTAGTGCAGTATCGCTCAATTTAAATCCTGTCTTCCATGTTCGTACCAAGTAGGGGTGTTCATGGATTGGGCCGGGCTGGGCGAATATATAAAAAATTAATAAAGAGAGTGCTGGAGCGGGGACTCAAAATAACACCATCTCCAATCCGCCCATGTGTTACTACCATTTGAGTAACCACTTAGAGTCATATCGAAAAAGCCCTATTTTATCTTTATAAAGTAAACCGCGTTGGGCCCAGACTTGCGCGTTTTTAGACGGGCCGGGCTTGTACATATATTTTAGAACTCAGGCCGGGCCTGGATATGCCTCAGCTGGTCCCGTCCTGGCCCATAAACACCCCTAGCACCACGCACATCGAAGTGGATTATCACTACATTCGTGAAAGGTTGTGAGAAATGATCTAGCCGTTCGGTTCGGACATTCTAAAGATTAAATTGTTGATGTCTTCACGAAGGGTCTTTCATCCCAATGCCGTTCGGTTCGGACATTCTAAAGATTAAATTGTTGATGTCTTCACGAAGGGTCTTTCATCCCAATGATTTAAACTTCTTCAAGACAAGTTATCCGTCAGTGAGGCCCTTCAGCTTAAGGGGTGAAATAATCAAGGCCTGCCAAGTTCTCCTCAGGATGAAGGTTGATGTGTGAAAAATTTCCCAGCTGCAATTTTCTCCTACAATTTCTCCTTCACAAGTATTCTATTGACTCCTCGATCTAGAAGATTCAAGCCAAGCCAACTATGTACATATATAGGTGCGTATTCCAAAAAACCGTGCCAACATAAAATTGTGTCTCATCTTGGAGTGTAGTTTTTCCTAAATAACAGTTCATGATTGTGGTTTTATGTGATATAAAACGACTGTCACTCATTGTGACAAAACTCAACTTCATATACGACATTCATAGATTATTGCTTTTTTCCTGAACAGTCTCTCACAAAAACAAAACCTGAAAATAAAATGACAACCAATGGTTGTGGTTATTTTATTTCCCCTAAAACATAAAAGATGAAAAAATGTGGAAAATTAAAACTATTTAATATATATAACAATCAACTCAAAAAACTACTAGAGCGACGCTAGCATTGCTCCTATCAAACACGAGCGACGCTAGGAGCAACGCTAGCGTCGCTCTCCTCGGCATTAAAAAAACGAAAGAGGTCCTGATGGACCTCATTTGTGCTACGGGGTATTCGGGGACCCTTCGCGAGGAATTGCCAAATTTCAAAAAAAAAATCCGTAAAATCCTTTATTTATTTTTTTAGAAAGAAAATAACTCATTAACCCCACGTTTGACTTAGAAAACTAATTCATTCTAGAAAAATTGAATGTCCTCTTTTGAACATCCACCACTAATCCTTCAATCCTTTCACAAAAAGAACCTTTTCTTTGATTTCCTAGAAATTCATCAAAAAGTACAAAGGACCTTCAGCTCAGCTGTGGGCAGATGGTGAGGAGGTAGTTAGCACCGGTGCAAGTAAAAATACTGCTAGCATCATCATAAGCATAGCTATAAGCAAGGGGACAAGCATTCTTGAAGATCATAGAGTAGTTAGTGGGCTTGCATTTATCTGGAGTTCCATACGCCCCCCTGCAACAGTACTTTTCTGTTCCAAAAGCCACACATGCACTCTTACACCCTGCCGTTGAGACATCCGGCGCCGTCAATCACAACTCAGGCGGGCAGACGGCGTTCACATCATCAGAGCACCCGCTCACATGACAATCGCCGGTCCCCCCCAGCGGGGTGATGATGTGACGCCCCGGAGTCCCACATCGACTATAGAGAGGAAAGTGATTGGGATTATATGTAGAGCTTACACCCTTACCTTGCATGAGGCCTTTTGATGGGTTGAAGCCCATCAGAAGTAAAACCGTGAGGCCAGTGGGCCAAAGCGGACAATATCATGCATGGGTAAGGGGTGGGGCGTTACAAATGGTATCAGAGCCGACTCTCGACTAGTTCGAGTGTGGGTCCCCTGCCGTGGCCTGGTGCAAGTGGGCGGGTTTCCATGTGCGCGGGCCAAGAGGGCTGACAGGCTACAGGGGTTGGTAGGCTACTGCACAGGGACGTGCAGCCTTAAGGGGGTGGAATGTGACGCCCCAGAGTCCCACATCGACTATAGAGAGGAAAGTGAATGGGATTATATGTAGAGCTTACAACCTTACCTTGCATGAGGCCTTTTGATGGGTTGAAGCCCATCAGAAGCAAAACCGTGAGGCCAGTGGGCCAAAGCGGACAATATCATGCATGGGTAAGGGGTGGGGCGTTACAGATGGAGAAGGCAAAATTAAAGCCATCGACTAGGCTGGTGTCATAGAAGTCCTTGTTGCCTCGGGTCCCCAGATTGAACTCCACTACTGTTGCTGGAGGTGCAGGCCCAGCACCATTGCATGGGATGTGAACCCCGCAGTCACCGGTGACATAGGTAAATTTTTCGCTGGCATCGGTGGTGCAACGTGTCGGGACCCACATCCGGCCACCCTACCCTGTCGGGGCTTCCACTGTCTGTGATGCACCTGTGTCAAGTTGGAACCCAGTCTGGGCCAATGGGGGCTTGTCAGCATTGTTCATGGTGCCGGCCCACACTGTGTATTTACACCTGTTTGTGAAGGTGAATGTGGCAGACTTGGCTCCTGAGTATCAACCATTCAAAAACAGAATTGTCGTGACAGTCTATTTCAATGAATTTGTTTACTTATATCTTTGTTGGGCAGCCCCACTCAATGGTCACCTTTTTTTTTCTTTTTTTTATTTTTAACTATCATGATATATATATTCTACCAAAAAAAAAAAAAAACTATCATGATATATTTTCAACAAAATATTAATCTTTAGATTGTGTTGGAGTTTCACAGTATTGCAAAAATGAAAAACATCATGAAAAAATCAAAATAAAATGGCAAAGATTATTTAAAAATCAAATTTTCAACAATATATTTTATTTATTTTTTTATTCTATTTCTATATATATATCATTTACATTTGTGACATTTTGCAATTTATATATAGTGAAAATATACTTGATATGAAAACATCCCAACATTGTATATTTAGAATTTTGGGTTTTTCTTAATTCCAGTGGAGATATTTCTTTTAATTTTTTTTTTCCTATCTCTGTACCAGTTCAGGTGAAACGCATAGCTTTTCATTTTGCATGAAAACTTTTTTAAAACTTCCAGCAAAAAAGAAAAAAAAAGAAAACTTTTTTAAAACTATGATGTACATATATAGAGCATGTAACTTAATAACTTGTTGCAGTCTATTCAGATCGTTGCCGTTGTCACGGCAAGAATCTGTGAAATTCAAGAGGGGCCCCGTCTTTGGGGACGGTCTGGTTGAGTTCTCTCATGGAGCGCATAGCTTAGGAGAAATTTCCAATGAAATACCCTCTTGAAATTTGGAAACTCAAGTCTCATTTGGATCCATAGAACTTGCTTACAGTATCTTAATACTAATAGTTAGCTACTGCAAAACGAGAAAGAACTGTAAACTCACATGCAACTGAGTAACTCAAGTTATCCATATGCAAAAGACATAGTTTGCGGTTGACTTGACAGTTGACATACAATCAACACTCTATGGAGAGATTTTCAAAGCTCCAGGATTACGCTAATCACGGCTATAAGATGGGACTAAGCACTCTCACGTGCCATCCACGTGGCTCCCAGACTCGCCTCGGCTTCCGAGACAGAGGCCTCAGCCGAAACCAAACAAACTTTGGCTGCTAGCGCCGAGCTCGGCTACCAAGGGCCCACTTCGGCTGAAGAGCTTGACCTCGGCCAAAGGAGCCGGGGACCCGGCTAAAGGAGCCGGGACGGAAGCTGAAGCAAAGAAGAATCCCCGCTCGCGCCCTACGCCCGACACGTCATCAGATACGTGGCAGAATAGGGGCGCGAGCCAGTGGGACAGATGCGACATCAGCCGTTCACAATCTTCGCCAGATCGCTGACAGGGCGGCATCCAGCGGCTGTAGTCACATCAGGGCAAGGCCCGAGGATGGATCTGATGGGACCTCTACCGCCAAAGGCCTCCAACATGATCTGGCCCAACATGACATGCATTAAATGCAATGTGGGCTGATCCGACTGGCATTTATTACTTTTATTGACACAAAAAATGTCACTTTGCCTCTTCAAGATCCAAAGAGCTACATGAAGTCGCAACCTGCCATAAATAGGCTGATGGACCGCGCTCCTGGCGCCTGGTCCTACCGAGGTCGGCGGACGTGGGAGTCCGTTGGGTCCGACCCTTTCGTAACCGGGGGGCAAGGGCGTGCATCAACATTTTTTTGTGTGGGTGTGCCAGATTTTCTATTTTTACTTGGAATTGCAAGTGTTGATCCGGAGATCAACTTTCGCAAGTAAAAAGGAAATCAACTTCTTTCAAGTTTTCCATTGTACATATATTTAAGAAAAGAGTCATTTTCTTGATTTGCCGTGAAAGGCAATTTTTTTTGGCATTTATAGTCGATTTTGGCGTTTATAGCCGATTTTGGCGTTTATAACCATTTTACAATCCTTATCAATAATGAAAGACAAGAGTTGTGATTTTTGTCCCTTTTAAAAAAATACAAACTACAATGAAAAGCAAGAAAAATGAGGATCTAACTTCTCAGGAGAATGTGGGGGACCCGTTCAGATTGACGGTCGCAAGCCATATGTGGACTTCGCCATCATCCATGCAGATGAGAACAGATGATGCTATTGATTCACTTGGCTTGGCAATAACCTCAGGTTTTTAGAGAACAAAAACCAAAAGGAGGTCCTATGTCCAGTAAAAAGCCGAGTAGACGGGCTGAAAAGCCACGTCTAAGCCATTTGAAGGCAGAAGGAGAAGGCAAGGACCTTGGGGGGGGGGGGGGGGGGGGGTAGCCCCCCAAGGGACTTTTGTCACCTCGTAGCGGTGGTCGGTGTAGGACTTCCGCAGAGTTTTCTCTCTTAGATTTCTGATGCATTTTTCTGTCTGAGTTTCCGGATTTTCTGCAGTCTGTTGTCTGTGTGTTTGTGATTCTTTTTTTCTTGGAGAGCTCTCCTATTTATAGGCTTTTAGGTAGCCATTTAGGAGGGTTTATGAGCCTTAATTGTCATAAAGCTACATAAAGGGAGGAGTTGCAAGATTGAATTCTTTATTTTGTAACTCTTTTTTCTTGGCTTCTGATTGGCCGGAGGAGATTTAGGGCATTTAATCGCCTTTAATCGCCTTGATGGGAGGAGTTTCATGGGTTAAATGCCATGAATCTCTTGACTTGTAACTCCCGGATGCTTGCTTCTGATTGGTCCGTCCAAAGAAATGGATTGATGACTGTAATAAAGCTAGTCAATTAATCGCATTAAGTGGTCGCCGAGCAGTTGAAGAGTCGCGGGCAGTGCCACGTCTTTTGGGATTCTTCTGGCGATGATCATCGATGGATCTTCATGTAGATCAACATCGGATGACCATGTAACTTCAGGTGTTTGTTGCCAACAGCGGGTCGGGTACCATCTGTCCTGTCGATTTCTCGATCGGTCGGGTAGAAAGCACACTTTTTTTGGTTTGAACGGGTGGCGATCAATGTTGTTTTCGATACTCTTGATGATTAACCCATGTTTTTGACGGATGTCAGAGGATTTGGTGTCTCAAAAGTATGAATTTTGGAAAATGCCAGAGGCCGGATGCTTCGAATTGCGAAAAAACGGCGAAAACCGGGGTTTCCGGGGCCTTCCCGGCGATCCCGGGCCCCAGGGTCGCAGGGGTCTGCGACCCTGGGGGGTTTTTTTCCCATTTTGTCCCGTTTTGTGTCCGTTTTTGCTGTTTTTTTATTCTTTTTTCTCCTGTATTTTTCCTTGACATTTTTTTATCATTTATTGGCCTGATTTCCCTGTAAAAAACCTGATGAAAATCTTTGCATTTTATTTTTCAAATTTTCCAATTTTCCGAGAAAGCCGAAGACTTTGTTGCGTAGAGCTGCCGATTTTCCGTCAGAAGCTGAAACTGGGTCAAACGATGTCGGAATGACCTGAAATTTGAGGTGAAGCCTCCTGAGCAATAAATAAGACCAACCATAGGCTTTTGTTTGAGTTTTGAAGCTGTTTGGGGTCCTATCACCAGTAGACTTGCTTTTGTCGCGATGAAGATGTCGCGATTTGATGTGCGGTTAACCGATGTCCGATTGACTTGAAATTTGACAGGGAACCTATTGGAGTCATTTTAAGATGATCCATAGGCTCTATCTTGGAAACCATGGTCCCGGGGAGCTTTGCCGCCGAGAGGCCTGATTTGGCTTCCGAGCGTCAAACTATTGTCAAATGTTGTCGAAATGACCTGAAAATTTGACGTTTAGGCCCTTTGTAAGCATTTTGAAGCCGTCCATGTGCTCTATCTGATGAGTGATGGCCTCGGTGGTTCTCGCCGCCGAGAGGCTTGATTTAGCTGTTCGAGGGTTGATGTAGGGTCAAACGTTGTCGGTTTGACTCGGAACTTGACATGGAGTCTTTTGGATGTATTTTGAGACCATCCATCGGCTCTGATCGAAGATTTGATGTCTCCGATGCTTTCGCCGCCGGGAGCTCCTTTTCAGCTGTTGGAGAAGCGAAGTTAGGCTAAATGATTTTGAAATGGCCCGAAACTTCTTGTATACTCCTCTTTTGGCTGTCTTGAAGGATCTTGCAGTTTTTGTTTGATTCTGACAAGATTTGATTTTTTGGAAGTAGCATTGCCTATTATGGCATGTTGCGACTTCATGTAGCTCTTGGATCTTCAAGAGACAAAGTGACATTTTTGGTGTCAACAAATGCCCCCCTCGAGGTACAGCGACGAGTTGCTTATCATTTGTAGTCGATGTGCCTCGAAGAGATTTGTGAAGGAGAGCCTGTGACTTGACCAAGAGTCTTTGAGCAGTCTATCTTTTTGGTATTTGTCGCCTTTTTGAGCTTTCAGGGGAATTTTATGGTAGTGAAAGGGATCACGTACCATCTCAAGGCAAAGTTTTGAAGATAGCATCAGGGATGTGGATCTGGATTTTGTTTTGTGACCTAACAGGCTGTATGTGGCAGGTTAGGGGGTCGGGTATGGTTTTGACCGTGTGACCCAACAAGCTGTATGTGGAATGTTGGGGGATCAATTTTGGTTTTGATATTGTGACCTAACAGGCTGTATGTGGCAAGTTAGGGGATCAGGTTTTGGTTTTGGGTTTTGGTCTTGAGACCTAATAAGCTATATGTGGCAAGTTAGGGGACCAGGATTTGGTTTGATTTTTGTGGAATGTCAATTTCAAGATTTTGGCTCAATTTGGTATATGAGGCTGGATGGTTTGATTTTTGGAAGCTCATGGGGCTTGGAATTCTCTTTTGTATGGTCGAATCAACTCAAAAGAGGTATGGAAACCATTTTTGTATACTCTTGGTAAGAGGGTTTCACTTTGACTAAAAGCCCAAATTTTTTTTTTTTTAAGTGCCTAGGTGGTCAAACCTGGCTCATATGGGCTAACCCATGGGACCTTAAGCTTTTGAAATGGCTTAAATCTCATATGGTGTCATTTTTGTAAAGAATATCCAAAAATATCTCATTTGGATAGAGAATATCTAAGAATATCTTTACTTGGAGAGAATCTCTCATGTTCTCTTTATTTTGGGAGAGGATATCTCAAGATATCTTTCTTTTGGGAAAGAATCCCTCATTGATCCTATCTTTTGGAAAAAATCTCTCATTGATTTCTTTTTGGGAGAGAATCCCTCAAGATATCTTTCTTTTGGGAGAGAATCCTTCTAATCTCTTTCTTTTGGTAAGGTTACTAATTAGTAACATTTACCTCTTTCTTCTTTCCTTCCTTGGTTTGCTCTCTTCTATAAAAGCAAGGAGGAGGTTGGATCTCTTGCTCTTATTGCTTTCTTTTGCAACAATCCCAAGAGGGCTTCAAGACCAAGAGTTCTTCTTCTTCAAGATCTTCAAGACTTTTCTTCTTCTTCTCCATCAATTGCTTCAAGTAAGTTCCCTTTTTCAAGAAAACTCTATTGTAGGAAAAATAAAAAGTTCTTTTTTTTGTTTCTTTCTTTCTTCTTTTTTTTTCTCCACGTGTTTTTTTTCTTTTTTTTACACGTGTTTTCCCTCTTTTTTTTTCGTGCTTTCTCCTTTTTTTTTTTTTGCACTTCTTCTTTTTTTTTTGGGCCGTACGGACAGATCCGTACGGATCTGGCCATACGGCCACGTGGCCTGTGGGCCATCCTTTCTTTTTTATTTTGTTTTCTTTCTCCCCCTTTTTTTTGAGAAAGTTTCTTTCTTTTTTTTTTTTGCTCATCATGATAACGAATTTTTTTTTTTTTTTGCAAAACCAAGATGTTCATGCATGTATATTTTTGTAAATTGAATCGTAGCATGATGTGATTGTATACCTGAAAATTTTTTGCAAATTTGGGAATTTGGAGCTCGCAGCGATGTTGAGCCCTTTCCGATTTTGCGGAGACTTGAGGTTTCGAAAGTTTGGAGTTTCGGAGCTCGCAGCAATGTTGAGCCCATCTTCAAGCTTACTATTTCTTTTGGGATAGTTCCTTTTCTTCGGAATTACCCTGGAGTCATGTCAAAATTTCGCCAGATTTTTTTTAGCGAGATTCTATCATGTTGATGTTTGATCTTTTTCTTTTCCATCCTTTGTAGTGGTTCTTCCAGAACGAACAAGGGTAAAGAGCCTGCTACAAGCGCACCTCGTCGATCTGCTAGATCTTCTAATCCGGTCGTTCAGCAGGCCTTTGAGAAGGTCCAGTATGTTGAGAGAAATCTGGAAGAATACGACTCCCTCAACAGAGATGAGATGAGGCAGCGACTGATCGCTCTCAAGGGAGAGGAATTCTATAAGATCAGGGTAAGCAGTCGTCCATGGGTGATGGAAGATCAGAGCGTTTTGCCCAAGCCTACCTTCTTCTTTGGTGATGCCGTCCCTGATGACATGACATACCAGAGGAGATGTTTTCAGTTCTCTTTCACAGCAGATGGTGAGAAGAAGACTGTTGCTACCCGGTCTACGTTTGTTTGCACCGTCTCGATCATGAGCGTTGCCCCACGTGCTCTAAGAGGGAAGATCCTCCAAGCTGGGTGAGAAGGACAAATGTAATCAAGATCGGGGTTTTTTGTTGGCGGTTCTTCTGGATATACGGAGAGGTCGCCTGTTGACATGGACCTGTTGATGCCATCCAGTGGCTACCAGGGCTTTGATTATCCGTCGGTCGATTTGAGACCGGTGGGCCTTGGTATTTTCAGCGGTGACGGCAGCAATTGGATAAAGCCTTTTCAACTTCGTGACCGTTTCAATGCTGACTCCGAGTGGAAGTCGTGGACTGATCGCGTCCTGCTGATTGGTGGCGTCGTTTTGAAGGAAGCTGTGATTTTTGATGCGGTCCATGCCTTTAGGGAGACCGTGATCTTTTCCGACGAGGCTTTCATGGCTATGCTGGAATCATTCCTCCCACAAATCAATACCTTTGTTGTGACGAATGGTGAGATTGGTTTCTCTTTGAAGGAGTTGAGCGCCATTACTGGATTGCCCATCCTTGGCAAATTCTATGAGGAGTTTATGCCGATTGACAGCGTCCTTGAGGGGGTAGTCTGAGGAGTTCAGGCTTCTGTACTTTTAGCTCGTTGCCTTCTATGATTTTTTGAAGGAGAAGGAGGGTTTGAAAGTTAGATCCAGCAGTTGGAAGAGTTCTAGCTCTTCGTTCCCCAACTTTTTGATAGCAGGGAGTCTTCTGATAGTGTGACCCAGGAAGCCAGGGCTCAGGATCCAAGTTCGAAGAAGATCTTAGCTATGCAAGGAGAGTTGAGAGATTTCTGTGCGAGTACAAACGCCATATGTCCTGACATTGCAGTGCGGAGAGATCTCACTGTTTACCTCACTTATTGGCTTGGTGAGGCTATTTTTGCTGAACGCACATCAGGCCGCATTGTATTTTTCCGGCTTGTCAGATGTCGTTTGGAGAGCAGCTTGCTTTGGTGCCAGCTATTTACTCCTACCTGTGTACCGAACTGCAGGCTGCTGCTTTTTTGGTTCGGCTTGGGCTTCCCATGAATAGGGTATTTTCAACCCACATTTTTATTCGTGGTACGTGTACCACTGTCCTGGCTTCCACCGGCTGGGTGCTGCACAAGATGATGATCCTCTGATGATTCGACTGGCTAAGGGCAAAGCCGTGTCCGAATCACTTTTGTTTGCCCGCATGAGGATCCGACGGTTCAGGGACGTCAAGATGGGGCAATCTTCAGTGAAGCTTTCTCCGGAGTTGCGGAAGAAGGCTTTTGATTTTGATGCCTCCCGAGACTCTACCAGGGCGGGGTCGGGAAGGCATTACTCCCTGACGAATGCAGAGAGAGAGTGGCTTTTCAGCATACGTGTCGGCACGATGGTGTACCGTAGACATCTTTTCGTTGACATCCAGCCGTATGTACCCTCTCGCTTTGCTTTGCAGCTGGGCTTTTCTCAAGGCGTCGTTGGAGCGCCTTCAAGCATGGTGAAGCGCTTTGGAGGTTTACAGGATGGGAGAAATGCATGGGCTTTCTTTAGTGCTGAAGACACTACAGCCATGATCTCTTATCCTGTGTTGTTGATTTCCTGGACAGCTGGCTTTGCGAAGTGGTTCGCGGAGAGCTTTTCGGCATATCGGGGGCTTTCCAAGAAGGAGCTTGATGTGAAGCTGGCATCTGGAAAGGGCCTTGGAAAGTCGGATGGCGTCCGGCGAGAGGAAGTTTGGGCCTTCCTTTCTGGAGAGAAGCACAAGATAGGCTTTCTCGGTGACCAGGGCGTCATTGGTTCTGAAGCTGTTCGAGAAATACCTGATAAGGCTTTAGAGCAGCTAGAACAGGAGGAAGCTGAACTTGATGCTTGGATGCAAGCGGCACAGAGGCAAGCTTCCGTGGAGTCTACTGGCAAGGGTAGACCATCCAGTGAGGAGTCAAGTGGGAAACTTGACTCTGACAGCGGGGCAGGTTCCTCTAAGAAGCGAGCCCGCAGGAGTAGAGGAGGATGAGTCATCATCGCAGCAAGGGGCAGCATGAGGACTCTCCTTACTTGGAAGTTCCTCTTACTATCAATGAAGATGTGCCAGTGGATGCTGACGAGCCTCCAGAGAAGAGAAGCCGAGAAGAAGAGACCGTCGGTGAAGGTATGATTCTTCCTTTTTCTCTTTCCATTTCTTTCATGGGATTTTTCCATGTTCTGATTACTTCTTGTTTCTGCTTTTCTTTTTTTTTTTTTAGCAGAGGAAGACTTGGTGATGCCTGAGGTTCCAACCGATGAGGTGGTGACAGATCCTGTCGGGGCACCTAAAGAAGAACCGAGGGACTCTGGAGTGAATCCAGAATCTCCAATTGGTATAACTTCTTTTGCTTTCCTTTTCTTTTGTGTCTGTGACTTGGTTTGCTAACACATTTTTCTTGCCAGCTGACTTGCTACAGGATTCCGATGACTTTGAACCATCGATGGACGCAAATGTTGATGATGCTTCCGATGAGTTCATGGAGGAAGAGAGTCTTCCGCCAGTCGTCGAAGAAGGTATTTTGTAGTAATAACCCTTGATAATGATTTTCAAATAGGATCATATTCATACCTTTATGTGTTTCTTTGGCAGGTTTTGAAGTGACAGAGGAGGATCCGTCGGTTCCAGAGCAAGGGATGCCAGAGGTTGATCCAGAGGTGGAGACTCCTAGGACTAGTTCTGACAATGTTGAGGAGATACCTCGTGCTGAGATTCCTTCCCGAGCAGGAGTAGCTTCAACTGGAAGAGTTCTTTTGTTACTCTTCCAACAGGTGATGACATGAGCAGCCGACCAACGGAGTTGGGCGAATCTTTAGCAGGGCCATCTCTTCTTTTTGTGAAGAAGGTGGTGGTGCGAGTTCTGAGCTCTTGGATTGAGACTCTGCTTTATGGGCACTTAGATGCTGGATTTGGGATGATCCAGCATGTGCGTGAGATTCTCGGTGATGCTGAAGAGGCTGGTCTAGATGTCACAAGTACCAGGGCGATCGTTGATAGGATCATTGAGCTGGGGTGACAGGTGGTTTGAGACCATGGGTTTTCCTGATGAGCAGTTCTTCAAGGAGATGTTCCTGGACCCTGCGGATAAGGCTCAGTATAACCTGGATGAGGCTACAGAAAGCAGGAAGCAGGTAGTCCGAGAGAAGAACTTAGAAGAGCTACACATCATTCGGCTGACACATGACCTTAACATCCTTGATAGCGAGGTCGATGAGGCCAGGAAACGTCTTGAGCATTTGTAGGCACAAGTCGCTGCCAAGTGGACTGCAATAACAGAGGCTCGTGACAGGGAGAGTGCTCAGATTCGCCGGGTTGCAGATGCCAATCGAGTTCTTAAAAGGAAGTCTGATGAGAACAAACAATGGCAAACTGCTCGAGATAAGCTTCCCGGTGCGAAAGAAGGGTTACAGCCCACCCCAGCATCTCATGGCAAGTTCCTGAAGAAGCGTGCCTTGGAATCCCTGACGGCTGAGGCCAAAAGTTTGCTTAAGGAGCTGAACTCTTGGCTGGAGACCATTTTTTATTGAGCTCCTATTTTTTTTTTTAAAACAGAAACCATCCTTCTCTCTTTTTTTTTAGTACCACTTGTATTTTTTTGGTACTTTTTTTTTGTAGTGCTTGTGAACACTTTCTTTTTTTTTTTTTGGTACCACATGTATTTTTTTGGTACTCTTTTTTTTTTTTTTTGTAGTGGTTGTGAACACTTCCTTTTTTTTTTGGTACCACATGTATTTTTTTTGGTACTCTTTTTTTTTTGTTTTCCCTACGCTTACTTAAATCTTTTAGTGATAAAAGTAATTGCTAAATGGGATTTGATCAAAAGCTTTTCATTTTGTGAAAATCTTTTGTCAAATGATTGTTTTGGCATGGGAGCCAGATTTATGCTTGTGGCATGGAAGCCAATTTAGCATGAGAGCCAGCTTTTCTTTGTAGCATTGATAGCTGAGTTTTTTTTTGTGGTATCTATAGCCGGTTTTGGTGGCATTGATAGCCGGTTTGTTTTGTGGCATCTATAGCCGGTTTCTGGTGGCATTGATAGCCGAGTTTGTGGCATTGATAGCCGGGTATTTTGAAAGCCAATTTTTTGTTTGTGGCATTAATAGCCGGTTTTGTTTTGGTGGCATTGATAGCCGGTTTGTGGCATTTATAGCCTGTTTTTGTTTTGGTGGCATTGATAGCTGGTTTGGTTCTAAAAAATGCAAGTATCGACTAAAAGTCGCCTCCCTGCTGAATGTTCTTGCAAGTATCGATGGAATGTCACATCCTTGCTCGTTCGGTTGCGAGTATCGATGGAATGTCGCATCCTCGCGGATTTGGGGTGCAAGTATCGATGGAATGTCGCATCCTTGCTTTTCAAAAATTTTGGTTTTGCGGGTATTGACTTGATGTCGTTTCCCCAGGATTTTTGAAATTTGTGGTTTTCTCGAATCTTTGGGTTATGGATATCAACTGAAATGTTGCGTCTCCATGGTTTTTTAGGTTTTCTTGAACCTTTGAAATTTGGGGTTGTGGATATCAACTGAAATGTTGCATCTCCACGGTTTTGGATTTTGCAAGTATCGATGAAATGTCGCTTCCCTGCGATTTTGGAAGTGTCGAACGTGGTTCGCATGCTTTCGATTTGTGCGAGTATTGACTAAGCGTTGCTTCCCCGCGGTTTTTTAAAAAAATATTTTTTTTTTTGTTTAAAGACACGAGGGTCATAAGTTTTGACCTAAAACCATTTTGGCGGTAAAAGGCAGGGTGGACTAGTGTGGAAATCCCTGAATCCGGATTTTGTTTTCAAACCATGAATTTTGGGTTCAAGGGTTGAAAATTTTGGTCAAGTTAGGAAAGGTTCCTAAACTTGGGCTTTTTTTTTTTGAACAATGAAACGATGAAAGTAAGCAATGTTTAAATTTCTAGAAATTTCAACATTTGATATTAAAAATTCTAAAAAAAGGTGGGTTTAGCGAGCGTGTACCTGGAAAACGGTTTTGGCCGTACAGGCATTGCTCTTACCCAGTTGGGTAAGTCTTCAAGGGTAGTACTGCTTTAAGAACTTGCCGCTGATGGGCAGCGTACATCTGTCACCTTCCATGTTTAGGAGTGCGTATGCACCATTAGAGAAAACCTTGTTGATGACGTAGGGTTCCCTCCCATTTTGGCTCTAATTTGCCTTTGGACTTGTGAGCGAAAACCATTGGTCTTTTTACCGCAAGGACCAAGTCACCCTTTTTGTAGGCGCGTTGCCTGACCTTTTTATCGAAAGATCCTGCGATACGTGCTTGGTAAAGTTCTTTGACATTTCTTTCTTGAGTCATGTCATTTTGCAAGGATACCCTCAAGGAAGGAATTTGTACTTCCAAGGGCACGACAGCTTCGCATCCATAGACCAAGGAGAATGGTGTGCTATGGGTTGGTCCTCGAACGGTGGTTCGATAGGCCCACAAAGCTTCAGACATTTTGTCGCTCCAGTCTCTTTTGTGACTAGAGACCATTTTTTTGAGGATTTTGCAGAATGTCTTGTTGAAAGCTTCTGCTAACCCATTTGCTGCCGGATTGTATGGGGTCGAAGGACAGCTTTGGATTTTGTATTTGTCGCAGAACCTGTAGAATCGATGATCCCGGAATTATGGTCCGTTACCATGGACGAATCTTTTGGGCATGCCGAAACGACAAATGATGTTGGTACGCAGGAACTAAAGGACTGATGAGGTCTTCATTTCGTTGAACGCAAATGCTTCTGACCACTTGGAGAAATAATTCGTAGCGGCGAAGATGCAGCGATGACCTTTGCTCGAAGGGGGAGAAATAGGACCTATGATGTCCATACCCCAGGCTTCGAAAGGCCATGAAATCGCTGTAGGATGCAGCCATTTTGGAGGCATGTGAATGTAATCTCCATGAACTTGGTATTGTTGGCAGCGCTTAGCAAATTGTATTGCATCAGCTACCATGGTAGGCCAGTAATAACCTAACCATTTTATCTAATCATAGAGCTTGGGACCAGCCTGATGAGCTCTGCAAAGACTAGCATGAACTTCTTTGAGTGTTTCTTCCGCCTCTTGTTGTGACAAACAGCGTAGAAGTACTCTGTTGAAGGATTTCCTGTAAAGGATTTTTGAAGGAATATCCAAATGAAAGCTTGGGGTTCGCCTTTGAATGCTTACCCGTTCTTTTGGATCCTCAGGTAGAATTCCGAACATAATGTAATCAATGAACGGATCCCTCTAGCGCCGATTGAAGTTTGATGGATTGAAATCCGACTTTCAACCAGCTTTTGTACGGCGAACATCACTGCAAGACATTCTTTTTCGACTGGAGAGTAGCGATGCTCTGCACCTACTAGCATGCGGCTGAGGTAATATAGAGCAGCTTCTTTTCTTTGATCATTTTCTTGCGCAAGCAGAGCTCCCAAAGAGTGATCAAGGGCTCTTGTGTACAAGATGAATGGTTTTCCAGTGGTAGGAGCAGCTAACACTGGAGGTTTTGTCAGGTATGACTTGATATCTTGGAAAGCAGTTTCACAGTCAGCATCCAGACAAAGTTTACACTTTTTTTCATCAACCGGGAGAATGGACGGCATTTCCCTGAAAGATTGGAGATGAACCGTCTGATGTAGGCCAATCTCCCTTGAAGCCCTTTGAGTTCTCTCAAGGTTCTTGGAGAGGGCATTTCTAGAATGGCTTTGACTTTTATAGGGTCAAGCTCTATTCCAGCTTTCCTAACTAAGAATCTGAGGAACTTACCCGACGATACGCCGAAGAAGCATTTCAACGGATTCATTCGCAGTTTGTGTTTGCGAAGCCGGAGGAAGACTTCTCGAAGGTCTTCAAGATGATCTTCTTTTCTTTTGCTTTTGACGGCGAGGTCATCAACGTAACATTCAACTGTCTTGAGCTGCATATCTTGGAATATTTTCATCATAGCCCTCTGATATGTGGCACCAGCATTTTTCAGACCAAATGGCATGATAGTGTAACAATACACGCCAAATGGGGTCCGAAAAGATGTATGTTTTTCATCTTCAGGATGCATCTTTATCTGATTGTAGCCAGAGAAACCATCCATGAATGTCATTCGCTCGAATCCACAGGTATTATCAATCATTACCTCTGGTATGGGGAGCGGAAATTCATCTTTTGGGCATGCGCCATTCAGGTCTCTATAGTCAATACAGACCCTGATCTGCCCGTTTTTCTTTGTCACGGGGACAATGTTGGCCAACCATTCAGGATGTTGTTCCTCACAGATGAAGCCGATGCTTTTGAGTTTTTGAACTTCTTGTTCAATTTTATCCATCACATCTGGACGGAATCTTCTTTGGCCTTGCTTGATAGGCTTGATGTCTTCTTGAAGATTGAGTTTGTGAACCATTATTTTGGGGTCTAAGCCAGGCATTTCAGCGTAAGACCATGCAAAGCAATCAACGAACTCGCGAAGAAAGGTGATATACTCAGGTAACTCATCATCCTTTATATTCTTGCTTATGAATACAGGACGTGGGTTATCTGGTGTTCCCAAGTCTATCTTTTGAACAGGATCTTCTGTTGGAAGGTTCGAAGGTGGTTCCTCCACAATATTTTCAGAGGCTTCCAGCTCAACGAAACCTTCTAGGGTTTCAAAGGTATTTCCAGACCAAGGTTTTGTTCCTTTCCACGGGTCTTCTTGATCGGTAATTTTCCCAAGGCTTGCTATGAGATGATCCCAATTGCCTGTTGAAACCGGGTCGAAGTAGGTTACTTCTTTTGGAGATGAGGGTTCTTCTGGGTCAGAAGACCACACGTCTGTGCCATCGGACAACTCCTCTTCATTTTCAGAGAAATCGTACCAATTGGATGAGCTTCCTGGATCTTTGTCAGGTGACTCATTGAAGAGATATCCAGGGAGATCGATGTCTTCATGGACTTGAGATGTTGAGGCTTGGTCAGTATATTGACTTTTAAGCCTTTGTGTCAACTATCTCAGGGGAGTGTCGGGATCATACCCTAACCCGTGTGAAGACTTTTCTACATAGCCGTAGAGTCTCCAATCTTCAAGCTGGCTTTTGGTCAAGACGGGCCCCAATGGCGTGAGAATGCCGCGTCCTTCTCCCAAACCGACTGGGTTTTGAGCATCATAGCCCATTTTCTTCATAATAGCTTGTGCCACAGAACTATATAAGGATAGTTGAGGCATACCTTTATTTTGGAAAGGTTCAAGCATAGAGTTTGATGAAGAAGCATCCGATCTATGGAAGAAGATCGGCTTTTCCTTTGCTGAAGTTGCTGGAACAACGAAGGAAGCTGACGTAGGATCTTCTATGTCAGAAGTTGTCTCCATTGGAGTAAGAGCATGCTGAACTTGCTGGCTCTGAATCCGAGTCCGTGTCTTGCATGATAGACACGAAAGAGATAACAAATTTGCCCCCAGGCTTTTGCTTTGCCTTCTTCACTTTAGTTGTGATGACCAAAGGCTTTGAAGGATTGAGGGAGATGATGAAGGGAGTTTGAATGCTCTCTTCGGATTTACCGGATGGTTTGTTTTCTTCCGGTGATTGTTGAGGAGCCTTGCCTTTATCTTTATGAAGATTTTCGGCAAAGGATGCTGTGTGCTTATCCTCTTCTTCTTTTTCACCTTCATACATCTGTGAGTCTGCGAAGTGGACTTCTTTACCTTTGAAGGGTTTTCTGTCCGCAAAGACTCGATGTATCATGCCGTCATCGCCAACAAACTTGATGCATTGATGTAGAGTTGAAGGGACAACACCATTCTCGTGGATCCAAGGGCGTCCGAGAAAGAGGTTGTAGCATGAAGGGGTTTTTATTGCACACACAGTGACCTCAGAGATAAGATCATCGATCTGCAACTTGAATCTGATTTGCCGATAGGCCTTTGAGTACTCCCATCGTATCCAAAGATAGATACAGATGTGTGGCTCAGCTTACTGGGTGGGATGCCCAACTCTTCGAGAGCCGATGTGGAGATGAGGTTGAGTGCAGAACCTGGGTCGATCTGAACTCTGTGCATAGGAATTTCCTTGATATACCCTGTGAAGTACAGGGGTCGGTTGTGCCTGGTTTCGCCAAGTAGGAGGTCGTCCTTTGTGAAGACGATGGTTGCAGTGGCTGCTTTTTTAACCGAGAGGCATTCAATACATGATCCCACAGTTTTCTTCTTTTTTCCCTTTGAGGAAGCTTCTGAGTTTTTTGACCCGGTAATCTATTTCAATTTGGAGGACTCGCGGGGCATGTTTGTTGACATCCTCATTCAGCTTTTGTAATTCTGAGATGAGATTATCACGAGTGTGCGGAGACATTCGCAACAAATCTAGGATGTGCAGACGTGCAGGTATGTGCTTGAAGTGTTCGATCAAGTCATACTTGAAAGCCTCCTTAGGGCCTGCATGTTCATCATTGTTGCCACTAGGGGCGCTTACAACATCTTTTCCCGAAGGATTTACATATGTAAAGGAAGATTGGTTGTAATTTTTGTGGTAGTCCCGGCCAGAACGGGTGCCTCTACCAACTTTGAGAGCTTCTTGAGAAGGGTCTTCGTTTGGAAGATTGTCTTCAGGATCAAGAGGCTGTCGTTTTTTCATTTGCTGATGATGTATCAGCAGCGGAGTTGCCATCCTCAGTGATTGTGTTGCATGGAGCATTTTCCGGGAACAAGTCCTGAACAGCATCCAGCAACCTTTCTTCTTCGTTGACTAATTCATCGTCCCAAGCATTAATAGCTGGGAATTCTTCAGTGAGGAAGGGTGTGAACTTTGAAGTCACAGTCTCAGGAGAAGAAACCTGAGAGGGTGTCATCTCAGTGAAAGTCACGTGAGACGAGGTGGCTCCAGAAGATACATTGCTAGGCGTCGCCGGAGTGCAAGTGTTTTCATCAGACGATGCTTTGGAAGAGCTATAATCCCGAATTATCACATTACAGGAAGCTCTGACGGGAGACGTTGTCTGATCGGAGTCAGACTCATCCTCGGATGTAAGAGGATCGTCTATCCAGCAATTTTCTCCATTTTCAGGAGTTAAGGGAGGATGTACCTGATGGTCTTCAGGGACTTCAGGCTCTGGATTGCGAGGAGGCTTGTTGACGCGGTCTTGCTCTTGTTCTAGAGCGAGACGGTGCAAGATCCTTGCATATTCTTCAAGATCAGGCACGGGAGCCAAATCTTCTTCTTCATCAACTCTTTGTGGCTCAACATGGTTGATTTCCACTGGTGCAATGAGGGGTGCTGGGTCAGCAGTATTTTCTTGTACAGCCTCTCGGTCTTCTTCATCATCAGACCAGGATCCTTGTGGCTGTAGAGGGTTATACCAGATTACTGGCATAAGATGAGTCTCAGGAACCCATTCTTCATCGGAGAGGTATTCTCCTGTTTCAAGGGACTCCTCCCACTCATCTGTGTAGTTGGATTCGAATCCATCATCGGTGTCGCTGGACTCGTATCCATTAATGGAGAATCCAACTACCAAATTGCAAGAGTATGATGCCTCCTGCATGGCTTCTTTGAATTGAGGTGGCATAAAATCAGTGAGAGTGGATTTTCTTACCCCCTTTGAAGTCTCTGGAAGGGATGTTTTTGTTGCCTCCAGTGAAGCGGTAGAGGAAGCCTCTGCCTTTTCTTTGACTTCTTGTTTTGGCTGGGTCTTCTCTTGCCGTTTAAGCTTGAGGAGATGCTTCCTAGCCTGCCTTCGCTGTTGAGCTGTAGGCTTTGTTTTCACAACCTCCCAATTTTTATCTTCCAGGAGATCGGGATGTGCCCATATGGGTTGTCCGTCTGGTGTCGGGTAAGGAACCAGTTCCTCAGACGCTTGGATTGAGTTTATCACCTTGAAGGAAGTAGTGATCTTCTTCTTCGGTGATTTTGATGTTTGTCCACATGTCACCATGTTGACGGAGGCAGACCCATAGTTTTTGTCAAAGGTGATGACTCCGTCTTTCCACATCTCGTTTATTTTCTCCCTCACAACAAAGCATTGATTGAGAGGATGCGAGATCATCTGGTGGTATGGACAGTACCGAGGATCGTTGGTTTTGCCAACATCACCCGGTCTTTTTGGTTCAGGCAAGGTGAGCTTCCCATTTGCCACAAGAGCCCCGAAGATTTCATCAACATCTTCATCAAACGGGTATTTCTTCTCTACTCGTTCTTTGAAGGCATCTGAGAGTTCAGGTCTCTTATCCGCAACTTTGTTTTCAGCTTTCTTTGGTGGCTGAGGAGCTGACTTGGTCTGCACATTGAGGACCTCTTTTTTCTTTGGTTTAGAGGTTGCAATGGCAGTTGGCTCTTTTCTTGATGATTTATGACTGTTGAGGTCTTTAATCACCATTTCAGCTTCCATGGAAGCTTCTAGGAGTTCTCCCAGGTTTTTTGATTTGTTGCCGATGATCATGGAGCGGATTCTAGCTCTCATGTTGTTTCGGCAGATGCCGACCAGCGACGCTTGTGGCAGTACATCAGGGCATTTATATGCCATTGCTTTCCACTTGTGAATGAAGTCATATGTTGACTCATTCTCCCCCTGTTTTAGGCTGCACAGCTGAGCCATAGTAGCAGGATGATCCTCACCTTTGAAGTGAGTCAGGAAACGTGTCTCTAGCATGGCCCAGTTTTGGATAGAGTCCTCCGGCAGAGTGGAGTACCAATCGAAGGCCGTACCTTTTAGGGTACTTGCAAAGAGGCGGATCTTGAGTGCATCTTGATCCGCGATAGCTCCCGTCAAGATCTTGAAGTGGATGACGTGCTGTCTGGCTGATCATTTCCCCGTATATGTTTAGAGAGTAGGATGCTTGAATTTGGTGGGGAATGGGACCGAGTCCATCCATAAGGGATATGGTGGCTTGATCCCATGCTCCTTGAGTATATCCTCTTCTTTTGCTTTGGCGAGGATACTGTCTACGTCCTTTTTGGTAAGGGCGCGTGACTCATTTTCTTCTCCATTTACCTCACCGTCTTGATGATTCGGAGGAGGTTCATTGTTCGCCCTGATTTTGGAAGGCGAGGAGAAGGTTTTCCATCAGAGTTTCAAACCTCTGCTGGCCTTGTTCCAACTGCTGGATGCGGGTGATCGCATCATCTAGAGGTGGATTGCGGGGTGGTGGCTCAGAATTTGTAGCCAAGACATTCATCCTTCGTGATTCGAACGAAGAAACGGTCCTGGTGACTGAGCTGGGGCTCATTCTTTTTGAAGAAGAGCTTGAGGAAGGATCACTCTGCCATCCTTTGCTTGAAGGAGTAGGGGATTCTTCTGAATGTCTTCTTGTCCTGGAGACGCTGCGGGTCATCAGACGTCGGACATGGATTTTTGTTGCTGACTTTTGGCGCCTTCTGGTTTTTCCAACCATATGGACGGCAGCAACTTGGTTGGGTCTTTCTTTTTCGACCCATTTGGGAGAGACTTGAAGTGTAGGAGGCTGGGTCCTTTTCTTCTCTAGTCTCTTTTGCCAATACGACGCGCGGCGGCGTATACGACGAGCAATTTGAGCTTCGGTCAGCTCTGGCTGGGCTTTGACGATGAAGGATGTGCTCCCTCGGGCGCAGCAGCCGAGCCTGTCTTCTTTGTAGCTGGGCAAGGACAAGATGCGAACCCTGTCCTTCGCCTGTTGTATCGAAGCTTTGAATTTTTGGAGTTCGGCCCCTGTAGAGATGAAGGGTCGAACTGCAAGTTTGTAGGCCTTAGCAGGTGCTTGCGGAGGCCTTGTGATGCATGATCTGATTTTGGGCTTGTAGGAACAAGCCGGCTCATGCTGGTTTGACTTGGGATTCAGGTTGGAGATGGGTCTCTCCTCTTTCATGTAAGCAAGAGGGTAGAACTGGTTCTCCTTGAGTGGGGCCAGGAATGCTGGCTTAGTGGACGTTTGGGACCTTCTTTGTTTTGGTGAAGGTCTTGGGAACCAAGTCTTGGGATAGACCTGGTCGTTTGCTGGTCGAGGCTTCGCTGGGCTGCCACGGGCTTCGGGCCTTCTGGTGCTCGCCTAATTTGGTGTCACGGTAGTGACACGTTGAGAGGCGAGTCTCTGCTTCTTGGAAGGAGCAGTTTGTTCCTCAGGAAGTGGGAATGGTCCCAGCGTCCCAAAGACGATAGTCCGGGGAGTCGAGGTCGACCCGGAGCTTAGAGAGTTGCCGAGGGAGTTGACGCTTCGGCAGCTGATGGGGCGCTTGTAGATGCGCGTAGTTTGCTTCTGTTGAAGCATGACTTGGTGGTTGCTCTCATCGAAAGTAATAGTAAGCGATGCTGCCATTGTTAGTTTTTTTCGAAAAAATTTCTGAAACAAGACCACATCCATTAGTAATCACAAGAATATAATGATCATAAATGGAAAATTCTATGGTTTTGTCTTTTCAAATTGCTCAAGGAAGATGACCCAAGCAATATGAAGAAGGCAAAATGCCATAGAGGGTACAATTGTTCTGATCACAGGTATGGTAAGCCTAGAATGAGCGTCCCAGTGACTGCTAGAAACAATTGTGAACTTAAATTCGACTTAACGAGAAGCAGAGCTTGCTCGAGGTAAGAAGAATATAAAGTTGGAGTTACAAATGTGTCGGTCGCAATACAGTAGACCCTGAACGGGCGTACTAGTACCGCTAGACACAAATGTTTTGAGACCGCATCCATGAGATGAGATTCTCTGTTTTGAAATGTCAAGATTGGATTCATCAAAGAGAGCAGATGGTATTCCGATCTGAACACGGGCTCAGCGATTTCCGCGAGCGCCAGTTCACAGAAAGAAATGGACCATAATTTCTCGGATCTGAATCCAAAAATGATGAGTTTTTTTTTTGAAAGGCCAATATCGGGTTCATAAAAGAGAGCAAAAGGCACTCCAATCTGAACACGGGCTCAGCGATTTCCGCGAGCGCCAGTGCTCAGAAAGGAGAAGACCAAGATTTCTCCAATCTAAACCAAAATGACGGAAGTTTTTTTTTTTGAAGATTTTTTTTTTGAAGATTTTTTTTAAATCTTTATTTATTTATTTATTAATTTTTTTTTATTTTTTATTTTTTATTTTAAAATTTATTTTTTTAATAAATTTTATTGTTGAAAAAAAAAAATTATTTGAAAGATGAGAGTGTACACATAGGCCTCCTAACCCTTTCTTATGAAATCTTGATTGATAGAATGACCCCGATAAGGGTAGGATTACTTAATGAACCCGTTTGGAGGACCCTTGCCTAGAACAGTCAAGCTGTCTCCACATTCTGGACAAGGCTTTTCTTGAATCAACCGTGATCAAAGAACACAGTTGGTTTAACCTTAGTGGTCTATGTCTTTTTTTTTGTTTTTATTTATTTATTTATTTTTTATTTAATGAACTCATCGAAGAGAAACGATGGCCCAAAACCTTAGTCGAACAGGCTCAACATTTCTGCAAGCGCGATGAACGATAGGAACGGATCAAGGTTTCTCAATTTTGAATCGATACTGAGAAATCTAATTTTTTGTTTTTTTTTGTTTTTTATATATGTATATATATATATAATTTTTAGATCTTTAATGAACTCATCGAAGAGAAACGATGGCCTAAATCCTTAGTCGAACAGGCTCAACATTTCTACAAGCGCATTGAACGATAGGAACGGATCAAGGTTTCTCAATTCTGAATTCAAACTGAGAAATCTATTTTTTTTGTTTTTATATTTTTTTTTTATGAACTCATCGAAGAGAAACGATGGCCCAAAATCTTAGTCGAACAGGCTCAACATTTCTGCAAGCGCAATGAACGATAGGAACGGATCAAGGTTTCTCAATTTTGAATTGAAACTGAGAAATCTAATTTTTTTTGTTTTTATATTTTTTTTATGAACTCATCGAAGAGAAACGATGGCCCAAAACCTTAGTCGAACAGGCTCAACATTTCTGCAAGCGCGATGAACGATAGGAACAAATCAAGGTTTCTCAATTTTGAATTCAAACTGAAAAATCTGATTTTTTTTATTTATATTTTTTTTGAAAAGGGAAAAAGTGGAAATAAATTCAAAGAATTAGAAATTCCCAAAAAATCTCATATCATTTTTTAGATGCGGAATCCAACATGGCCACCAATTCGAAAGTAGCCAAAGAATCGAGAAAAGGAATATAAGCATAGAGCAAAAGATATTATATGCAAATATTTTATTTCTAGCATCGTGTTCTCAAATGAACGGGTCCCACCGGGTGTACCCGCTTGATGGACTGCGCTCCTGGCGCCTGGTCCTACCGAGGTCGGCGGACATGGGAGTCCGTTGGGTCCGACCCTTTCGTAACCGGGGGGCAAGGGCGTGCATCAACATTTCTTTATGTGGGTGTGCCAGATTTTCTATTTTTACTTGGAATTGCAAGTGTTGATCCGGAGATCAACTTTTTCAAGTAAACAGGAAATCAACTTCTTTCAAGTTTTCCATTGCACATATATTTAAGAAAAGAGACATTTTCTTGATTTGCAGTGAAAAGCGATTTTTTTGGCATTTATAGCCGATTTTGGCGTTTATAGCCGATTTTGGCGTTTATAGCCGTTTTACAATCCTTATCAATAATGAAAGACAAGAGTTGTGATTTTGTCTCTTTTAAAACAAATACAAACTACAATGAAAAGCAAGAAAAAGGAGGATCTAACTTCTCAGGAGATTGTGGGGGACCCGTTCAGATTGACGGTCGCAAGCCATATGTGGACTTCGCCATCATCCATTCAGATGAGAACAGAGCATGCTATTGATTCGTTTGGCTTGGCTATAACCTCAGGTTTTTAGAGAACAAAGACCAAAAGGAGGTCCTATGTCCAATAAAAAGCCGAGTAGACGGGCTGAAAAGCCACGTCTAAGCCATTTAAAAGCAGAAGAAGAAGGCAAGGAACTTGGGGGGGGGGGGGGGGGGGGGCAAGGGACTTTTATCACCTTGTAGCGGTGGTCGGTGTAGAACTTCCACAGAGTTTTCTCTCTTAGATTTCTGATGCCTTTTTCTGTCTGAGTTTCCGGATTTTCTACAGTCTATTGTTTGTGTGTTTGTGATTCTTTTCTTCTTGGAGAGCTCTCCAATTTATAGGCATTTAGGTAGCCATTTAGGAGGGTTTATGAGCCTTAATTGTCATAAAGCTACATAAAGGGAGGAGTTACAAGATTGAATTCTTTATTTTGTAACTCCTTTTTCTTGGCTTCTGATTGGTCGGAGGAGATTGAGGGCATGAAATCGCCTTTAATCGCCATGATGGGAGGGGTTCCATGGGTTAAATGCAATGAATATCTTGACTTGTAACTCCCGGATGCTTGCTTTTGATTGGTCCGTCCAAAGAATTGGATTAATGACTGTAATAAAGCTAGTCAATCAATCACATTAATTGGTCGCCGAGCAGTTGAAGAGTCGCGGGCCGTGCCGCGTCTTTTGGGATTCTTCTAGCGATGATCATCGATGGATCTTCATGTAGATCGACATCGGATGACCATGTAACTTCAGGTGTTTGTTGCCAACAGCGGGTCGGTACCATCTGTCCTGTCGATTTCTCGATCGATCGGGTAGAAAGTGTTAGAATTTGAGATGCCTTGAGAAGTTTAATGAAGAATTGAAGAAATTAGTATCTCAAGTATCATCTTGTGTTGGAATTATTGTCAACAAAATGTCACAAGTGTGGTGTTGATAGAGCTTCAAAGAGAAAACAGAGCTGAAACAGAACAGTATAGGAAATCAGAATTTCATCTGTCAACCGGTATTTCTACCGGTAGAACAGGGGTAGAAAAGGGGTAGAAAAGGCTGACCCTAAGATTTCCATCTGTCAACCGCAAGTACTACCGGTAGAAGTGGCTGCCCTGAAAGTTCTACCGCAAGTACTACCGGTAGAAGTGGCTTAAATTCTAGCAGAAGCTTGGACATGAGAATTTCATCTGTTCTACCGCAAGTACTACCGGTAGAACACACGGGAAACCTGAGTTGCGCGGAAATAGAAGTTTTGCACGAAAATTCAGGAAACTTAAGTATTTCGTTTGGGACTCTTTCTAAACGAATTCTAGCCTAGTTTAAACACTCTTTAGGGTTACCATAACCTATATAAAGGCTTGCTAAGTTCATTTTCAAGAGTACAGAAGAGAAGAGAAGAGAAGAGAAGAGAGAAGAAAAAAAGAGGGTTTTGGAGAGAAGAAGGTGCTGTTGCTGTGTGCTGTTGTGCTGCATGTTTCTACAGCAAGTGTGGATGAGAATGTGCTCATGAAGATGGTGATTCGTCCATAAGATAAGTGTCTCTCTGTTTATGCTTTAATTTCAATTTGTAAGGGATTGAGAGAGAGAGATTGTAGAGGGGAAAGGCTGTAGAAAAGTTCTCTACTTTAATTCTGTAGAACATCAAGTTGGTGCTTGGTGTTAGGGGTTTGGTGATCCTATCTGTTGGTGCAGATAAATCGTAAAGGGAGTAGGTGCTTCCTAGATAGTTGGTGCTATCTGAAACTTAAGGGTTGGTGCTCTTTGTCGTTGGTGCGACTAAATAGATTCAGACCTGTTCCGGACTGGTGTTCGGACAGTCTTTGAACCGTGGACGTAGCCTTTTGGTGAACCACGTTAAATCTGGTGTCCTTGTGTGATTTGATTTGCTTTTGTTGTTAAATTGGACCTGTTTTTAAGCAATCACTGATTCACCCCCCCCCTCTCAGTGATCGCGATATCTAACAATTGATATCAGAGCGTAAGGTTCCCTTGAAAAGCTTAACACGCTAAGGGTGATCTCTTGTCAAATCACATTGCAACCAATACATGGAATAAGAAAGCACCTTTGTTTGATAGTTCTAATTACTCCTTCTGGAAGATCAGAATGCAGGCTTTCATTAAGTCACTTGGCTATGATGTCTGGGAGACTGTCAGAGTCGGTTACAATATTGCCATTGTACCCAATGATGCTGCAACGAAGAAGTTAGCAGACAACGACTCTAAGGCGCAGAATGCACTCTTTAGTGGCCTTGTGGACAGCGAGCTGGTCAAAGTAATTGCATGCAAAACAGCCAAGGAAATATGGGACAAGTTGAAAAGCATTCATGAAGGAGATGAGAAGATCAAAGAAGCAAAATTGCAAACCCATCGCTCTCAATTTGAATCTCTTCGCATGGAGGAAAGCGAGAATGTTGACTCATATTTGTAACGAGTGAATGAAGTCACGAATGACATTCGTGGACTAGGGGAGGAGATTAAAGAACCAGTCATCGTCAAAAAGGTTCTAAGATCTCTTCTTCCCCGGTTTGATTCAAAAGTCTCAGCCATAGAAGAAGCCAAGGATCTGAATGAATTTTCCATGGATGAGTTGCATGGTTCACTCACTGCCTATGAGATGCGCATAGGTAAGACGTCTTCATCTGATAGAGAAGCGGCCTTCAAAGTTCAGAAAAAGGGAAAAGAGACTGCTGGTCATGATTCTGATACTGATGATGATGAGCTTGAGGCTCAATTTGTTAGAAAGCTGAAGAAAGGAAGCAATGGAAAGTACAAAGGGAAGCTACCCTTTAAATGCTTCAATTGTGGCGGTGTTGGTCACTTTCCTGCGAAGTGTCCGCTGAAAGAAAATAATGATGATGACTCTTATGTCGATAAGAGTAAGTGGAAGAAAAATTTCAGAAAGAGGGGCAAAGCAAAAAGCTTCATCAGTCAATATAATGACAGCACGTCTGAAACTTCAGACGATGATGAATCAGCCGAGGCAACTGAAGCTCTCTTCATGGTTACCGTTGAAGAAGAAGAAGAGGAGCAAGAGCCGGAAGAGGAAGAGGAGGCTGAGGTCAATCTCGAAGAAGAACTCATTGCCGCACTTGAGGAGCTCAGCATGGAACGAAAAACAAGTAAGAAAAATCTGAAACTTCTTCATGAATCTGAAAGTTCAATTATTGCTTTGAAAACTCAAGTTGAAGAATATAAAAGAATGGTGGAAGTCCTTCAAAATCAAATAAGTATCAAAAAGGAAGAGGCTATGAAACTTGAAACTGAAATCGCTAGAGCAAAGGCTGAAAACTTGGAAAATAGCCGAAAACTCAAAGCACTCCAAGCAATTGAAGGGACAATGAAACTCAATGAAATTCTGAAAGTTCAAAAGCCCTTCCACAATAAATTTGGTATTGGATTTGAGACCGGAGAGTCCTCTAAAGCTGCACCTTCTTTGTTTATGAAACAAAGTGCCATACCTCTCAATGCTACAAAGCTTCAAATTCAGCCTAGTATTGAGATGGTCGATAAGAAAAGGTTTGTGGAGTTTAACCAGCCACCTAAGAAAGGAAGAATGTTCAGATTCTATGGTTATTGCTATCATTGTAATAGATATGGACATAAAAGAGCTGATTGTAGATTCTTTGTTAAAAACAATCCATTAGTGACTAGGAACCCTTTCTCAATCCTAAACGGCCACAAAATTGAGTGCCATAAGTGTTATAATTATGGACACTTGGCTAGGGATTGTAGGTTGCCTATTGCTAACCAATTTCAGGTTGAAAAGAAACCCAAGTTAGTTAAGGCATGGAGGGCAAAGAAAAGGGAAGATAATTCCAAGGAATCTCTCATTGTGCAAATGGCATTCAATGCACAAAAGAAGGCAGCACCATGGGTCCTTGATAGTGGCTGTTCAAGCCATATGACAGGTGATAAGGAAAGATTCGTCAAATTACAGCACTATGAAGGCGGATCAGTGAAGTTTGGTAACAATGATGGTGCCAAAGTCTGCGGAAAAGGTGTTGTTCAGCTAAAGGCAAACAAGATCAGATCAGACGAGGTCTTATATGTGTCTGGACTGAGACACAACTTGCTTAGTGTGAGCCAGATCTGTGACAAAGGCCACGAAGTTGTCTTCACTAAGAATGAGTTTGCTATCAAGAAGTGTAGCAACGGCAAAACAATGGCTACTGGATCTAGGACTGCTGGAAATCTCTATACATTGTCAGATGGAGCTGAAAAGACTTGCTTGATGAGTCGGACAGAGGAAAGTTGGTTGTGGCACAAACGCCTTGGGCATCTAAACTTTAATAACATGTCAAAGATTTGCAATTCAAAGGCTGTCAGAGGTATGTCTACAGTTGAAAAGCCTTCCAACCCCATTTGCGATTCTTGCCAAAAGGGAAAGCAAACGAGAGTAATGTTCAAGTCAAAGGAGCATCATTCAAAGAAACCTCTTGAGCTAGTGCACACTGATCTCTGTGGACCGATGCGAGCTCAAAGCACCAATGGAGATAAGTATTTTATGTTATGCATTGATGATTATACTCGTATGACATGGGTATTGTTTCTTAAGCATAAACATCAAGCACTTGATCGTTTTAAAGTGTCTAAAGCACAGGTTGAAAATATGCTTGGAAAACGTATCAAGATTTTAAGGTCTGATCGAGGCGGTGAATTCACATCTGAAGAGTTCACTAACTATTGTGAGCACCATGGCATTCAAAGACAATATTCAGCCCCTAGAACTCCACAGCAAAATGGAGTTGTGGAACGGAAAAATCGCACCGTGCAAGAGATGGCTCGCACAATGCTAACTGAGAGCAAGCTAGCTGACAAATATTGGAAGGAGGCAATCCATACGGCTGTATACATTCAGAATCGATGCTTGATCAGGCCACATGAAGACAAAACTCCTTATGAGCTATGGTTTGGGAGAAAAGCAACAGTCAAGCACTTCAGAGTCTTCGGTAGCAAGTGTTACATCAAGCGTCTTGAACAAAATCCGGGCAAGTTTGAAGAAAGAGCTGATGAAGGTATATTTCTGGGTTACTCCTCCTCTAGTAAGGCTTACAGATGTCTTAATAAAAGGACCAGAAAAATCATAGAAAGTGCCGATGTTAGAATTGATGAAAACCATGAATCCAAGAATGGAACTCATTATGACAGTCCCGTTTATGAGGACTCGAGTGAGATTGATGATGAAGTAGCTAAACCTAATGATTCTGAGAAATCAAAGGATGACTCAGAGGATGCTACACCTAGAAAGAAAAACACTTGGGTAGAGCAACACTCTAAGGATCAAATCATTGGAGATCCTGAGGCCAGTGTTAAGACAAGACAAAGTGTAGTTAGCAATTACTCACTTGTGTCCACCATTGAACCCAAGACTGTGGCTGAAGCCAGTCTCGATGAAAGTTGGTTAAAAGCTATGAATGAGGAGTTGGAGCAAATTGAGAAGAACTCCACATGGGAACTAGTTTCTAGACCTACCGATAAGAATGTTATTGGTACTAAATGGGTCTTTCGGAATAAGCTGAATGAAGATGGTCAGGTCATATGAAACAAAGCAAGGTTGGTTTGTAAAGGCTATGCTCAAGTTGAAGGCATAGATTTTGAAGAGACCTTTGCACCGGTGGCTCGTCTGGAAGCCATTCGTATGTTTCTTGCATTGGCTGCATACAAAACCTTCAAGGTATTTCAGATGGATGTAAAGTCAGCCTTCTTGAATGGATTACTTGAAGAAGAGGTCTACATTGAGCAACCTGATGGCTTTCTCATTAGCAAAAATTCAGACCTAGTGTGCAAGTTGAAAAAGGCTCTTTATGGGCTGAAACAAGCGCCAAGGGCGTGGTATGCAAGGCTGGACCTATATCTCCGCAAGATCGGTTTTGGAAAAGGATTGGTTGATAGCAATCTTTATGTCAAAACAGAGTTGAGCAAACAGCTGGTTGTCATTGTTTATGTCGATGACATAATCTTTGGTGGCAATGATGAAGAAATGTGCAGGAATTTCGCTGAAGAGATGAAGAAAGAATTTGAGATGTCAATGCTTGGAGAACTAAAGTTCTTCCTTGGTTTACAAGTTCAGCAGCTGAAACATGGTATCTTCATATCACATATGAAATACATCAAGGAAATGCTGAAGCGTTTTAACATGGAAGACAGCAAGCCTGTGAGCACACCAATGACAACGAACACAAAACTAAACAAAGATGATAAGGGTTCGTCCGTTGATCACACCACTTATCGTTCTATGATAGGAAGCTTGCTTTATTTGACTGCTACAAGACCGGATCTTCTGCAAGCAGTATGTATGGTGGCTCGATTTCAAGCATCACCAACTGAGACGCACCTCACAGCAGTAAAAAGGATATTTCGATATCTGAAAGGTACCATGGAGCTTGGCATTTGGGATCCTAAAGGCAAATCCTTTACTCTTGTTGCATACTCTGACACCGATTGGGCTGGATGTATAGATGATCGCAAGAGTACAAGCGGTGGTGCATTCTATCTCGGTGACAGGTTGGTGGCATGGCATAGTAAGAAACAAGACTCAGTATCCCTTTCTACAGCGGAAGCGGAATATATTACAGCGGCAACTTGTTGTACACAAGTGTTATGGATGCGGCAAATGCTTTCTGATCTAGGAGTTCCGACAACGGATCCTACGCCGATCCTCTGTGACAACACAAGTGCAATTCACATCTCCAAGAATCCTGTTCAACATTCTAGAACGAAGCATGTAGCAATTCGCTATCACTTTCTCAAGGAAAAGGTTGCAGATGGTGAGGTAAAGTTGGAATATGTTTCAACTACTGAGCAAGTTGCTGATATCTTCACAAAACCTCTGCCAAAGGAAGTCTTCGAGTATCTCCGAAAAAAATTAGGAGTTACTCACTCTCCTAATCCTTAGGAGATGGGCTTGAAAGGGGGAGCAAAGTATTCTTTGAATATCCTATTCGCTCCTTCGTTGGTCCCTTTGGACTTGTTGTCAAAGGGGGAGAAAGACTTAAGCTAGGAGAAAGCAAAGAAAGCAATGTTAGAAGAAGTTATGCTATGATAACTTTGGGGAGATTGGTATCAAGAGTGTTAGAGATCTTGATTTTTTTTAAAGACAGGGGGAGACTATGGTTCTGAAGAAGCTTCATGAAGATCAACTAGTTTAATGTGTTCTAAGTGTTGAAGTTCCAAAAGTGTTGCCAACAATTCCAAAGGGGGAGATTGTTGGAATTTGAGATGCCTTGAGAAGTTTAATGAAGAATTGAAGAAATTAGTATCTCAAGTATCATCTTGTGTTGGAATTATTGTCAACAAAATGTCACAAGTGTGGTGTTGATAGAGCTTCAAAGAGAAAACAGAGCTGAAACAGAACAGTATAGGAAATCAGAATTTCATCTGTCAACCGGTATTTCTACCGGTAGAACAGGGGTAGAAAAGGGGTAGAAAAGGCTGACCCTAAGATTTCCATCTGTCAACCGCAAGTACTACCGGTAGAAGTGGCTGCCCTGAAAGCTCTACCGCAAGTACTACCGGTAGAAGTGGCTTAAATTCTAGCAGAAGCTTGGACATGAGAATTTCATCTGTTCTACCGCAAGTACTATCGGTAGAACACACGGGAAACCTGAGTTGCGCAGAAATAGAAGTTTTGCACGAAAATTCAGGAAACTTAAGTATTTCGTTTGGGACTCTTTCTAAACGAATTCTAGCCTAATTTAAACACTCTTTAGGGTTACCATAACCTATATAAAGGCTTGCTAAGTTCGTTTTCAAGAGTACAGAAGAGAAGAGAAGAGAAGAGAAGAGAGAAGAAAAGAGAGGGTTTTGGAGAGAAGAAGGTGCTGTTGCTGTGTGCTGTTGTGCTGCATGTTTCTACAGCAAGTGTGGACGAGAATGTGCTCATGAAGATGGTGATTCGTCCATAAGATAAGTGTCTCTCTGTTTATGCTTTAATTTCAATTTGTAAGGGATTGAGAGAGAGAGATTGTAGAGGGGAAAGGCTGTAGAAAAGTTCTCTACTTTAATTCTGTAGAACATCAAGTTGGTGCTTGGTGTTAGGGGTTCGGTGATCCTATCTGTTGGTGCAGATAAATTGTAAAGGGAGTAGGTGCTTCCTAGATAGTTGGTGCTATCTGAAACTTAAGGGTTGGTGCTCTTTGTCGTTGGTGCGACTAAATAGATTCAGATCTGTTCCGGATTGGTGTTCGGACAGTCTTTGAACCGTGGACGTAGCCTTTTGGTGAACCACGTTAAATCTGGTGTCCTTGTGTGATTTGATTTGCTTTTGTTGTTAAATTGGACCTGTTTTTAAGCAATCACTGATTCACCCCCCCTCTCAGTGATCGCGATATCTAACAATTGGTATCAGAGCGTAAGGTTCCCTTGAAAAGCTTAACACGCTAAAGGTGATCTCTTGTCAAATCACATGGCAACCAATACATGGAATAAGAAAGCACCTTTGTTTGATAGTTCTAATTACTCCTTCTGGAAGATCAGAATGCAGGCTTTCATTAAGTCACTTGGCTATGATGTCTGGGAGACTGTCAGAGTCGGTTACAATATTGCCATTGTACCCAATGATGCTGCAACGAAGAAGTTAGCAGACAACGACTCTAAGGCGCAGAATGCACTCTTTAGTGGCCTTGTGGACAGCGAGCTGGTCAAAGTAATTGCATGCAAAACAGCCAAGGAAATATGGGACAAGTTGAAAAGCATTCATGAAGGAGATGAGAAGATCAAAGAAACAAAATTGCAAACCCATCGCTCTCAATTTGAATCTCTTCGCATGGAGGAAAGCGAGAATGTTGACTCATATTTGCAACGAGTGAATGAAGTCACGAATGACATTCGTGGACTAGGGGAGGAGATTAAAGAACCAGTCATCGTCAAAAAGGTTCTAAGATCTCTTCTTCCCCGGTTTGATTCAAAAGTCTCAGCCATAGAAGAAGCCAAGGATCTGAATGAATTTTCCATGGATGAGTTGCATGGTTCACTCACTGCCTATGAGATGCGCATAGGTAAGACGTCTTCATCTGATAGAGAAGCGGCCTTCAAAGTTCAGAAAAAGGGAAAAGAGACTGCTGGTCATGATTCTGATACTGATGATGATGAGCTTGAGGCTCAATTTGTTAGAAAGCTGAAGAAAGGAAGCAATGGAAAGTACAAAGGGAAGCTACCCTTTAAATGCTTCAATTGTGGCGGTGTTGGTCACTTTGCTACGAAGTGTCCGCTGAAAGAAAATAATGATGATGACTCTTATGTCGATAAGAGTAAGTAGAAGAAAAATTTCAGAAAGAGGGGCAAAGCAAAAAGCTTCATCAGTCAATATAATGACAGCATGTCTGAAACTTCAGACGATGATGAATCAGTCGAGGCAACTGAAGCTCTCTTCATGGTTACCGTTGAAGAAGAAGAAGAGGAGCAAGAGCCGGAAGAGGAAGAGGAGGCTGAGGTCAATCTCGAAGAAGAACTCATTGCCGCACTTGAGGAGCTCAGCATGGAATGAAAAACAAGTAAGAAAAATCTGAAACTTCTTCATGAATCTGAAAGTTCAATTATTGCTTTGAAAACTCAAGTTGAAGAATATAAAAGAATGGTGGAAGTCCTTCAAAATCAAATAAGTATAAAAAGGAAGAGGCTATGAAACTTGAAACTGAAATCGCTAGAGCAAAGGCTGAAAACTTGGAAAATAGCCGAAAACTCAAAGCACTCCAAGCAATTGAAGGGACAATGAAACTCAATGAAATTCTGAAAGTTCAAAAGCCCTTCCACAATAAATTTGGTATTGGATTTGAGACCCGGAGAGTCCTCTAAAGCTGCACCTTCTTTGTTTATGAAACAAAGTGCCATACCTCTCAATGCTACAAAGCTTCAAATTCAGCCTAGTATTGAGATGGTCGATAAGAAAAGGTTTGTGGAGTTTAACCAGCCACTTAAGAAAGGAAGAATGTTCAGATTCTATGGTTATTGCTATCATTGTAATAGATATGGACATAAAAGAGCTGATTGTAGATTCTATGTTAGAAACAGTCCATTAGTGACTAGGAACCCTTTCTCAATCCTAAACGGCCACAAAATTGAGTGCCATAAGTGTTATAATTATGGACACTTGGCTAGGGATTGTAGGTTGCCTATTGCTAACCAATTTCAGGTTGAAAAGAAACCCAAGTTAGTTAAGGCATGGAGGGCAAAGAAAAGGGAAGATAATTCCAAGGAATCTCTCATTGTGCAAATGGCAATCAATGCACAAAAGAAGGCAGCACCATGGGTCCTTGATAGTGGCTGTTCAAGCCATATGACAGGTGATAAGGAAAGATTCGTCAAATTACAGCACTATGAAGGCGGATCAGTGAAGTTTGGTAACAATGATGGTGCCAAAATCTACGGAAAAGGTGTTGTTCAGCTAAAGGCAAACAAGATCAGATCAGACGAGGTCTTATATGTGTCTGGACTGAGACACAACTTGCTTAGTGTGAGCCAGATCTGTGACAAAGGCCACGAAGTTGTCTTCACTAAGAATGGGTTTGCTATCAAGAAGTGTAGCAACGGCAAAACAATGGCTACTGGATCTAGGACTGCTGGAAATCTCTATACATTGTTAGATGGAGCTGAAAAGACTTGCTTGATGAGTCGGACAGAGGAAAGTTGGTTGTGGCACAAACGCCTTGGGCATCTAAACTTTGATAACATGTCAAAGATTTGCAATTCAAAGGCTGTCAGAGGTATGTCTACAGTTGAAAAGCCTTCCAACCCCATTTGCGATTCTTGCCAAAAGGGAAAGCAAACGAGAGTAATGTTCAAGTCAAAGGAGCATAATTCAAAGAAACCTCTTGAGCTAGTGCACACTGATCTCTGTGGACCGATGCGAGCTCAAAGCACCAATGGAGATAAGTATTTTATGTTATGCATTGATGATTATACTCGTATGACATGGGTATTGTTTCTTAAGCATAAACATCAAGCACTTGATCGTTTTAAAGTGTTTAAAGCACAGGTTGAAAATATGCTTGGAAAACGTATCAAGATTTTAAGGTCTGATCGAGGCGGTGAATTCACATCTGAAGAGTTCACTAACTATTGTGAGCACCATGGCATTCAAAGACAATATTCAGCCCCTAGAACTCCACAGCAAAATGGAGTTGTGGAACGGAAAAATCGCACCGTGCAAGAGATGGCTCGCACAATGCTAACTGAGAGCAAGCTAGCTGACAAATATTGGAAGGAGGCAATCCATACGGCTGTATACATTCAGAATCGATGCTTGATCAGGCCACATGAAGACAAAACTCCTTATGAGCTATGGTTTGGGAGAAAAGCAACAGTCAAGCACTTCAGAGTCTTCGGTAGCAAGTGTTACATCAAGCGTCTTGAACAAAATCCGGGCAAGTTTGAAGAAAGAGCTGATGAAGGTATATTTCTGGGTTACTCCTCCTCTAGTAAGGCTTACAGATGTCTTAATAAAAGGACCAGAAAAATCATAGAAAGTGCCGATGTTAGAATTGATGAAAACCATGAATCCAAGAATGGAACTCATTATAACAGTCCCGTTTATGAGGACTCGAGTGAGGTTGATGATGAAGTAGCTAAACCTAATGATTCTGAGAAATCAAAGGATGACTCAGAGGATGCTACACCTAGAAAGAAAAGCACTTGGGTAGAGCAACACCCTAAGGATCAAATCATTGGAGATCCTGAGGCCAGTGTTAAAACAAGACAAAGTGTAGTTAGCAATTACTCACTTGTGTCCACCATTGAACCCAAGACTGTGGCTGAAGCCAGTCTCGATGAAAGTTGGTTAAAAGCTATGAATGAGGAGTTGGAGCAAATTGAGAAGAACTCCACATGGGAACTAGTTTCTAGACCTACCGATAAGAATGTTATTGGTACTAAATGGGTCTTTCGGAATAAGCTGAATGAAGATGGTCAGGTCATACGAAACAAAGCAAGGTTGGTTTGTAAAGGCTATGCTCAAGTTGAAGGCATAGATTTTGAAGAGACCTTTGCACCGGTGGCTCGTCTGGAAGCCATTCGTATGTTTCTTGCATTGGCTGCATACAAAACCTTCAAGGTATTTCAGATGGATGTAAAGTCAGCCTTCTTGAATGGATTACTTGAAGAAGAGGTCTACATTGAGCAACCTGATGGCTTTCTCATTAGCAAAAATTCAGACCTAGTGTGCAAGTTGAAAAAGGCTCTTTATGGGCTGAAACAAGCGCCAAGGGCGTGGTATGCAAGGCTGGACCTATATCTCCGCAAGATCGGTTTTGGAAAAGGATTGGTTGATAGCAATCTTTATGTCAAAACAGAGTTGAGCAAACAGCTGGTTGTCATTGTTTATGTCGATGACATAATCTTTGGTGGCAATGATGAAGAAATGTGCAGGAATTTCGCTGAAGAGATGAAGAAAGAATTTGAGATGTCAATGCTTGGAGAACTAAAGTTCTTCCTTGGTTTACAAGTTCAGCAGCTGAAACATGGTATCTTCATATCACATATGAAATACATCAAGGAAATGCTGAAGCGTTTTAACATGGAAGACAGCAAGCCTGTGAGCACACCAATGACAACGAACACAAAACTAAACAAAGATGATAAGGGTTCGTCCGTTGATCACACCACTTATCGTTCTATGATAGGAAGCTTGCTTTATTTGACTGCTACAAGACCGGATCTTCTGCAAGCAGTATGTATGGTGGCTCGATTTCAAGCATCACCAACTGAGACGCACCTCACAGCAGTAAAAAGGATATTTCGATATCTGAAAGGTACCATGGAGCTTGGCATTTGGCATCCTAAAGGCAAATCCTTTACTCTTGTTGCATACTCTGACGCCGATTGGGCTGGATGTATAGATGATCGCAAGAGTACAAGCGGTGGTGCATTCTATCTCGGTGACAGGTTGGTGGCATGGCATAGTAAGAAACAAGACTCAGTATCCCTTTCTACAGCGGAAGCGGAATATATTACAGCGGCAACTTGTTGTACACAAGTGTTATGGATGCGGCAAATGCTTTCTGATCTAGGAGTTCCGACAACGGATCCTACGCCGATCCTCTGTGACAACACAAGTGCAATTCACATCTCCAAGAATCCTGTTCAACATTCTAGAAAGAAGCATGTAGCAATTCGCTATCACTTTCTCAAGGAAAGGGTTGCAGATGGTGAGGTAAAGTTGGAATATGTTCCAACTGCTGAGCAAGTTGCTGATATCTTCACAAAACCTCTGCCAAAGGAAGTCTTCGAGTATCTCCGAAAAAAATTAGGAGTTACTCACTCTCCTAATCCTTAGGAGATGGGCTTGAAAGGGGGAGCAAAGTATTCTTTGAATATCCTATTCGCTCCTTCGTTGGTCCCTTTGGACTTGTTGTCAAAGGGGGAGAAAGACTTAAGCTAGGAGAAAGCAAAGAAAGCAATGTTAGAAGAAGTTATGCTATGATAACTTTGGGGAGATTGGTATCAAGAGTGTTAGAGATCTTGATTTTTTTTAAAGACAGGGGGAGACTATGGTTCTGAAGAAGCTTCATGAAGATCAACTAGTTTAATGTGTTCTAAGTGTTGAAGTTCCAAAAGTGTTGCCAACAATTCCAAAGGGGGAGATTGTTGGAATTTGAGATGCCTTGAGAAGTTTAATGAAGAATTGAAGAAATTAGTATCTCAAGTATCATCTTGTGTTGGAATTATTGTCAACAAAATGTCACAAGTGTGGTGTTGATAGAGCTTCAAAGAGAAAACAGAGCTGAAACAGAACAGTATAGGAAATCAGAATTTCATCTGTCAACCGGTATTTCTACCGGTAGAACAGGGGTAGAAAAGGGGTAGAAAAGGCTGACCCTAAGATTTCCATCTGTCAACCGCAAGTACTACCGGTAGAAGTGGCTGCCCTGAAAGTTCTACCGCAAGTACTACCGGTAGAAGTGGCTTAAATTCTAGCAGAAGCTTGGACATGAGAATTTCATCTGTTCTACCGCAAGTACTACCGGTAGAACACACGGGAAACCTGAGTTGCGCAGAAATAGAAGTTTTGCACGAGAATTCAGGAAACTTAAGTATTTCGTTTGGGACTCTTTCTAAACGAATTCTAGCCTAATTTAAGCACTCTTTAGGGTTACCATAACCTATTTAAAGGCTTGCTAAGTTCGTTTTCAAGAGTACAGAAGAGAAGAGAAGAGAATATAAGAGAGAAGAAAAGAGAGGGTTTTGGAGAGAAGAAGGTGCTGTTGTTGTGTGCTGTTGTGCTGCATGTTTCTACAGCAAGTGTGGACGAGAATGTGCTCATGAAGATGGTGATTCGTCCATAAGATAAGTGTCTCTCTGTTTATGCTTTAATTTCAATTTGTAAGGGATTGAGAGAGAGAGATTGTAGAGGGGAAAGGCTGTAGAAAAGTTCTCTACTTTAATTCTGTAGAACATCAAGTTGGTGCTTGGTGTTAGGGGTTTGGTGATCCTATCTGTTGGTGCAGATAAATTGTAAAGGGAGTAGGTGCTTCCTAGATAGTTGGTGCTATCTGAAACTTAAGGGTTGGTGCTCTTTGTCGTTGGTGCGACTAAATAGATTCAGATCTGTTCCGGATTGGTGTTCGGACAGTCTTTGAACCGTGGACGTAGCCTTTTGGTGAACCACGTTAAATCTGGTGTCCTTGTGTGATTTGATTTGCTTTTGTTGTTAAATTGGACCTATTTTTAAGCAATCACTGATTCACCCCCCCCTCTCAGTGATCGCGATATCTAACAATTGGTATCAGAGCGTAAGGTTCCCTTGAAAAGCTTAACACGCTAAGGGTGATCTCTTGTCAAATCACATGGCAACCAATACATGGAATAAGAAAGCACCTTTGTTTGATAGTTCTAATTACTCCTTCTGGAAGATCAGAATGCAGGCTTTCATTAAGTCACTTGGCTATGATGTCTGGGAGACTGTCAGAGTCGGTTACAATATTGCCATTGTACCCAATGATGCTGCAACGAAGAAGTTAGCAGACAACGACTCTAAGGCGCAGAATGCACTCTTTAGTGGCCTTGTGGACAGCGAGCTGGTCAAAGTAATTGCATGCAAAACAGCCAAGGAAATATGGGACAAGTTGAAAAGCATTCATGAAGGAGATGAGAAGATCAAAGAAGCAAAATTGCAAACCCATCGCTCTCAATTTGAATCTCTTCGCATGGAGGAAAGCGAGAATGTTGACTCATATTTGCAACGAGTGAATGAAGTCACGAATGACATTCGTGGACTAGGGGAGGAGATTAAAGAACCAGTCATCGTCAAAAAGGTTCTAAGATCTCTTCTTCCCCGGTTTGATTCAAAAGTCTCAGCCATAGAAGAAGCCAAGGATCTGAATGAATTTTCCATGGATGAGTTGCATGGTTCACTCACTGCCTATGAGATGCGCATAGGTAAGACGTCTTCATCTGATAGAGAAGCGGCCTTCAAAGTTCAGAAAAAGGGAAAAGAGACTGCTGGTCATGATTCTGATACTAGTGATGATGAGCTTGAGGCTCAATTTGTTAGAAAGCTGAAGAAAGGAAGCAATGGAAAGTACAAAGGGAAGCTACCCTTTAAATGCTTCAATTGTGGCGGTGTTGGTCACTTTGCTGCGAAGTGTCCACTGAAAGAAAATAATGATGATGACTCTTATGTCGATAAGAGTAAGTGGAAGAAAAATTTCAGAAAGAGGGGCAAAGCAAAAAGCTTCATCAGTCAATATAATGACAGCACGTCTGAAACTTCAGACGATGATGAATCAGCCGAGGCAACTGAAGCTCTCTTCATGGTTACCGTTGAAGAAGAAGAAGAGGAGCAAGAGCCGGAAGAGGAAGAGGAGGCTGAGGTCAATCTCGAAGAAGAACTCATTGCCGCACTTGAGGAGCTCAGCATGGAACGAAAAACAAGTAAGAAAAATCTGAAACTTCTTCATGAATCTGAAAGTTCAATTATTGCTTTGAAAACTCAAGTTGAAGAATATAAAAGAATGGTGGAAGTCCTTCAAAATCAAATAAGTATCAAAAAGGAAGAGGCTATGAAACTTGAAACTGAAATCGCTAGAGCAAAGGCTGAAAACTTGGAAAATAGCCGAAAACTCAAAGCACTCCAAGCAATTGAAGGGACAATGAAACTCAATGAAATTCTGAAAGTTCAAAAGCCCTTCCACAATAAATTTGGTATTGGATTTGAGACCGGAGAGTCCTCTAAAGCTGCACCTTCTTTGTTTATGAAACATAGTGCCATACCTCTCAATGCTACAAAGCTTCAAATTCAGCCTAGTATTGAGATGGTCGATAAGAAAAGGTTTGTGGAGTTTAACCAGCCACCTAAGAAAGGAAGAATGTTCAGATTCTATGGTTATTGCTATCATTGTAATAGATATGGACATAAAAGAGCTGATTGTAGATTCTTTGTTAAAAACAATCCATTAGTGACTAGGAACCCTTTCTCAATCCTAAACGGCCACAAAATTGAGTGCCATAAGTGTTATAATTATGGACACTTGGCTAGGGATTGTAGGTTGCCTATTGCTAACCAATTTCAGGTTGAAAAGAAACCCAAGTTAGTTAAGGCATGGAGGGCAAAGAAAAGGGAAGATAATTCCAAGGAATCTCTCATTGTGCAAATGGCATTCAATGCACAAAAGAAGGCAGCACCATGGGTGCTTGATAGTGGCTGTTCAAGCCATATGACAGGTGATAAGGAAAGATTCGTCAAATTACAGCACTATGAAGGCGGATCAGTGAAGTTTGGTAACAATGATGGTGCCAAAATCTGCGGAAAAGGTGTTGTTCAGCTAAAGGCAAACAAGATCAGATCAGACGAGGTCTTATATGTGTCTGGACTGAGACACAACTTGCTTAGTGTGAGCCAGATCTGTGACAAAGGCCACGAAGTTGTCTTCACTAAGAATGGGTTTGCTATCAAGAAGTGTAGCAACGGCAAAACAATGGCTACTAGATCTAGGACTGCTGGAAATCTCTATACATTGTCAGATGGAGCTGAAAAGACTTGCTTGATGAGTCGGACAGAGGAAAGTTGGTTGTGGCACAAACGCCTTGGGCATCTAAACTTTGATAACATGTCAAAGATTTGCAATTCAAAGGCTGTCAGAGGTATGTCTACAGTTGAAAAGCCTTCCAACCCCATTTGCGATTCTTGCCAAAAGGGAAAGCAAACGAGAGTAATGTTCAAGTCAAAGGAGCATAATTCAAAGAAACCTCTTGAGCTAGTGCACACTGATCTCTGTGGACCGATGCGAGCTCAAAGCACCAATGGAGATAAGTATTTTATGTTATGCATTGATGATTATACTCGTATGACATGGGTATTGTTTCTTAAGCATAAACATCAAGCACTTGATCGTTTTAAAGTGTTTAAAGCACAGGTTGAAAATATGCTTGGAAAACGTATCAAGATTTTAAGGTCTGATCGAGGAGGTGAATTCACATCTGAAGAGTTCACTAACTATTGTGAGCACCATGGCATTCAAAGACAATATTCAGCCCCTAGAACTCCACAGCAAAATGGAGTTGTGGAACGGAAAAATCGCACCGTGCAAGAGATGGCTCGCACAATACTAACTGAGAGCAAGCTAGCTGACAAATATTGGAAGGAGGCAATCCATACGGCTGTATACATTCAGAATCGATGCTTGATCAGGCCACATGAAGACAAAACTCCTTATGAGCTATGGTTTGGGAGAAAAGCAACAGTCAAGCACTTCAGAGTCTTCGGTAGCAAGTGTTACATCAAGCGTCTTGAACAAAATCCGGGCAAGTTTGAAGAAAGAGCTGATGAAGGTATATTTCTGGGTTACTCCTCCTCTAGTAAGGCTTACAGATGTCTTAAAAAAAAGGACCAGAAAAATCATAGAAAGTGCCGATGTTAGAATTGATGAAAACCATGAATCCAAGAATGGAACTCATTATGACAGTCCCGTTTATGAGGACTCGAGTGAGATTGATGATGAAGTAGCTAAACCTAATGATTCTGAGAAATCAAAGGATGACTCAGAGGATGCTACACCTAGAAAGAAAAGCACTTGGGTAGAGCAACACCCTAAGGATCAAATCATTGGAGATCCTGAGGCCAGTGTTAAAACAAGACAAAGTGTAGTTAGCAATTACTCACTTGTGTCCACCATTGAACCCAAGACTGTGGCTGAAGCCAGTCTCGATGAAAGTTGGTTAAAAGCTATGAATGAGGAGTTGGAGCAAATTGAGAAGAACTCCACATGGGAACTAGTTTCTAGACCTACCGATAAGAATGTTATTGGTACTAAATGGGTCTTTCGGAATAAGCTGAATGAAGATGGTCAGGTCATACGAAACAAAGCAAGGTTGGTTTGTAAAGGCTATGCTCAAGTTGAAGGCATAGATTTTGAAGAGACCTTTGCACCGGTGGCTCGTCTGGAAGCCATTCGTATGTTTCTTGCATTGGCTGCATACAAAACCTTCAAGGTATTTCAGATGGATGTAAAGTCAGCCTTCTTGAATGGATTACTTGAAGAAGAGGTCTACATTGAGCAACCTGATGGCTTTCTCATTAGCAAAAATTCAGACCTAGTGTGCAAGTTCAAAAAGGCTCTTTATGGGCTGAAACAAGCGCCAAGGGCGTGGTATGCAAGGCTGGACCTATATCTCCGCAAGATCGGTTTTGGAAAAGGATTGGTTGATAGCAATCTTTATGTCAAAACAGAGTTGAACAAACAGCTGGTTGTCATTGTTTATGTCGATGACATAATCTTTGGTGGCAATGATGAAGAAATGTGCAGGAATTTCGCTGAAGAGATGAAGAAAGAATTTGAGATGTCAATGCTTGGAGAACTAAAGTTCTTCCTTGGTTTACAAGTTCAGCAGCTGAAACATGGTATCTTCATATCACAGATGAAATACATCAAGGAAATGCTGAAGCGTTTTAACATGGAAGACAGCAAGCCTGTGAGCACACCAATGACAACGAACACAAAACTAAGCAAAGATGATAAGGGTTCGTCCATTGATCACACCACTTATCGTTCTATGATAGGAAGCTTGCTTTATTTGACTGCTACAAGACCGGATCTTCTGCAAGCAGTATGTATGGTGGCTCGATTTCAAGCATCACCAACTGAGACGCACCTCACAGCAGTAAAAAGGATATTTCGATATCTGAAAGGTACCATGGAGCTTGGCATTTGGCATCCTAAAGGCAAATCCTTTACTCTTGTTGCATACTCTGACGCCGATTGGGCTGGATGTATAGATGATCGCAAGAGTACAAGCGGTGGTGCATTCTATCTCGGTGACAGGTTGGTGGCATGGCATAGTAAGAAACAAGACTCAGTATCCTTTTCTACAGTGGAAGCGGAATATATTACAGCGGCAACTTGTTGTACACAAGTGTTATGGATGCGGCAAATGCTTTCTGATCTAGGAGTTCCGACAACGGATCCTACGCCGATCCTCTGTGACAACACAAGTGCAATTCACATCTCCAAGAATCCTGTTCAACATTCTAGAACGAAGCATGTAGCAATTCGCTATCACTTTCTCAAGGAAAAGGTTGCAGATGGTGAGGTAAAGTTGGAATATGTTCCAACTACTGAGCAAGTTGCTGATATCTTCACAAAACCTCTGCCAAAGGAAGTCTTCGAGTATCTCCGAAAAAAATTAGGAGTTACTCACTCTCCTAATCCTTAGGAGATGGGCTTGAAAGGGGGAGCAAAGTATTCTTTGAATATCCTATTCGCTCCTTCGTTGGTCCCTTTGGACTTGTTGTCAAAGGGGGAGAAAGACTTAAGCTAGGAGAAAGCAAAGAAAGCAATGTTAGAAGAAGTTATGCTATGATAACTTTGGGGAGATTGGTATCAAGAGTGTTAGAGATCTTGATTTTTTTTAAAGACAGGGGGAGACTATGGTTCTGAAGAAGCTTCATGAAGATCAACTAGTTTAATGTGTTCTAAGTGTTGAAGTTCCAAAAGTGTTGCCAACAATTCCAAAGGGGGAGATTGTTGGAATTTGAGATGCCTTGAGAAGTTTAATGAAGAATTGAATAAATTAGTATCTCAAGTATCATCTTGTGTTGGAATTATTGTCAACAAAATGTCACAAGTGTGGTGTTGATAGAGCTTCAAAGAGAAAACAGAGCTGAAACAGAACAGTATAGGAAATCAGAATTTCATCTGTCAACCGGTATTTCTACCGGTAGAACAGGGGTAGAAAAGGGGTAGAAAAGGCTGACCCTAAGATTTCCATCTGTCAACCGCAAGTACTACCGGTAGAAGTGGCTGCCCTGAAAGTTCTACCGCAAGTACTACCGGTAGAAGTGGCTTAAATTCTAGCAGAAGCTTGGACATGAGAATTTCATCTGTTCTACCGCAAGTACTACCGGTAGAACACACGGGAAACCTGAGTTGCGCAGAAATAGAAGTTTTGCACGAGAATTCAGGAAACTTAAGTATTTCGTTTGGGACTCTTTCTAAACGAATTCTAGCCTAATTTAAACACTCTTTAGGGTTACCATAACCTATATAAAGGCTTGCAAAGTTCGTTTTCAAGAGTACAGAAGAGAAGAGAAGAGAAGAGAAGAGAGAAGAAAAAAGAGGGTTTTGGAGAGAAGAAGGTGCTGTTGCTGTGTGCTGTTGTGCTGCATGTTTCTACAGCAAGTGTGGACGAGAATGTGCTCATGAAGATGGTGATTCGTCCATAAGATAAGTGTCTCTCTGTTTATGCTTTAATTTCAATTTGTAAGGGATTGAGAGAGAGAGATTGTAGAGGGGAAAGGCTGTAGAAAAGTTCTCTACTTTAATTCTGTAGAACATCAAGTTGGTGCTTGGTGTTAGGGGTTTGGTGATCCTATCTGTTGGTGCAGATAAATTGTAAAGGGAGTAGGTGCTTCCTAGATAGTTGGTGCTATCTGAAACTTAAGGGTTGGTGCTCTTTGTCGTTGGTGCGACTAAATAGATTCAGATCTGTTCCGGATTGGTGTTCGGACAGTCTTTGAACCGTGGACGTAGCCTTTTGGTGAACCACGTTAAATCTGGTGTCCTTGTGTGATTTGATTTGCTTTTGTTGTTAAATTGGACCTGTTTTTAAGCAATCACTGATTCACCCCCCCCCCCCTCTCAGTGATCGCGATATCTAACAGAAAGCACACTTTTTTTGGTTGACCGGGTGGCGATCAATGTTGTTTTCGATACTCTTGATGATTAACCCATGTTTTTGACGGATGTCAGAGGATTTGGTGTCTCAAAAGTATGAATTTTGGAAAATACCAGAGGCCGGACGATTCGAATCGCGAAAAAACGGCGAAAACCGGGGGTTTCCGGGGCCTTCCCGGCGATCCCGGGCCTGCGACCCTGGGGTTTTTTTTTCCCCTTTTGTCCCGTTTTGTGTCCGTTTTTGCTGTTTTTTTATGCTACTTCCAAAAAATCAAATCTTGTCAGAATCAAACAAAAACTGCAAGATCCTTCAAGATAGCCAAAAGAGGAGTACACTAGAAGTTTCAGGCGATTCCAAAATCATTTGGCCTAACTTCGCTTCTCTGGCAGCTGAAAAGGATCTCCCGACGGCGAAAACATCGGAGACACCAAATCTTCGATCAGAGCCGATGGATGGTCTCAAAATACATCCAAAGGGCTCCACGTCAAGTTCCGAGTCAAACCGACAACGTTTGACCCTACATCAACCCTCGAACAGCTAAATCAAGCCTCTCAGCGGTGAGAACCACCGAGGCCATCACTCATCAGATAGAGTACATGGGCGGCTTCAAAATGCTTACAAAGGGCTACACGTCAAATTTCAGGTCATTTCGACAACATTTGACCATACTTTGACGCTCGGAAGCCAAATCAGGCCTCTCGGCGGCGAAGCTCCCCGGGACCATGGTTTCCAAGACAGAGCCTACGGATCATCTTAAAATGACTCCAATAGGTTCCCTATCAAATTTCAAGTCAATCGGACATCGGTTGACCGCACATCAAACCGCGACATCTTCATCGCGACAAAAGCAAGTCTACTGGTGATAGGACCCCAAACGGCTTCAAAACTCAAACAAAAGCCTATGGTTAGTCTTATATTGCTCAGTAGGCTTCACCCCAAATTTCAGGTCATTCCGACATCGTTTGACCCAGTTTCAGCTTCTGACGGAAAATCGGCAGCTCTGCACAACAAAGTCTTCGGCTTTCTCAGAAAATTGGAAACTTTGCAAAATAAAATGCAAGGATTCTCATCAGGTCTTCTACAAGGAAATCAGGCCAATAAATGATCAAAAATGTCAGGGAAAAATACAGAAGAAAAAAAGAATCGAAAAACAGCAAAAATGGACACAAAACGGGACAAAAGGGGGAAAACCCCCCAGGGTCGCCGGCGACCCAGGGGCCCTGGATCGCCCGGTGGGCCCTGGAAACCCCATTGTTTGCCCTTTTTTCTCGATTCGAAGCATCCGGCCCTTGGTATTTTCCAAAATTCATACTTTTGATACACCAAATCCTCTGACATTCGTCAAAAACATGGGTTAATCATCAAGAGTATCGAAATCTACATTGATCGCCAACTTGTCAACCAAAAAAAAGTGTGCTTCCTACCCGACCGATCGAGAAATCGACAGGACAGATGGCACCGACCCGCTGTTGGCAACCAACACCTGAAGTTACATGGTCATCCGATGTCGATCTACATGAAGATCCATGGATGATCATGGCCAGAAGAATCCCAAAAGACGCGGCACAGCCCGCGACTCTTCAATCGCTCGGCGACCACTTAATGCGATTAATTGACTAGCTTTATTACAGTCATTAATCCATTTCTTTGGACGGCCCAATCAGAAGCGAGCATCCGGGAGTTACAAGTCAAGAGATTCATGGCATTTAACCCATGAAACTCCTCCTATCATGGCGATTAAAAGCGATTAAATGCCCTCAATCTCCTCCGGCCAATCAGAAGCCAAGAAAAAGGAGTTACAAAATAAAGAATTCAATCTTGTAACTCCTCCCTTTATGTAGTTTTATGACAATTAAGGCTCATAAACGCTCCTAAATGGCTACCTAAAAGCCTATAAATAGGAGAGCATTCCAAAGAAATCCAGATCGAAAAAAACACAGAGGAGATCGGAAAAAACGAGACAGATCCCAGATCAGAAAAAAGCACAGAAATTCAGAGAAAGAAAGAGAGAAAACTCTGTGGAAGTTCTACACCGACTACCGCTACAAGATGATAAAGTCCCTTGGGGGGTACCCCCCCCAAGGTCCTTGCCTTCTCCTTCTGCCTCCAAATGGCTTAGACATGGCTTTTCAGCCCGTCTACTTGGTTTTTTTTATTAAAAATAGGACCTCTTTTTGGTCGTTGTCCTCTAAAAACCTGAGGTTATAGCCAAGCCAAGCGAATCGATAGCATCCTCTATTCTCATCTGCATGGATGATGGCGAAGTCCACATATGGCTTGGGACCGTCAATCTGAACGGGTCCCCCACAATCTCCTGAGAAGTTAGATCCTCCTTTTCTTGCTTTTTATTGTAGTTTGTATTTTTTTTAAAGAGACAAAAATCATAACTCTTGTCTTTCATTATTGATAAGGATTGTAAATCGGCTATAAACGCCAAAAATCGGCTATAAACGCCAAAATCGGCTATAAATGCAAAACAAAAAAAACGCCTTTCACGGCAATTTAAGAAAATGTCTCTTTTCTTAAATATATTGTTAGATATCGCGATCACTGAGAGAGGGGGGGGGGGTGAATCAGTGATCCCTTAAAAACAGGTCCAATTTAACAACAAAAGCAAATCAAATCACACAAGGACACCAGATTTAACGTGGTTCACCAAAAGGCTATGTCCACGGTTCAAAGACTGTCCGAACACCGATCCGGAACAGGTCTGAATCTATTTAGTCGCACCAACGACAAAGAGCACCAACCCTTAAGTTTCAGATAGCATCAACTATCTAGGAAACACCTACCCCCTTTACAATTTATCTGCACCAACAGATAGGATCACCAAACCCCTAACACCAAGCACCAACTTGATGTTCTACATAATTAAAGTAGAGAACTTTTCTACAGCCCTTCCCCTCTACAATCTCTCTCTCTCAATCCCTTACAAATTGAAATTTAAAGCATAAAAAGAGAGACACTTATCTATGGACGAATCACCATCTTCATGAGCATATTTTCGTCCAACTTGCTGTAGAAACTTGCAGCACAACAGCACACAGCAGCACCTTCTTCTCCAATCACTCTTCTCTCCAAAACCCTCTCTTTTGTTCTCTCTTCTCTTTTCTCTTCATGAAAACGAACTTAGCAAGCCTTTATATAGGTTATGGTAACCCTAAAGAGTGTTCAAATTAGGCTAGAATTCGTTTAGAAAGAGTCCCAAACGAAATACATAAGTTTCCTGAATTTTCGTGCAAAACTTCTATTTCTGCGCAATTCTGGTTTCCCGTGCTCGGTCGACCGCGTGGGGTCCTCGGTCGACCGGCGACACACTGTGGCAACAAATAACTGGGAGCTAACTAAGACTGTCTTCTGCAGATTTCTCTTCCCGGTCGACCACGTGGGGTCCCCGGTCGACCGGCCACACTGCTTCAGGAATTCTGATTTCCTGTAGTGTTTCAGCTCTGTTTTCTCTTTGAAGCTCTATCAACACCACACTATCAACACCACACTTGTGACATTGTGTTGACAATAATTCCAACACAAAATGATACTTGAGATACTAAACACTTCAATGCTTCATAAGACTTCTCAAGGCATCTCAAATTCTAACAATCTCCCCCTTTGGAATTGTTGGCAACACTTAGAACTTCAACACTTGGAACACTTTGAACCAGTTGACCTTCATGAAGCTTCTTCAGAACCATAGACTCCCCCTATCTTAAAAAAACCAACAGAATCAAGATCTTCACATTCACATTCTTGATACCAATCTCCCCCAAGCTATCATAGCATAACTTCTTCGCATAACTTCTCCTAGCATAGCTTTCTCCCCCTTTGACAACAAGTCCAAAGGGACCAACCAAGGAGCGAATAGGATATTCAAGGAATACAATACTCCCCCTTTCAAGCACAACTCCTAAGGATTAGGAGAGTGAGTAACTCCTAATTTTTTCCGAAGATACTCGAAGATTTCCTTTGGCAGAGGTTTTGTGAAGATATCAGCAACTTGCTCAGTAGTTGGAACATATTCCAACTTTACCTCACCATCTGCAACCTTTTCCTTAAGAAAGTGATAGCGGATTGCAACATTCTTCGTTCTAGAATGCTGAACAGGATTCTTAGAGATGTGAATTGCACTTGTGTTGTCACAGAGGATCGGCGTAGGATCCGTTGTCGGAACTCCTAGATCAGAGAGCATTTGCCGCATCCATAACACTTGCGTACAACAAGTTGCCGCTGCAATATATTCCGCTTCCGCTGTAGAAAGGGATACTGAATCTTGTTTCTTACTGTGCCATGCCACCAACCTTTCACCGAGATAGAATGCACCACCGCTTGTACTCTTGCGATCATCTATACATCCAGCCCAATCGGCGTCAGAGTATGCAACAAGAGTGAAGGATTTGCCTTTAGGATACCAAATTCCAAGCTCCATGGTACCTTTCAGATATCGAAATATCCTTTTTACTGCTGTAAGGTGCGTCTCAGTTGGTGATGCTTGAAATCGAGCCACCATAGATACTGCTTGCAGAAGATCCGGTCTTGTAGCAGTCAAATAAAGCAAGCTTCCTATCATAGAACGATAAGTGGTGTGATCAACGGACGAACCCTTATCATCTTTGCTTAGCTTTGTGTTCGTTGTCATTGGTGTGCTCACTGGCTTACTGTCTTCCATGTTAAAACGCTTCAGCATTTCCTTGATGTATTTTATCTGTGATATGGAGATACCATGTTTCAGCTGCTGAACTTGTAAACCAAGGAAGAACTTTAGTTCTCCAAGCATTGACATCTCAAATTCTTTCTTCATCTCTTCAGCAAAATTCCTGCACATTTCCTCATCATTGCCACCAAAGATTATGTCATCGACATAAACAATGACAACCAGCTGTTTGCTCAACTCTGTTTTGACATAAAGATTGCTATCAACCAGTCTTTTTCCAAAGCCAATCTTGCGGAGATAGAGGTCCATCCTTGCATACCACGCCCTTGGCGCTTGTTTCAGCCTATAAAGAGCCTTTTTCAACTTGCACACTAGGTCTAAATTTTTGCTAATGAGAAAACCATCAGGTTGCTCAATGTAGACCTCTTCTTCAAGTAATCCATTCAAGAAGGCTGACTTTACATCCATCTGAAATACCTTGAAGGTTTTTTATGCAGCCAATGCAAGAAACATACGAATGGCTTCCAGACGAGCCACCGGTGCAAAGGTCTCTTCAAAATCTATGCCTTCAACTTGAGCATAGCCTTTACAAACCAACCTTGCTTTGTTTCGTATGACCTGACCATCTTCATTCAGCTTATTCCGAAAGACCCATTTAGTACCAATAACATTCTTATCGGTAGGTCTAGAAACTAGTTCCCATGTGGAGTTCTTCTGAATTTGCTCTAACTCCTCATGCATAGCTTTCAACCAACTTTCATCGAGACTGGCTTCAGCCACAGTCTTGGGTTCAATGGTGGACACAAGTGAGTAATTGCTAACTACACTTTGTCTTGTTTTAACACCGGCCTCAGGATCTCCAATGATTTGATCCTTAGGGTGTTGCTCTACCCAAGTGCTTTTCTTTCTAGGTGTAGCATCCTCTGAGTCATCCTTTGATTTCTCAGAATCATTAGGTTCAGCCACTTCATCATCAATCTCACTCGAGTCCTCATAAACTGGACTGTCATTATGAGTTACATTCTTTGATTCACGGTTTTCATCAATTCTAACATCGACACTTTCTATGATTTTTCTGGTCCTTTTGTTAAGACATCTGTAAGCCTTACTAGAGGAAGAGTAACCCAGAAATATACCTTCATCAGCTCTTTCTTCAAATTTGCCCGAATTTTGTTCAAGACGCTTGATGTAACAATGCTACCGAAGACTCTGAAGTGCTTGACTGTTGCTTTTCTCCCAAACCATAGCTCATAAGGAGTTTTGTCTTCATGTGGCTTGATCAAGCATCGATTCTGAATGTATACAGCCGTATGGATTGCCTCCTTCTAGTATTTGTCAGCTAGCTTGCTCTCAGTTAGCATTGTGCGAGCCATCTCTTGCACAGTGCGATTTTTCCGTTCCACAACTCCATTTTGCTGTGGAGTTCTAGGGGCTGAATATTGTCTTTGAATGCCATGGTGCTCACAATAGTTAGTGAACTCTTCAGATGTGAATTCACCTCCTCGATCAGACCTTAAAATCTTGATACGTTTTCCAAGCATATTTTCAACCTGTGCTTTAAACACTTTAAAACGATCAAGTGCTTGATGTTTATGCTTAAGAAACAATACCCATGTCATACCAGTATAATCATCAATACATAACATAAAATACTTATCTCCATTGGTGCTTTGAGTTCGCATCGGTCCACAGAGATCAGTGTGCACTAGCTCAAGAGGTTTCTTTGCATGATGCTCCTTTGACTTGAACATTACCCTCGTTTGCTTTCCCTTTTGGCAAGAATCGCAAATGGGGTTGGAAGGCTTTTCAACTGTAGACATACCTCTGACAGCCTTTGAATTGCAAATCTTTGACATGTTATCAAAGTTTAGATGCCCAAGGCGTTTGTGCCACAACCAACTTTCCTCTGTCCGACTCATCAAGCAAGTCTTTTCAGCTCCATCTGACAATGTATAGAGATTTCCAGCAGTCCTAGATCCAGTAGCCACTGTTTTGCCGTTGCTACACTTCTTGATAGCAAACCCATTCTTAGTGAAGACAACTTCGTGGCCTTTGTCACAGATCTGGCTCACACTAAGCAAGTTGTGTCTCAGTCCAGACACATATAAGACCTCTTCTGATCTGATCTTGTTTGCCTTTAGCTGAACAACACCTTTTCCGCAGATTTTGGCACCATCATTGTTACCAAACTTCACTGATCCGCCTTTGAACTTTCAGTATTTCATTTAGCTTCAATGTTCCATTGATTGCTTGGAGTTCCTTGAGCTTTTGATTCATTTGTATATTTTCAGTCCTTGCTCCAAGGATTTCATTCTCAAGTTTCACTACTTCCTCAGTTTTGGTACTGATTTGTATTTCTAGGACTTCTACCATTCTTTTATATTCTTCAACTTGAGTTTTTAAAGCAATAACTGAACTTTCAGATTCATGAAGAAGTTTCAGATTTTTCTTACTTGTTTTTCGTTCCATACTAAGCTCCTCAAGTGCGGCAATGAGTTCTTCTTGAAGATTGACCTCAGCCTCCTCTTCCTTTTCCGGCTCTTGCTCCTCTTCTTCTTCAACAGTAACCATGAAGAGAGCTTCAGTTGCCTCGGCTGATTCATCATCGTCTGATGTTTCAGACGTGCTGTCATTATATTGACTGATGAAGCTTTTTTCTATGCCCCTCTTTCTGAAATTTTTCTTCCATTTACTCTTATCAACATAAGAGTCATCATCATTGTTTTCTTTCAGCAGACACTTCGCAGCAAAGTGACCAACACCGCCACAATTGAAGCATTTAAATGGTAGCTTCCCTTTGTACTTTCCATTGCTTCCTTTCTTCAGCTTTCTAACTAATTGAGCCTCAAGCTCATCATCATCAGTATCAGCATCATGACCAGCAGTCTCTTTCCCTTTTTCTGAACTTTGAAGGCCGCTTCTCTATCAGATGAAGATGTCTTAACTATGCGCATCTCATAGGCAGTGAGTGAACCATGCAACTCATCCATGGTAAATTCATTCAGATCCTTGGCTTCTTCTATGGCTGAGACTTTTGAATCAAACCGGGGAAGAAGAGATCTTAGAACCTTTTTGACGATGACTGGTTCTTTAATCTCCTCCCCTAGTCCACGAATGTCATTCGTGACTCCATTCACTCGTTGCATATATAAGTCAACATTCTCGCTTTCCTCCATGCGAAGAGACTCGAATTGAGAGCGATGAGTTTGCAATTTCGCTTCTTTGATCTTCTCATCTCCTTCATGAATGCTTTTCAACTTGTCCCATATTTCCTTGGCTATTTTGCATGCAATTACTTTGACCAGCTCGCTGTCCACAAGGCCACTAAAGAGTGCATTCTGCGCCTTGGAGTCGTTGTCTGCTAACTTCTTCATTGCAGCATCAGTGGGTACGATGGCAATATTGTAACCGACTCTGACGGTCTCCCAGACATCATAACTAAGTGATTTGATGAAAGCCTGCATTCTGATCTTCCAGAAGGAGTAATTAGAACCATCAAACAAAGGTACTTTCATATTCCCTGTATTGGATGCCATGTGATTTGACAAGAGATCACCCTTAGCGTGTTAAGCTTATCAAGGGAGCCTTGGCGCTCTGATACCAATTGTTAGATATCGCGATCACTGAGAGGGGGGGGGGGGGTGAATCGGTGATCCCTTAAAAACAGGTCCAATTTAACAACAAAAGCAAATCAAATCACACAAGGACACCAGATTTAACGTGGTTCACCAAAAGGCTACGTCCACGGTTCAAAGACTGTCCGAACACCGATCCGGAACAGGTCTGAATCTATTTAGTCGCACCAACGACAAAGAGCACCAACCCTTAAGTTTCAGATAGCACCAACTATCTAGGAAGCACCTACCCCCTTTACAATTTATCTGCACCAACAGATAGGATCACCAAACCCCTAACACCAAGCACCAACTTGATGTTCTACATAATTAAAGTAGAGAACTTTTCTACAGCCCTTCCCCTCTACAATCTCTCTCTCTCTCAATCCCTTACAAATTGAAATTTGAAGCATAAAAAGAGAGACACTTATCTATGGACGAATCACCATCTTCATGAGCATATTTTCGTCCAACTTGCTGTAGAAACTTGCAGCACAACAGCAGATAGCAGCACCTTCTTCTCCAATCACTCTTCTCTCCAAAACCCTCTCTTTTGTTCTCTCTTCTCTTCTCTCCTCATGAAAACGAACTTAGCAAGCCTTTATATAGGTTATGGTAACCCTAAAGAGTGTTCAAATTAGGCTAGAATTCGTTTAGAAAGAGTCCCAGACGAAATACATAAGTTTCCTGAATTTTCGTGCAAAACTTCTATTTCTGCGCAATTCTGGTTTCCCGTGCTCGGTCGACCGCGTGGGGTCCTCGGTCGACCGACGACACACTGTGGCAACAAATAACTGGGAGCTAACTGAGACTGTCTTCTGCAGATTTCTCTTGCCCGGTCGACCGCGTGGGGTCCCCGGTCGACCGGCCACACTGCTTCAGGAATTCTGGTTTCCTGTACGGTTTCAGCTCTGTTTTCTCTTTGAAGCTCTATCAACACCACACTATCAACACCACACTTGTGACATTGTGTTGACAATAATTCCAACACAAAATGATACTTGAGATACTAAACACTTCAATGCTTCATAAGACTTCTCAAGGCATCTCAAATTCCAACATATATGTGCAATGGAAAACTTGAAAGAAGTTGATTTCTTTTTTACTTGCGAAGGTTGACCTCCGGATCACCACTTGCAATTCCAAGTAAAATAGAAAATCTGGCACACCCACACAAAAGAAATGTTGATGCACGCCCTTGCCTCCCGGTTACGAAAGGGTCGGACCCAACGGACTTTCACGTCCGCCGACCTCGGTAGAACCAGGCAGGAGCGTGGTCCATCAAGCTGGCTCCACCCGGTGGGACAACGTTCATTTGAGAACACGATGCTAGAAATGAAATATTTGCATATCATATCTTTTGCTCTATGCTTATATTTCTTTTCTCGATTCCTTGGCTACTTTCTAATTGGTGGCCTATGTTGGATTCCACATCTAAAAAAATGAGATGAGATTTTTTTGGGGAATTTCTAATTCTTTGAATTTATTTCTACTCTTTCTCTTTTCAAAAAAAAAATCAGATTTTTCATTTTGGATTCAACATTGAGAAACCTTGATCCGTTCCTATTGTTCATCGCGCTTGCAGAAATGTTGAGCCTGTTCGACTAAGGTTTTGGGCCATCGTTTCTCTTTGATGAGTTCATTAAAGATCTAAAAAAAAAGCAAAAACAAAATAAAATTAGATTTCTCAGTTTGAATTCAGAATTGAGAAACCTTGATCCGTTCCAATCGTTCATCGCGCTTGCAGAAATGTTGAGCCTGTTCGACTAAGGTTTTGGGCCATCGTTTCTCTTCGATGAGTTCATTAAAGATCTAGAAAAAAAATAAAAAAATTTAGATTTCTCATTTTGAATTCAAAATTGAGAAACCTTGATCCGTTCCTATCGTTCATCGCGCTTGCAGAAATGTTGAGCCTGTTTGACTAAGGTTTTGGGCCATCGTTTCTCTTCGATGAGTTCATTAAATATAAAAAAAATAAAAATAAATATATATAAAAAAAAAACAAAAAAGACATAGACCACTAAGGTTAAACCAACTGCGTTCTTTGATCATGGCTGATTCAAGAAAAGCCTTGTCCAAAGTGTGGAGACAGCTTGACTGTTCTAGGCAAGGGTCCTCCAAACGGGTTCATTAAGTAATCCTACCCTTACCTGGGGGCAGTTCTATCAATCGAGATTTCATAAGACCGGGTTAGGAGGCCTATGTGTACTCTCTTGTCTTTAAAATTTTTTTTTTCAAAAATAAAATTTTTAAAAATAAAAATTTTAAAAATAAAAATTTTAAAATAAAATTAAAAATTAAAAAAATTTCAAAAAAAAAATATAAAATAAATAAAAAATAAAAAATAGATTTTTTTTTAAAAAATCTTCAAAAAAAAAACTTCCGTCATTTTGGGTTTAGATTGGAGAAATCTTGGTCTTCCCCTTTTTGAGCACTGGCGCTCGTGGAAATTGCTGAGCCCGTGTTCAGATTTGAGTGCCTTTTGCTCTATTTGATGAACCCGATATTGGCCTTAAAAAAAAAAAACTCGTCATTTTTGGATTCAGATCCGAGAAATTATGGTTCATTTCTTTCTGAGCACTGGCGCTCGCGGAAATCGCTGAGCCCGTGTTCAGATCGGAATACCATCTGCTCTATTTGATGAATCCAATCTTGACCTTTCAAAATAGAGAATCTCATCTCATGGATGCGGTCTCAAAACATTTGTGTCTAGCGGTACTAGTACGCCCTTTCAGGGTCTACTGTATTGCGACCGGCACATTTGTAACTCTAACTTTATATTCTTCTTACCTCGAGTAAGCTCTGCTTCTCGATAAGTCGAATTTAAGTTCACAATTGCTTCTAGCAGTCACTGGGACGCTCATTCTGGGCTTACCATACCTGCGATCAGAACAATTGTACCCTTTATGGCGTTTTGCCTTCTTCATATTGCTTGGGTCATCTCCATCGAGCGATTTGAAAAGACAAAATCATAGAACTTCCCATTTATGATCATTATATTCTTGTGATTACTAATGGATGTGGTCTTGTTTTAGAAATTCTTGAAAAAAACTAACAATGGCAGCATCACTTACTATTACTATAGGGGCAAACTACGCGCACCTACAAGCGCCCCATTAGCTGCCGAAGCGTCAACTCCCTCGGCAACTCTCTGAGCTCTGGGTCGACCTCGACTCCCCGGACTATTGTCTTTAGGACGCTGGGACCATTCCCACGTCCAGAGGAACAAGCTGCTCCTTCCAAGAAGCAGAAACTCGCCTCTCAACGTGTCACTACCATGGCACCAAAGGCGAGCACCAGAAGGCCCGAAGCCCGTGGCAGCCCCATGAAGCCTCGACCAGCAAACGACCAGGTCTTTCCCAAGACTTGGTCCCCAAGACCTTCACCAAAACAGAGAAGGTCCCAAACATCCACTAAGCTAGCATTCCTGGCCCCACTCAAGGAGAACCGGTTCTACCCTCTTGCTTACATGAAAGAGGAGAGACCCATCTCCAACCTGACTCCCAAGTCAAACCAGCATGAGCCGGCTTGTTCCTACAAGCCCAAAATCAGATCATGCATCACAAGGCCTCTGCAAGCACCTGTTAAGGCCTATAAACCTACAGTTCGACCCTTCATCTCTATAGGGGCCGAACTCCAAAAATTCAAAGCTTCACTGCAACAGGCGAAGGATATGGTTCGCATACTGTCCTTGCCCAGCTGAAAAGAAGACAAGCTCGGCTGCTGCGCCTGGGGTAGCACATCCTTGATCGTCAAAGCCCAGCCAGAGCTGACCGAACCTCAAATTGCTCGTCGTATACGCCGCCGCGCGTCGTATCGTCAAAAGAGACTAGAGAAGCAAAGGACCCAGCCTCCTACACTTCAAGTCTCTCCCAAATGGGTCGAAAAAGATAGACCCAACCAAGTTGCTGCCGTCCATATGGTTGGAAAAACCAGAAGGCGCCAAAAGTCAGCAACAAAAATCCATGTCCGACGTCCGATGACCCGCAGCGTCTCCAGGACAAGAAGACATTCAGGAGAATCCCCTGCTCCTTCAAGCAGAGGACAGCAGAGCGATCCTTCCTCAAGCTCTTCATAAAAAAGAATGAGCCCCAGCTCAGTCACCAGGACAGTTTCTTCGTTCGAATCATGAAGGATGAACGTCTTGGCTACAAATTCTGAGCCACCACACCACAATCCACCTCAAGATGATGCGATCACCCATATCCAGCAGTTGGAACAAGGCCAACAGAGGATTGAAACTCTGATGGAAGACCTTCTCCTCGCCTTCCAAAATCAGGCGAACAATGAACCTCCTCCGAATCATCAAGACGATGAGGTAAATGGTGAAGAAAATGAGTCACGTGCCCTTACCAAAAAGGACGTAGACAGTATCCTCGCCAAAGCAAAAGAAGAGGATATACTCAAGGAGCATGGGATCAAGCCACCATATCCCTTATGGATGGACTCAGTCCCGTTCCCCACCAAATTCAAGCATCCTACTCTCTAAACATATACTGGGAAAGGATCAGCCAGACAGCACGTCATCCACTTCAAGATCCTGACGGGAGCTATTGCGGATCAAGATGCACTCAAGATTCGCCTCTTTGCAAGTACCCTAAAAGGTACTGCCTTCGATTGGTACTCCACTCTGCCGGAGGACTCCATCCAAAACTGGGCCATGCTAGAGACACGCTTCCTGACTCACTTCAAAGGTGAGGATCATCCCGTTACTATGGCTCAGCTGTGCAGCCTAAAACAGGGGGAGAATGAGTCAACATATGACTTCATTCAAAAGTGGAAAGCAATGGCATACAAATGCTCCGATGTATTGCCACAAGCGTCACTCGTCAACATCTGCCGAAACAGCATGAGAGCTACAATCCGCTCCATGATCATCGGCAACAAATCAAAAATCCTGGGAGAACTCCTAGAAGCTTCCATGGAAGCTGAAACGGTGATTAAAGACCTCAACAGTCAGAAATCATCAAGAAAAGAGCCAACCGCTGTAGCAACCTCTAAACCAAAGAAGAAAGAGGTCCTCAATGTGCAGACCAAGTCAGCTCCTCAGCCACCAAAGAAAGCTGAAAACAAAGCTGCGGGTAAGAAACCTGAACTCTCAGATGCCTGCAAAGAACGAGTAGAGAAGAAATACCCGTTTGATGAAGATGTTGATGAAATCTTCGGGGCTCTTGTAGCAAACGGCAAGCTCACCTTTCCTGAACCAAAACAACCGGGTGATGTTGGCAAGACCAACAATCCTCGGTACTGTCCATACCACCAGATGATCTCGCATCCTCTCAATCAATGCTTCGTTGTGAGGGAGAAAATAAACGAGATGTGGAAAAACGGAGTCATCACCTTTGACAAAAACTATGGGTCTGCCTCCGTCAACATGGTGACATGTGGACAAACATCAAAATCACCGAAGAAGAAGATCACTACTTCCTTCAAGGTGATAAACTCAATCCAAGCATCCGAGGAACTGGTTCCTTACCCGACACCAGACGGACATCCCATATGGGTACATCCCGATCTCCTAGAAGATGAAAATTGGGAGGTCGTGAAAACAAAGCCTACAACTCAACATCGAAGGCAGGTTAGGAAACATCTCCTCAAGCTCAAACGGCAAGAGAAGACCCAACCAAAATAAGAAGTCAAAGAAAAGGCAGAGGCTTCCTCTACCGCTTCACTGGAGGCAACAAAAACATCCCTTCCAGAGACTTCAAAGGGGGTAAGAAAATTCATTCTCAGTGATTTCATGCCACCTCAATTCAAAGAAACCACGCAGGAGGCATCATACTCATGCAATTTGGTAGTTGGATTCTCCATTGATGGATACGAGTCAGCGACACCGATGATGGATTCGAATCCAACTACACAGACGAGTGGGAAGAGTCCCTTGAAACAGGAGAATACCTCTCCGATGAAGAATGGGTTCCTGAGACTCATCTTATGCCAGTAATCTGGTATAACCCTCTACAGCCACAAGGATCCTGGTCTGATGATGAGGAAGACCAAGAGGCTGTATAAGAAAATGCTGCTGACCAAGCACCTCTCATTGCTCCAGTGGAAATCAACAATGTTGAGCCACAAAGAGTTGATGAAGAAGAAGATTTAGCTCCCATGCCCGATCTTGAAGAATATGTAAGGATCTTGCAGCGTCTCGCTCTAGAGCAAGAGCAAGACCGCGTCAACGAGCCTCCTCACAATCCAGAGTCTGAAGTCCCTGAAGACCATCAGGTACATCCTCCCTTAACTCCTAAAAATGGAGAAAATTGCTGGATAGACAATCCTCTTACATCCGAGGATGAATCTGACTCCGATCAGGCAACGTCTCCCGTCAGAGCTTCCTGTAACGTAATAATTTGGGATTATAGCTCTTCCGAAGCATCGTCTGATGAGAGCACTTACACTTCGGCGATGCCTAGCAATGTATCTTCTGGAGCCACCTCATCTCACGTGACTTTCACTGAGATGACACCCTCTCAGGTTTCTTCTCCTGAGACTGTGACTTCAAAGTTCAAACCCTTCCTGACTGAAGAACTCCTAGCTATTGATGCTTGGGACGATGAATTGGTCAACGAAGAAGAAAGGTTGTTGGATGCTGTTCAGGACTTGTTCCCAGAAAATGCTCAGTGCAACACAATCACTGAGGATGGCAACTCCGCTGCTGATAAATCCTCAGCAAATGAAAAACGACAGCCTCTTGATCCTGAAGACAATCTTCCAAATGAAGACCCTTCTGAAGAAGCTCTCGAAGTTGGTAGAGGCACCCGCTCTGGCCGGGACTACCACAAAAATTACAACCAATCTTCCTTTGCATATGTAAATCCTTCGGGAAAAGTTATTGTAAGCGCCCCTAGTGGCAACGATGATGAACATGCAGGCCCAAAGGAGACTTTTAAGTATGACTTGATTGAACACTTCAAGCACATACCTGCACGTCTGCACATCCTAGATTTGTTGCGAATGTCTCCGCACACTCGTGATAATCTCATCTCAGAATTACAAAAGCTGAATGAGGATGTCGACAAACATGCACCGTAAGTCCTCCAAATTGAAATGGATTACCGGGTCAAAAACTCAGAAGCCTCCTCAAGGGAGAAAAGAAGAAAATTGAGGGATCATGCATTGAATGCCTCTCAGTTAAAAAAACAGCCAGTGCAACCATCGCCTTCACAAAGGACGACCTCCTACTTAGCGAAACCAGGCACAACCGACCCCTGTACTTCACAGGGTATATCAAGGAAATGCCTATGCACAGAGTTCAGATCGACCCAGGTTCTGCACTCAACCTCATCTCCACATCGGCTCTCGAAGAGTTGGGTCCCACCCAGCAAGCTGAGCCATACATCTGTATCTATCTTGGATACGATGGGAGTACTCAAAGGCCTATCGGGAAAATCAGGTTCAGGTTGCAGATCGGTGATCTTATCTCTGAGGTCACAGTGTATGCAATAAAAACCCCTTCATGCTACAACATCCTTCTCGGACGCCCTTGGATCCACGAGAATGGTGTTGTCCCTTCAACTCTACATCAATGCATCAAGTTTGTTGGCGACGACGGCATGATACATCGAGTCTTTGCGGACAAAAAACCCTTCAAAGGTAAAGAAGTCCACTTTGCAGACTCACAAATGTATGAAGGTGAAAAAGAAGAAGAGGAGAAGCATACAGCATCCTTTGCCGAAAATCCCCAGAAAGATAAAGGCAAGGCTCCTCAACAATCGCCGGAAGAAAACAAATCATCCGGTAAATCCGAAGAGAGCATTCAAACTCCCTTCATCATCTCCCTCAAACCTTCAAAGCCTTTGGTCATCACAACAAAAGTGAAGAAGGTAAAGCAAAAGCCTGGGGGCAAATTTGTTGTCTTTTTCGTGTCAATCATGCAAGACACAGATTCGGAGTCAGAGCCAGAAGACGACACATCGTCAAGCCAAGCTGACACTCAGCAAGTTCAGCCTGCTCTTACTCTAATGGAGACAACTTCTGACATAGAAGATCCTACGTCAGCTTCCTTTGTCATTCCAGCAACTTCAGCAAAGGAAAAGCCGATCTTCTTCCATAGATCGGATGCTTCTTCATCAAACTCCATGCTTGAGCCTTTCCAAAATGAAGGTATGCCTCAACTATCCTTATATAGTTCTGTGGCACAAGCTATTATGAAGAAAATGGGCTATGACGCTCAAAACCCAGTCGGTTTGGGAGAAGGACGCGGTATTTTCATGCCATTGGGGCCCGTCTTGACCAAAGCTGGAAGATTGGAGACTCTACGGCTATGTAGAAAAGTCTTCACACGGGTTAGGGTATGATCCCGACACTCCCCCGAGAAAGTTGACACAAAGACTTAAAAGTCAATATATTGACCAAGCCTCAACATCTCAACTCCATGAAGACATCGATCTCCCTGGATATCTCTTCGATGAGTCACCTGATAAAGATCCAGAAAGCCCATCTAATTGGCACGATTTCTCTGAAAATGAAGAGGAGTTGTCCGATGGCACAGACGTGTGGTCTTCTGACCCAGAAGAACCCTCATCTCCAAAAGAAATAGCCTACTTCGACCCGGTTTCAACAGGCGATTGGGATCATCTCATAGCAAGCCTTGGGAAAATTACCGATCAAGAAGACCCGTGGAAAGGAACAAAACCTTGGTCTGGAAATGCCCTTGAAACCTCAGAAGGTTTCGTTGAGCTGGAAGCCTCCGAAAATATTGTGGAGGAACCACCTTCGAACCTTCCAACAGAAGATCCTGTTCAAAAGATAGACTTGGGAACACCAGATAACCCACGTCCTGTATTCATAAGCAAGAATATAAAGGATGATGAGTTACCCGAGTATATCGCCTTTCTTCGTGAGTTCGTTGATTGCTTTACATGGTCTTACGCTGAAATGCCTGGCTTAGACCCCAAAATAGCGGTCCACAAACTCAATCTTCAAGAAGACATCAAGCCTGTTAAGCAAGGCCAAAGAAGATTCCGTCCAGATGTGATGGATAAAATTGAACAAGAAGCTCAAGAACTCAAAAGCGTCGGCTTCATCCGTGAGGAACAACATCCTGAATGGTTGGCTAACATTGTCCCTATGACAAAGAAAAACGGGCAGATCAGGGTCTGTATTGACTATAGAGACCTGAATGGCGCATGCCCAGAAGATGAATTTCCGCTCCCCATATCAGAGGTAATGATTGATAATACCTGTGGATTCGAGCGAATGACATTCAATGATGGTTTCTTTGGCTACAATCAGATAAAGATGCATCCTGAAGATGAAAAACATACATCATTTCGGACCCCATTTGGCGTGTATTGCTACAACTGTCATGCCATTTGGTCTAAAAAATGCTGGTGCCACATATCAGAGGGCTATGATGAAAATATTCCAAGATATGCAGCCCAAGATGGTTGAATGTTACGTTGATGACCTCGCCGTCAAAAGGTCCTCTTTAAATAGGACTTCATTTCACATGCAAGGTACGCAATCTACACACTTGAGAGTCGTTACTCTGCCTCTCTTCTTCCTCTCCTTCCTTTGTTCGAGTCCATACACTGACTTAGGCATTGGAGAGCCTTGCGCCGCCCAGGCCAGGGTCCTCTGATTGTTTGTTTTTCCTTTTCAGACTTAGAGGCAGCAGATCATCTTCTTCTACTCGGATAAGTCCTATCAGGCACCCCTAATATTGTGAGTCATAGTTTTCTGCACTTATAATTGGCGCCGTCTGTGGGAAAGTACTATGCTAACCTTCTCAATCCTACCAGATACCATGCCTCCGAGACCTAAGAAAGGTGGAGAATCTTCGAGAGCAGTGCTCGAGCAACCAGGCCCATCGACAGACGCCCCTCCTCAAGGGCGGTACAGAACGGTGCATGGCGCATCTATAGGCGAGGGGCGCATAGGCTCGCAGCTCTTCGTCGAAATTCCCTTCCAAAAGGGACTTGTTGAAGATTCATCCCCGGGAGACGAAGTCACGCCTCCCCGACGGGACGAGCGGCGACATGAGCGTCCCCCGAAGGACAAAGGTGTAGCAGTCGACGAGCCACGCCGTCAGCGAGACCTCGATGACTGAGGAGATATCGCGGTTCAAAATGCTCTCATCCAGGAGCAGGATAGGATAATCCGCCAGCTCCAGCAGCAACTGAGAGCAGCAGGGGCCCCCTTAGTAGGCCAGCCGTCTAGGCCCCAAGGCGGGAAGAAAGCAGCCCCGAGCAAGGTGGTCCAGCCCTCCCGCGAGGATTTGAGAGCTTTTCTGGAGCAGAGCATAGTCGGGCCAACGACGAGCACTCGAGCAATGGCCGAAACCACCACGACCGAGACGACCAAGCTTGCAGCTACCACAGCTGAGGCCATTCGAAGCAGAAGTCGAAAGCAGTGTCGCCGCGGAAGGATGTCGAGTAGGAGCGGCTCGACAGGCGTATCAAGTTGGCAGTTCAGCGCAATATGGAGATGGCTGCTCTCGCCCGAGACCAGTAAGAGATTTGCGGCCCCACCGATCTGGGGGCCTCCCCCTTCAAGCGGGATATCAAGGAGACTCCATTGCCCAAGAAGTTCTCTGCCCCGCGGTTCGTCCCTTATGACGGAGTGTCTGACCCAGCCACTCACCTCCGACACTTCTCTCAGAAGATGTCCATCTGGGGGAATGAGGGCCATCTCAATTGTAAGATCTTTTCCTCCAGTCTGGATGACCTCCCTCTGGAGTGGTACTGCGCCCTTCCGGAGAAGTCCATCTCGAGTTGGAAACAGCTCCAGCTCTCCTTCCTGAAGAAGTTCCAGGCTTACAGCGTCGTCCCCAAGACCGATGCTGATATTCTTGCCCTGAAGATGAAGCAGGGTGAAAGCATCACCCAGTTCGCCCAGCGTTTTTGGGCAATTTACAGCCAGATTGAGGATACCAGAGACGAAGTGGCGATTTTCGCCTTCCGGAATGCCCTGTTGCCAGGGAACGAGCTGAGGAAAGACCTGGCTGGAGACCCCGTAACCTTTATGCCCGCCTTGATATCCCGGATAAAGCTCTATGTCGCCTGGGAGGAGGATGAAATCCGGGCCCGGGAGAATCACAGCCCAGGACCCAAGGAGAGGGGCAATCAGCCCCAGCAGAGAGAAAAGAAGCCCTTTCGAAAGGAAGAGCCGAAGCAAGCCTGGGTCTCCAGCTCGGCAAAGGCTAAAGTGTCCAGGTGTCGGGACACCAGGAAGACTAGACCTCCTCCCGACGCTTACCAGGCTGTGAACGTCGTCTTCAAGTAGCCGATCCACCAAATCATGAACAAGATCAAGAACAGGCCATTCTTCAGTTGGCCTCATCCCATGTACAGCGAAGCCTCCACCCATGACAAGACTAGGTTCTGTGCCTACCACAAGCAGAATGGGCACAAAACTGAGGAGTGCAGGACCTTGAAGTTTTTCCTGGAGAAGCTCGCCAAAGAAGGTCATCTCGAGGAGTTCCTCAAGGCAGGAGATGTTGGCGCCGGCGGCAGCGACCGAGCTCATCAGAGCGCTGATAGGGATCCAGACAGCGAAGATTCTGAGAAGATCATCAATGTGATCCATCTGGCGCCCTCAGCTCCCTCTCCCTCAGCTAGAGGCAGCTCCCAGGCTCGTGCCGAAGCCAGGCAGGCCTCGCATGGGAAAGAGGTAATGAGAGCCAAGCTCGGACCGGCGTCCAAACGAGCGCGGCGCAAGCGCCCAACCATGTCATTTTCATATAGAGACCTCGAGGGAGTGCAGCTTCCCCACAATGATCCCCTGCTCCTGACGATGAAGCTGCGAGACTTCACAATGAAGCGGATCCTGATCGACCCCGGCAGCTCGTCTGAGGTGCTCTACTATGGATGCTTCAAGAAGATGGGGCTCCAGGAGGCTGATTTGAAGGAAGCTCGCACGCCTCTGATTGGGTTCAGCGCCAAGCCGGTCTATCCCAAGGGGAGGATCACTCTGGAGACCAGAGTAGGCGGAGCCTCCGGGATGATGGATTTCCTAGTGGTGGACGCCCCCTCTCCCCACAAGATGGAAGCAGTTTCCTCCTCTCTCCACCAGAAGCTGAAGTTCGTGCTCGAAGGCAAGGATGGCAGAATGGAGGTGGTTACAGTTGAAGGGGATCAGCAACTGGCCAAACAGTGCTTGTTGGCCATGGTCCCTGCATAGAAAGAGCCAGAGCGAGTAAATCTCGCAGAGTTCGAAAGGGGGCTAGATGAGATCGGCCGAGATCCTGACAAGAAGAGTATTGAAGATCTTGCCGAAGTCAGGCTCGACCCGTCAGATCCTGACAGATTCTTCCTGATCGGCACCAAACTGCCCGAACTAGAGAAAGCCGAGCTCTCAAGATTTTTGATGCAGAACTTGGATGTCTTCGCTTGGACCCCAAGCGAAATGCCTGGGGTCGACCCCGAGGTCATGTGTCACAGGCTGAATGTGGATCCCAACCATAAGCCAGTGGTACATAAGGCACGTAGGACGAGGTTGCAGCAGACGGATGCGGTGGTCGAAGAAGTCGACAAGTTGCTAGAGGCAGGCGCAATCCGGGAGGTCCAGTACCCGGTCTGACTGGCCAATACAGTGGTAGTGAAAAAGAAGACTGGCAAATGGAGGGTGTGCGTGGATTTCACAGATCGCAACAGAGCATGCCCGAAGGACAGCTTCCCTCTTCCCAAGATTGATCATATGATCGATGCCAATGCTGGCCATGACAGAATGAGCTTCCTCACGCCTACAGAGGCCACCTCCAGATTCCGATGTATGAGCCAAACGAGGAGAAAACTACCTTCATAACCGCCCGCGGCACTTACTGTTATAAGGTGATGCCCTTTAGGCTGAAGAACGCGGGGGCAACCTATCAGCGCCTCGTCACCAAAATGTTCCAGGCTCAGCTCGGCAAGACAGTTGAGGTCTACATTGACGACATGGTCATCAAGTCCAAATAGTCGAGCGACCATCTGATGGATCTTGCCCAAGTCTTCATCATCCTCCGTGAGTTCAAACTCAAACTGAATACTTCCAAGTGCGCTTTTGGCGTAGCTTCTGGCAAGTTCCTTGGAAGCCTAGTGACGTGGAGGGGGATAGAGGCCAACCCAGACCAGATTACTGCAATCCTGGGCATCCAAAGCCCATCTACCACCAGGGAGGTTCAGAAGCTCACAGGCATGGCTGCAGCACTCAATCGTTTCATCAGCAGATCATCAGATAAGTGCCGGCCTTTCTTTCAGCTTCTGAAAAAGAATTTTAAGTTTCAATGGACCCCTGAGTGCGACCAAGCATTGGAAGCACTCAAAACCTATCTGTCTTCACCACCCTTACTCTCTACCCCAACTCAGGGGGAGATTTTGTATTTGTATCTTGCGGTCTCGGATCACGCAGTGAGCTCCGTCTTCATCAGAGAGGACGACAGCGTCCAAAAACCAATCTACTAAACGAGCAAGATTCTACTAGATGCCAAGACCAGATACCTTTTGCTAGAGAAGCTTGCGTTGGCACTCGTCAGTGCCTCCCGCAAGCTCTCCCATTATTTTCAATCCCACACTATTGTGGTTATCACGGAGCACCCACTCCGATCTATCTTCAAGAAAGCTGACTTTTCAGGGCGAATATCAAAATGGGCAGTCGAACTGGGGCAGCATGACATCCAGTACCGTCCCAGGACTGCGATCAAAGCCCAAATTTTGGCAGACTTAATTGTAGAGTTCGTCTTCCCGAGCTCGGATTCGACCCAGCCCGGCACCGAACTGGGGGGCGTAGGGCATGAGCGTGAAGTCACCGAGGTTGAACAATCTTCTCAGAGCCAAGTTCATATCTCGGCATGGAAGGCCTTTGTGACGGCTCATCCGCCTCCAAGAGAGCTGGCGCCGGCATAGTCCTCTAATCGTCAGAGGGACTGGTCATAGAGCAAGCCTTCACCTTGGACTTCAAAGCGACGAAAAATGAAGCGGAGTATGAAGCTCTGATAGCAAGGCTGAATAGTGCCCGAATCCTCAGAGCCCAGCAATTAGTGGTTTTCAGTGATTCACAACTGGTAACTAGCCAACTCACTGGAGATTACCAAGCCAGGGACGACAGGATGGCGGCCTTCTTAGCCATCACAAAGAAACTGCTCTCTCACTTTCAGACAGCCGAGGTCAGGCAGATCTCCAGAGATACCAACACGCATGCGCCTCCGCTGTCGAAGCAGGAAAGAAAAGGACCGTTGAGGTCGGATCGATACCGAGATCAAGCCTAGAGCTCCACTCTTCTCGGCAAGTCCTGTGCGCTGATCTCGGCCCGAGCTGGATGGACCCAATCATCTCTTACCTGAAGGATGACCAGCTCCCCGAGGACAAGAATGAAGCCCACCGAATCAGACTCAATGCAGCCCAATTCTGGCTATCTCTTGAAAGCAAACTTTACAGAAAATCCTTCATAGATCCCTATCTCCAATGTGTCCATCCCAGTAAGGTGGACGATTTTCTGTATGAGATCCACGAAGGAATCTGCGGTAGTCACATCGGAGGGCGGTCACTGGCCTACAGAGCAATCAGCCAAGGATACTGGTGGCCGTACATGCAGAAGGATGCTCAGGTATATGCCAGAAAATGTGAAAAATGTCAGAAGTTCTCCCATTCTCTTCATCAGCAAGCACAAGACCTGAGTCCCCTCTCCAGTCCATGGCCCTTCACTCAATGGGGGCTGGACATTGTGGGACCTCTTCACCGAGCTCCAGGGAAAAAGAGATGGCTGATAGTCGCTACAGATTACTTCACGAAGTGGGTAGAAACTGAGCCACTGTCCTCCATCACTGAAAGGGATTCCAAGAACTTCGTGTGGGAGAACATCATAACGAGGTTCGGCATCCCCAGAGCCCTGATTTCGAACAACGGGACTCAGTTCGACTCCAAATTCTTCAAGGACTTCTGTCAAGAGCATGGCATCAGGAACCACTACTCCACTCCGGCGTACCCACAGAGCAACGGGCAGGCCGAAATCTCTAACAAAGTACTCTTGGACGGCCTGAAGAATCGATTGGACAAAGCGAAAGAGAGATGGGTAGAAGAGCTTCCCAGCGTGCTGTGGGCATATAGGACGACTCCAAGACGATCCACCTCAGCGACACCCTTCTCGTTGGCCTATGGGATGGAGGCGGTCATTCCCTTAGAAATTGGCCTCCCTACCATGAGATCTGAACTTGTCGATCAAGGCCGAAATGAGATGAACGTGGCAATGGAGCTGGACCTAGCTGACGAGAGCCGAGATGCAGCGGCCATACGACTAGCCGACTATCAGCAAAGGCTAGCCAGAGGATATAAAGAAAAAGTCAGAGAAATAAGCTTCTCAGTAGGAGAACTGGTTCTGAAGAAGACCCTGCCAGCTGATAGAGACGCAAATGAAGGCAAACTGGCCCCAAACTGGCATGGCCCATTCAGGGTGGTTTCAATGGCAGGACGATCTTCTTACAAACTTGAAGACTTGGAAGGCAGGCAGTTGCCGAGACCGTGGAACGCATCTCACTTGAAGAAGTTCTATTTCTAAGATGTAATCAAGGTTCTATGATCAATGAAAGCAGCATTTGTTCTGTCATCAATCTGTGTCATCTTATCTGAGTTTTGCAGCTCTGGGTTCACACACCCTGGGATTGACTTCGGATCCATACATCCAGTCTTCCCTAAAAACTCTGGGTTTACGCGCCCATGGACCGATTTAGGATTTATACATCCAGTCGCTCCTAAAACCTTGGGTTTATACACCTTAGGAAGACTTCGAATTCATACATCCAGTCATCCCTAAATTTTGGGTTCACATGCCCATGGACTGAGTTAGGATTTATACATCCAGTCGCTCCTAAAACCCTCGGTTGATACACCTTGGGAAGACTTCGGATTCATACATCCAGCCTTCCCTAAATTTTTGGGTTCACGTGCCCATGGACTGAGTTAGGATTTATACATCCAGTCGCTACTAAAACCCTTGGGTTCATGTACCCTGGGACTGACTTCGGATTTACACATCCAGTCTTCCCTAAAACTATGGGTTCATACACCCCCCAAGATTGATCCCGGACTCAGACTCGCACAGTCGAGATCCTCGAGACTCTGGGATCATCTCGGCCAATGACGGTTCATCTCGGCCAATGACAGTTCGTCTCGGCCAATGACAGTCTTCAAAAGAAAAAAGCAATGCAAGCACAAAAGTGCAGAAAAAGCAAAAAAGAATGCAAAGATGCAGAATAAACATTCCATCTCATCAGAAACTTCTTTCTTTTTATTGAATGTAATTTCTTCATTACAAGGGTTACAGAAAAGAAGAAGTAGAATGCAGCAAGGAGGCTCGCAGTCCTCTAAAAACAGAAAAGAAATGAAGCCTGGAAACTCTGATCCTCGCTGGTCCACTGCTTGGAGACTCTGGGAGATTCTGATCTTCACTGACTCTTCAGTCTGGTCTTTAGTGTCAGGAGCTCTTCAACACCCTCTAGTTTGGGAGCAATGCTCAGGATCCTGATCCACTGATTGGATATCTTCAGCCCGAAGGCCTCTCCATCTGGCCCGTCGCTCGGAGGTCTTGATATCCCACACGAGACCCTGCGGCATGATTCCACACAGGACCCTGTAGGATCAAGACAAGACCCTCAAAGGCCAGGAGCGCCACCAACTCCCAACTACAGAGAATAATCACCTCCCAGCCGCGCAGGCAGGAGATGATCTCCGCACAACCACATAGAAAGAAGTTGGCCGTGGACCCACGTTCAGAGAACACGTAGTCCATGGGGACCATCTTCAGAGAGCGCGCAGACCACGAAGGACAGTCCCTCCCGGAGGGAGCTGTCTTCTGTCACAGGAGGTTCCTCCGGGGCAAAGATTCCTAAAGTCCTACAGAGCGTGATCGCCAGAGTGGCTGACAGAAAGAGATAGGTCCCCATGTTTACAGAAAATAAAAAGTCCTGGTTCTTTTTCTCTCCCATGGCGAGCTTGCTACTTCCATTTATAGGAGGAAGAAGAGTCCGTCCCTCAAGAAAATTTATGAGGCGAGGTCTCCCATGCTTCGCGTGAAGTGCACGTCTTCCATAAGTTGACTAGCGACTTCGATGGCGAACACGTGGAATCATCTGCTCGTTTTCTGCATCGGCCGTTTCGCCGTACTTACAGCTATTTTATGAGCCTCGGAATGCAGAATATCGGAGCGGATACCGATGAAGACCGCACGGTACTCTCTCCAACTCAAGACTCTCACGTCACATCACTCAGCCGAACTCAAGCACACAAGAGCCGAAATAAAAAAGATAGAGAAATGGGCAACATAAGTGAATAAACTCTGCTTTTCATTAAAACTGAAGGGGATTACAGGCAGGATCACACTACAATCCAAAAGAAAAAAAATAGAGAAAATACAATTATGAAAGCAGCAAAGATATAGAGATCAAGAAGCTACTGGGCCTTCAGCGACTCCACTAGCACTATTACTGTATCTGGTGGACCGGTGGTCTCGACGACAACAGCAGCCTTCTCTGGCGCATCACTTGCAGGAGGGGCAGAAGGAGCGTCGCCCAAAGGTACAGCCAAAGCATCACCCGCAGAAGGGATAAGTGGGGCGCCATCCGAGCTAGGACCAGCTGCAGGAGCATCCACTGGGGCATCCTCAGTCAATGGAGCGGGACTCGGCTCGGGGTCTGGACCAGAATACTTTGGCAGATCCTGATAAATCAGGTGGTCTTCAGGAACCCCTGCTCGTCTCAAAGCAGCCAGACACCCCTCCTCGAACAAGATGGAGGTGATCTCCTCCACCTGCCTCTCGTATTCCTCCGTAGCCTGGTCCACTCCCTTCTGTAAAGAAGACCGGGCCTCAGCCTGCTGCGAGGACTTGAGGTCAATACTCTCCTTCTACAGCCGCTCGACTTCGGCGTGCCTAGCCTTCAGCTTGGCAATTTCCTTTCTCAGCTTCTCCACTTCGGCATGACCAACGAGCACTTTGCCACGCTGCCTCGCCTACTCAGACGCCGAATCAACCTTCACTCTGGCCAGCTCTATCTCCAACTCGGCAATCCTCTTCGTCTTCGCCCAGATTTCGCCCTTCAACTGATGGGTTGCCGATGTGAGATCGGTGACACTGGCCAGCGCCACACCTAGCTGCGCAGTCGCCTCGGCACTGCTCCTCTTTAGCTCTCCCAGCTCCTTCTTCAGTTCTTCCCTTTCGGACTCCAGCTGGGTGATCTTGGAGACGTTCTTGTCGCTCCTCTCCATTACCGTCTGGAGCCTCTGCACATTCTGCAGAAGAAATATAGTCAGATGGGAGCAGCCGGAGTGAAATACATCAAAAAGAATATCAAGGGTACCAACCAGGAGAGAAGCCTGAATCGCCGAACCCAGCAAACTCTCATTATCATACTTCGCGTGCACCTCCATGTCATGCGGTAGAGCACAAGCTTTGGCAAGAGCCTCGATGACGAAACCATTCCCATGTACCCGGTCTTCCACATTCAAAGGCTTCCCGGGCTAGGTCTCCAGTCTAGGCCTCCATGCCGCCGGGGCAGTACGAGATCCGGAGGCCGATCCGGATCCTTGCCCTACAATGACACTAAGGTCACAAGCCGTCTCAACAGCTACCCGGCTCGCTGGCGCACTTTTTCCAGGGGTACCTTGCCTCCAGAAGTGCGCGCAGGCGCATTATCTTTAGGAGCCTGCTTGGCCCCCGACTCTTTCTCCCCCGCCTTAGACCTCTTCCTTAGCTAAGACCCGTCCCTCGGGTGATCTGGTGAGCACCTCCGCACACCTTCGATCGGAGCAGTGGCTGGGGCAGAGGAGGCAGCAGCTCCCCCCGAGCCTGAAGCCATGCGGGCACTAGTAGAAGAAGGCACCGCAGAAGACAAAGACCCGCGCCTAAACTTGGCCGCCAGGTCCTTGGTTCCAGTCATCCTTGAACTACCTTCCATCGTCTCTTCCGGGTCAGATGGATAAGCATCCACTACCTCACTCAAACTCGGCGATCCCGAACTAAAAGAAGTAGATGCCTAGGTGCCAGACACAGCTCGGCTCGCAACAGGATCGATCAAAGGCACACCCGCAGGCACGGCCAAAGAAACAGAGGGAAGATCAACCTGCAGCTCATTCTCCTGCGCTGCTCCAATCCTCCTGTAATGGCCACGGTATCTCGGCATGTATCCTAGCAGTTTCCAGGCCGATCTGGTCTCGTGCTCAGTGTATCTCTTGACCTTTTTGTGGTCAGCGATGTTTTTTCTCCAACCGTCGCTTGCAGCTTAGCGTTGCCTCGCTCGCAGTTCTGCACAGTAAACACCAAGAGTATCAGTTCGGCAATGTGAGAGTTAAGCAAAAAGGAGCGGAATAAAGAGTCGGTGTTTACTTGGGACGGTCCTGAGATGGCGAGGGACCATGGGCGTCCTTCCCTCGCCAGCGCCGAACTCCCAATCCCCGAAACACGGAAGAGATCCTCCTCGGCGTATTTACTAGAATCCTCCAAGGCCAGGATGAAGCCCTTTCGGAGCTGCTTCACCCGAAGATAATAGTTGTCTCCCCCAGCATTGCAGATGTCGTACACGTCCTTGATAACGTGGACGCCCAAATTAATCCCCAAGATTTCGTTCAATTTCGCCATGCCCATGATGACCTTGAAGCCATTAGGCATCAGCTGGCACGGGGTGATGGACCAGGCGTCAAGACAGGCTCTAAGTAGAGGATTCAGAGGAAATTTGACCCCACCTTCGATCACAGAGATCAAAGGAAACGGCATCCATCCGTAGGACCAGCAGCGCAGGGCGTAGTCGCAGGGAGTCGCCGGCCTGAGGTGGACCCCCTCCGGGATACTGAAGTAGCCCTAAACCTAGCCATGCCTTCATCCGTGTCTAATTGAAACCTAGGGGTGGCCATCTCTACAAGAAGAAGAAGGCGAAAAGAAATCCTAGAGGCAGAAAACCCTAAAAAAGGCAGGGGCACGAAGTCACTTACAAAGACAGAAGGGCAGGTCAGGAATCGATCTGGGCACGCCTTACGGTCGTCCTCGCCAGAACAATATGAAGAGATCTTGAGAAGACAGATGAAGATCAGAGCAAAAATCGAAGGTAAGGGCAAAGAAAATCGGAAGAGAAAATAAAGAAAAAAGAGCAGTGGAAGGCAACCATATTTTTAGGGGAAGGAAGCCCTCTTTGGGCGCCATTCACAATTTGAAAAGAAAGATTTCGCGATCCGCGCCTATCTCATAACCTTGATGGCACAATCGGTGAAGAAGCCCCACGTGTAGCCGCCGGTTCGTTTCCCGAGGCAAACGGGACGCGATATTTATTGCCTTGAAGAAACCAAAGCGGCGCCCAGTAATGATCGCAGTATCCCCAGATGGATTCTCTAGCATCCGACCCCTAAAGGCTAGGGCACTTAAGAAGTCACAAGCTAGGGGGCAATTGTGTGGGGAGATTTTCAAAGCTCCAGGATTATGCTAATCACGGCTATAAGATGGGACTAAGCACTCTCACGTGCCATCCTCGTGCCATCCACGTGGCACCTAGACTCGCCTCGGCTGCCAAGACAAAGGCCTCAGCCGAAACCAAATAAACTTTGGCTGCTAGCGCCGAGCTCGGCTACCAAGGGCCCACTTCGGCTGAAGAGCTTGACCTCGGCCAAAGGAGCCGAGGACCCCGGCTAAAGGACCCGGGACGGAAGCCGAAGCAAAGAAGAATCCCCGTTCGCGCCCTACGCCCACCGCGTCATCAAATACGTGGCAGAATAGGGGCGCGAGCCAGTGGGACACATGAGACATCAGCCGTTCACAATCTTCGCCAGAACGCTGACAGGGCGGCATCCAGCGGCTGTAGCCACATCAGGGCAAGGCCCGATGATGGATCCGATGGGACCTCTTCCTCCAAAGGCCTCCAACATGATCTGGCCCAACATGACATGCATTAAATGCAATGTGGGCTGATCCGACTGGCATTTATTACTTTGTGGTCCAATATGGACCGCATTTATTACTTTGTGGGCTGATAGAGACTTCCCTATCAAATCCTATCAAATCGTGGCACCCACTCCAAAATATCATCCAAAATATCCTCAAGGGTCCTCTATAAATAGGAATTCATTTCACATGCAAGGTACGAAACCTACACACTTGAGAGTCGTTACTCTGCCTCTCTTCTTCCTCTCCTTCCTTTGTTCCAGTCCATACACTGACTTTGGCATCGGAGAGCCTTGTGCCGCCCATGCCAGGGTCCTCTGACTGTTTGCTCTTCCCTTTCAGGCTTAGAGACAACAGATCATCTTCTTCTACTCGGATAAGTCCTATCAGGCACCCCTAATATTGTGAGTCATAGTTTTCTGCACTTACAAACACTACACCAAAAATGGGAAATTGGAACGGATTACCATTCCTAATCCGTGTGTTCCTAATCTGTTCATCCGTTCCAATTTCATGTTTTTGGAACGGATTAATGGATTAGGAACGGTTTAGGAGTGGATGAAACGGATTAGGAACACACGAATTAGGAACGGTAATCCGTTCCAATTTTCCATTTTCGGTGTAGTGCAAGCTACACATATCCAAACTGGGCCTATTCCGGGGTGAAAAATCATCCGAAAAAAACGAACACATTTACAGGAGTCCAAATAGCAACAGGATGCTTACCTTATAAATCTAATTACATGCAACCAAAATCATGGTATATCCAAAACTCCAAACAGGCCTTGATACCAGGATATCATGATCACAATGTTCTTTGGAAAGAAAAAAAGATCCATATTCAAATCCCCAAGAAATTTTTTTAATATAAAATTATGTATACTGTTATATTATTCCAATTACATCCAAGCAGCCCTCTTTATTAGCCTTGGCCGGCAAATGGGAACCTTTGTCTACATGTTGGTGTTTGGCAATAGACACATAAGAGTTCCTTTGTTTCCATCATCTAACATATAAACAATGAATGGAAAAAGAAGAAAGATAGAGCTCACCTTAGACAACTTGTCACATCCCCAAAATAAGAATTAGGGAAAAACATGAAAATTAAAATAAATTCAAATTCCTGTGTTTAAAACAACATAAGCTTCCAAAAGTGTGTTAGTTTTATGGACTCAATCCAGTAGATGATATAATAAATTGATTAAATTCTTTATTTATTCATATATTCATGCTTTCCTTTCATGAGATGAATGGTAATTTATTATATACTTGCACATAACCAATACGAATGATATGATGGTTCATGAGATGAACTGGGGTCCACAAGTATATTAGATGTAACACATGTGTATGGATGAGATCCACATACAGGAGACATGTGTAAAAAATCTTATACTTAAATATCTTCACAACCAGTGATGAGACTGGACATCTCATACTGACAAGGTTGCAGCACTTTGATCACTATGAGATAGTGTGATTTGTCTCGATCATCAGAATGTAAGATTCTGGATCATAGTGCTGGTACATTGGATGTATTGAAGGACCATGAGAAGCACCTTATAAACACTATCTTTATTTTAAGGTCTGCTCTCATAATTCCCTAGCAATAGGCTCTCAATTCCCTAGCAATAGGCTCTCAATCCTGAGACATTAATGAACTCAAGTTTTTATCTATTCATTTGCTTTAAGTCACCAATGAGTGAGGCCAATTGTAGGTCAACACCTCGGTGATTTGGGTACGAGGTAGTAGACCTGTGGGAACATTCAATGGTCAAGATGGAATCTATCTCTAATATCCCCTTGTGCCAATTAATGAATTTATCATTGGCAAGTGCGCACCCATTCCGATTAAGAGTTAATTGGAAAGGTATCTACGATCATTATAATTAATTGGGGCTCAAGGATAATAAGATATGGATCTAGTTTGGAAGACAGGACCAATTGATCCATGGATATTGATAGAGGGGTCTACTTGTGGTAATGTGGATGTTTAGGGTCTTCTATGTAATATTCCTAAGACTGGAGTTCAATTGCATTTATATAGTGGAGTTATTTACAATTAACTGTGGGCCCGGATTACACATGAGATGTGGGGTCGCGAGTCCCAGTTGGAGCCAGCTTTCTAAGGAATCCCTAGTGGGCCCCACGCTAGCCTAATTATTAGAAAGTATCTAATTCTAGTAGAACTTTAAAAGGAAAGTTACTATTTCTATTTGAAATAAGACTTCTAATAGTGATAATAGTAGACTTACTAATTTTAGTAGAAGTGAGACTTCTATTTAGAAAGGAATTGGAAAGTTACTAATCATATTTGAAGTGAGACTTCTAATTATGATATGGTAAGTTACTAATTAATGGAAGTAAGACTTCTACTGTAATTAGTAAAGAGGAGGCAACTTGGAAAAGCTATAAATAAAGGAGTGCAAGGCTTGGACGTCCCATGCATAAATCCACCTAGGGATTCACGCCCAAGTCCCCTAGAGCAAGTGTTGCTCGAGTTTTTCCTCTTTCTCCTTCTTCTAGTTCTCTTTCTAGTTCCTCCCTAGAGTTTCTAGTAGTTTTCTCTTGGAGATCCCACCATCTTCTTGAGAAAAAGGAGAATCTGATACGGGTCATAGCGTGGAAGATCAAGAGGTCTTATAGATCCCTATTTGATTAGTGAAAGCGTTTTATCATCAAAGAAAGACGCAACTTCTCCATTAGAGCACAACCGAGCTCCAAAGGTATAATCTACTTCCTTGCATGTTGTAGATTTATTTGTAGCTTATATGTTGCTGGTTCTATCTTGTAGATAGATTGTCTTACTGATCATGATGGCTGAGATTGAGGACATAGATCTTGGATTGGGTCTTATAGCCTTATGGATAGTTGATCCCTGCGTCAAGTGGGTCAAAAGTTTTTTAAACCTATCATAGAGGCCCACCCTATTTCCATCAAAGTGGACCCACATAACATCACAAACCGTGGTGAGTCCAAATAAAATTTCATTAAATGCAACGGAAGCTTCATAGTCAATTGGTATTCAATATTCATAAATAATATCCAACACGAAAATCAAATAAACATTAATAGTTAAAGTTGCAGAATGAATAAAACAATTACTAAGGAAAGGTATATTATTAAAGAAAGTTCATCTAGAGAAATGCTAAGATGATGTTCTCTCTCATTCAGGCATAGACGGCTCCAAACCGTCTCCGGCATCCCACTCGGGTTCGTAACAGGCTCAAACGCTTGAAACGTTTGATCCTCCTCCGTCTCCTCGGTAGGGTCGGGATCGGTACCTATGCACCAATAAACAAAGTAAACAGCAAGTACGAAAGCATAACTTATAATTAAAACACAAGATCAATGTGAGTAATGACATGTAATAATCATAAGAGAATAACAATATGACAACGATGAATAGAACATATAACCTAAATCCAATCTACACAATAGAGCAATACAATAATCACACAGAAGCTATGCAACTGCTTTGGGTGGTCAACCCTAACTATCTAAATCACGTCGGCGGTCATAAACCGATCGATAATCCGGAATACCGGTCAAACAATCAATGCGGATATTACAGTGTCCGTTCACATCGGTGATTAGCCGTCCAATTACAACTGCAGTCGTTCAATTATGACTCAATCGATGTACATATATATACATATCATAATGGAATAAACCTAGTGATCTGTAATGCTCTGACATAGAAACCTAAGTCAAAGTGAATGGCGGGCTGCACAACAATCCACAATCAATATCGATAAATCATTTGAATAAATCTCTATAATTTCTCAATCGCTTGCCAAGCCACATCACGGTCCATATCCAATCAATATAGGGTATGCAACTAATAGACCAACGTCAATCTCAATCATGTATGCAAACCCGAAGGTCAAAGAATAACCACAAGCCAATCCTAAAGTCAAACATAAGGTCTCGTACCTAATAACCATAGGAATCTCTAAATAGATAAAAGGTCAACACATCCTTTCTCAATCAATGGTGCATAGACTCAATTAAGGGTTTTCCAATAAAGATGGGTTGAGCTCGAGTCCATTAGGATTTCTCGGAGGTTATATGAAGCACTAAACCCCACGTTAGTAAGATACCGCATGCCCGTCGGTATTTACTCATGTCTAATGATCCAATTAATAGAGTTCAAAAATATAAATTTAACACATTAAAATCAAAGATATCATTTAAATATTAATTTACAAATAATAACCTTAATGTATAATTTTAGAAAACCTAAGAATTCCATTTATAATATTTTCCAATCTCAAGTCTTTATAAAATAGACCCAAGGGTCTAATTTGTTTCATTAAAACTACAATGTGTTGACAATAAAAATGTCACCTTGCCTCTTCAAGATCCAAAGAGCTACATGAAGTCGCAACCTGCCATAAATAGGCAATGCTACTTCCAAAAAATCAAATCTTGTCAGAATCAAACAAAAACTGCAAGATCCTTCAAGACAGCAAAAAGAGGAGTACACAAGAAGTTTCGGGCCATTTCAAAATCATTTGGCCTAACTTCGCTTCTCCGGCAACTGAAAAGGAGCTCCCGGCGGCGAAAGCATCGGAGACACCAAATCTTCGATCAGAGCCGATGGATGGTCTCAAAATACATCCAAAAGGCTCCACGTCAAGTTCCGAGTCAAACCGACAACGTTTGACCCTACATCAACCCTCGAACAGCTAAATCAGGCCTCTCGGCGGCGAAGCTTCCCGGGACCATGGTTTCCAAGACAGAGCCTATAGAACATCTTAAAATGATTCCAATAGGTTCCCTGTCAAATTTCAAGTTGTGGCAATATTTGGCATCCTGTCTTTCTATTGTTGTTTGGTAACCCGGTTTTGTGAGTTGCTTTGCTTGTATGAGATACTAACATGCAGGTTATCATGTTCTCTCCATATGGCCCACAAGTCGTTTTACTTTATTTTATGGTTTCCTTGTTTTCCCGGTTTAGGGCAAGGCATGGTGAAATTCCCTATGAGCCTTTTTATTTCCATTAATAGATTATCATGTAAGTCTCATCGTAGAGACATAGGAATTTATGTAATCTTCTTAATTTGTAAATTCTGGCGATGTCCGAGACTAAGAAGGAAAGTGAAGTTGGACTCCTAATCAAAGAGTTTGAAGATTAACAAAGGTGTTTTGGAGTTTCCCAAAGTGTTTGAGGAATTCCAAGTTTTTGGAAAGTCTAGAAGTCCAAGAAGTCTATTCCGCTTGGGCCATGTAGAGGAGAGGACTAGTTTCTAATTTTAACATTTTCTATTTATAGTTGAATGCTTTATTTAGAATGTTTCCAAATCTGATCCAAACATAGCAAGTTACTAATATTGGTCAAATCAAATTTAGTTTTGGAAAGAGTTCTAATTAGTGTTGATGACCCATGAGATGGAAACATTGGTAACACTAATTTAAGAAACTGGACTTTCCTTAAAATAACTTGATTTGGAAACCAATCTTAGATCATATCATGAGATGATTTGATGATTCATATATTTATATATGTGGGCCCTAATACCTTAAAAGGAAATCCTCAATTCCAAAATATTAAGTGGGAGCGGGGCATTTAAATTGAGAAATCCCCATGGTTTTCCACCATAGGTCCATTGTGAGGAAAGTATTAGCCTCGCGCCACCAAGAGTGTGGCCGTTCCTTCGGAGGGCTTTTACTTGTCTGGTTACTAGATATGGATCTCCTATGGATAGTGTTGGTGAGACGGGGTGGGGGCTTACTCCCCTAGGAGGAGCTGCTCACAACGGTTGTCATGCAATGCTAGTTGGTGGGTCACACTTAACTAAAATAATGATGTAGTATCCCCTAGGATTTGCCTCATGTATTTTAGAAACCAAAGCAAATCGGGAGTCATACATTATTTGGTATGAGATACCTAGATGATAATGAATGATGGGGATCATGGAGTTAGTCTTCTGACGAGCTTTGATCTGCACCAATCCAAGGACATTCGCACTCCCCAAGGAGGCATGCCCTAGGGGATTGGGATTCCGATGTATTCTAAATTCAGTGCTTATGAGGATTCCCATATGAATTTGGTAGAATACTAAACCCTAATGTCATTTATATTCTTTCATTGAATGTATGGTTATGTGCTTTAATACAGTATGAATTCGAATACTTTCAATCCACTTGCGACCATCCTCAACCAGAACAAGTTGATGGGATCCAACTATGTAGACTGGAAAAGGAACCTGGATATTATCTTGACAGCTTCAAAATGCAAATATGTCCTTATTATACCCTCCCTTCCTGAGCCTGAGCCTGATGCACCACAGATTTTGAAAAACTTTTACACCAAGTGGACCAAAGACAATGAGAAGGCCAGATGTTTTATTCAGGCATCCATGTCTACTATTTTGCAAGAACAACATCAATCCTATAAGTTAGCATACGATATTATATCGAACTTAAAGGAGATGTTTGCAGACCAGGTTATGCCTGCTAGGTAGGCTGCTATAAATGTGCTGATGGAGACAAAGATGGCTGAGGGAACCCCAGTACAAAAATATTTGTTACAAATGAAGTTGGCATTGAATGAGATAGATGTACTGGGGACTACGTTTGATAAAGAAACGCAGATCGACATGATCATTCAATCACTACCAGACTCATTCAAACATTTCGAGATCAATTATAGTAAATTGGAAATGACCATAGCTGAGCTGTCTCGCCAGCTGGTAGTGTTTGAGGAAATCATGAAGAAAAGACCAACTGCCCTCATGACAGAAAAAGTCATTTGCTAAGTCTAAACCAAAAGGCAAAGACCGGGATAGCAAGAAGAAATCAGTCATCAAAGGTCCTAAGGTGTAGTATGGTTCCACTAGTGGTGTGGCCAAGGTCAAGGGTAAGGGAGCAAAGGGAAAGTGTTTCCACTGTGGTATGACAGGACATTGGAAGAGGAATTGTCCACGATTTCTGTGAAAGGAAAAGACCTCAGGTATGATTGAGTCATTTGTTTTTTAAGATAGTTTTTCAACTAGTACTTCAGAATCTTGGTTTGTAGACTTTGGTGCAACTAATTACATCAGTAATATGTTGTAGGAGTTACAGGTAACCAGGAGGATCAATGATGGGAAAATCAGTATTAACCTGGGATCAGAAGCCAAGGCAGAAGCAGTGTCAGTAGGAGTAGTAACTTAGTTATTTTCAGATATTAAATTGATTTTGTCAGATACATTATATGTACCATTTTAAGACGGAATTTTAATATCTAGTATGATGAATAAGAGTTATTCAGTTACTTTTGGTAATTAAATCGTCTTAATGAGGAGCGGTACCCTTATATATTCTGACAAGGTAATCAATGCCTTTTATCTGTTAACTCCCACAATGTATGAGATGCATGACACTGATGTTAATAATAGACCATCATTAAAAAAAAGGGTAGTCACCTTCATCTAATCCAACAAACTTTGGCACCTAAGAGGCTAGGTCATATAATCCTAAACAGGATTGACAGGCTAGTGAAAGATGGTATCTTGCCTTCATTGGTGGTAGAATCAATGTCTGTCTGCAAATCCTGTCTGAAAGGCAAAATGACCAAAAAACCCTCATTCATTTAAGGGCAGAAGGGCCAAAGATTTATTGGAGTTAGTGTTTACTGATGTGTATGGACCCATAATATTAGAGCGAGAGATTGATACGAGTATTTCATCACATTCACCGATGATTACTCGAGATACGAATACATATACCTTATGCACTGCAAGTCCGAGATTTTTTGAATAGTTCAAAGAGTTTTCGAGCGGAAGCGGAAAAGCAATTAGGTAAAAGTATAAATGCTCTTCGATAAGATCGATAAGGCGAATATCTCTCCACTAATTTTATGGGATACTTATCAGAAAATGGGATTTGATCCCAGTTATCTGCTCCTGGTTTGTCTCAACAGAATGGAGTAGTAGAAAGAAGGAACAAGACTCTTTTAGATATGATCAAGTCTATGATTGAGTTTCTACGGATTACCTATATTTTGGGATATGGAAACTGAAATAAATATACTAAACCTCATTCCATCTAAGTCTATACTTGAGACTCCCAGGGAGTTATGGACAAGGCGAAAGCCTAGTCTATAACACTTTTCAGGGTTGTCCGGCACACGTGCTGAAGGATAAGACGTATTAGTTGGAATCGAAGTCGGAAGTATATATATTTATATTCTATCCCAAAAGGAATTAAAGGTTGGTTGCTCTATAATCCCAAGAGCAAAAAGTGCTTCGCAGCACCAATGCGGTTTTCTGGAGGGAGATTATAAGATTAACTGGAAATCTTTAGAAATGGTTATCTTGGAAGAAATTCAAGAGAAATCAATTCCAAATCCAAGAATAACCAAACTTTAAGAAAATCTGCCCATACCAGACCCAGTAGTTACACCAGTGCCTTGTCGTAGTGGGAGTATTATTTGGACCCTTGACAAGTTCTCGATTTTGGGAAAGTCTTACAAGGCAATCCTGGTGTAACCGGAACAAGATCCCTGGAACTATGATAAAGCAGTTAATGACATAGTTTTCGGGACGTTGGTTAGATGCTATGAAAGCTGAGGTGGAGTCTTTATACTCTAATCAGGTCTGGATACTTGTGGACTTGCCTGCCAATAGCAAACCTATTTGGTGCAAGTGAGTCTACAAAAGAGAAAAAGAAAGCCAGATGGAAAAGTTCCATCTGGGTACTCTTATCCATTGTGGTTTATCTCGGTGACAAGATTTGGCAAATGGATGTCAAGACAGCGTCTCATGACGGCAATCTTGAGGAAAACATCTATATGATGCAGCCAGATGGTTCTATAGCTAATAACCAAGTGCAAAGAGTTTGCAGGCTGCATAAGTCCATTTATGGATTAAAGCAGGTATCCCAAAACAGGAACATCCGTATTCACTAAGGAAATCAAGTCACTTGATTTTTATCAGAATCCGGATAAGTCATGTGTAAATGAAAAGTCAAGAACGCAGGGTAGTTTTTCTGGTATTATATGTCGACGACATCCTTCTCCCATGGAGTAACATAAGGATATCGTCAACAGAAAAAGTTTTGGTTGGCTAAGACTTTTGATAATAAAGGACTTTTGAAAAGCCAGGTACATCCTAGGAATCAATTTCCATTGAGACCGGAAAAATAGGATGATAAGGCTTATCCCAATGATGTGTACATAGATAAGGTTCTGGTATGGTAAGCTATGCTTTGTACTAGACCGGATATCTGTCACGCAATAGGCCTAGTCAGCAAATATCAGTCTAGCATAGGTCTTTATCATTGACTGATGTAAGATCTGTTCTCGAATACTTGAGAAGAACTAGAGATCACATGGTGAGTTACAGCAGTGATGAGTTGATTCCAGTCGGTTACATAGATAATTACTTCTAGTCAGATCAGGATTCTAGGAAATCAACCTCTGGGTATGTGCTTATGTTGTAGCAGCTTGAGAAGTAGCTAAGGTAGCAGATTGACTCAAAAGATTCCTTATGGAATTTGAAGTGGTATTTTTGGCAGGACAGCCGATCACAGTTTACTGTGATGACAGCAGGGCAGTCACTAAGTCCAAATAACCCAAGAGCCAAAAAGCATGTACAGAGGAAGTTATACATGGTCAGATAGATTGTGCAGAGAGGTGATGTACGATCACCAAGATAGCCTCTGTAGACAATCTAGTAGATCCATTTACTAAGCCTTTGACTACCAAAGTCTTTGAGCTATAAGTAGACGGGAAGTGCATGAGATGCAACTCTAACTGGCATTGAGCCCAAGTGGGAGATTGTTAGTTTTATGGACTCAATCTAGTAGATGATATAATAAATTGATTAAATCCTTTATTTATTCAGATATTCATGCTTTCCTTTCATGAGATGAATGGTAATTTATTATATACTTGCACATAACCAATACGAATGACATGATGGTTCATGAGATGAACCGAGGTCCACAAGTATATTAGATGTAACACATGTGTATGGATGAGATCCACATATAGGAGACATGTGTGACAAATCTTATACTTAAATATCTTCAGAACCAGTGATGAGACTGGACATCTCATACTGACAAGGTTGCAGCACTTTGATCACTATGAGATAGTGTGATTTGTCTCGATCATCAGAATGAAAGATTCTGAATCATAGTGCTGGTACATTGGATGTATTGAAGGACCATGAGAAGCACCTTATAAACATTATCTTTATTTTAAGGTCTGCTCTCATAATTCTCTAGCAATAGGCTCTCAATCATGAGACATTAACGAACTCAAGTTTCTATCTATTCATTTGCTTTAAGTCACCAATGAGTGAGGCCAACTGTAGGTCAACACCTCGGTGATTTGGGTACGTAGTAGTAGAGCTGTGGGAACATCCAATGGTTAAGATGGAATCTATCTCTAATATCCCTTGTGCCAATTAATGGATTCATCATTGGTAAGTGCGCACCCATTCCGATTAAGAGTTAATTGGAAAGGTACCTATGATCATTATAATTAATTGGGGCTCAAGGATAATAAGATATGGATCTAGTTTGGAAGACAGGTCGAATTGATCCATGGATATTGATAGAGGGGTCTACTTGTGGTAATGTGGAAGTTTAGGGTCTTCTATGTAATATTCCTAAGACTGGAGTTCAATTGCATTTATATAGTGGAGTTATTTGCAATTAACTGTGGGCCCAGATTACACATGAGATGTGGGGTCGCGAGTCCCAGTTGGAGCCAGCTTTCTAAGCAGTCCCTAGTGGTCCCCACGCTAGCCCAATTATTAGAAAGTATCTAATTCTAGTAGAACTCTAAAAGGAAAATTACTATTTCTATTTGAAGTAAGACTTCTAATAGTGGTAATAGTAGACTTACTAATTTTAGTAGAAGTGAGACTTCTATTTTAATTAGAAAGGAACTGGAAAGTTACTAATCATATTTGAAGTGAGACTTCTAATGATAAAATGGTAAGTTACTAATTAATGGAAGTAAGACTTCTATTGTAATTAGTAAAGAGGAGGCAACTTGGAAAAGCTATAAATAGAGGAGTGCAAGGCTTGGACGTCCCATGCATAAATCCACCTAGGGATTCACCCCCAAGTCCCCTAGAGTAAGTGTTGCTCGAGTTTTTCCTCTCTCTCCCTCTTCTAGTTCTCTTTCTAGTACCTCCCTAGAGTTCCTAGTTGTTTTCTCTTTGAGATCCCACCATCTTCTTGAGAAAAAGGAGAATCTGATACGGGTCATAGCGTGGAAGACCAAGAGGTCTTGGAGATCCCTATTTCATTAGTGAAAGCGTTTCATCATCAAAGAAAGACACAACTTCTCCATTAGAGCACAACCGAGCTCCAAAGGTATAATCTACTTCCTTGCATGTTGTAGATTTATTTATAGCTTATATGTTGCTGGTTCTATCTTGTAGATAGATTGTCTTACTGATCATGATGGCTGAGATTGAGGACATAGATCTTGGATTAGGTCTTTATAGCCTTATGGATAGTTGATCCCTACGTCAAGTGGGTCAAAAGTTTTTTAAACCTATCATAGAGGCCCACCCTATTTCCATCAAAGTGGACCCACATAACATCACAAACCGTGGTGAGTCCAAATAAAATTTCATTAAATGCAACGGAAGCTTCATAGTCAATTGGCATTCAATATTCATAAATAATATCCAACACGAAAATCAAATAAACATTAATAGTTAAAGTTGCAGGATGAATAAAACAATTACTAAGGAAAGGTATATTATTAAAGAAAGTTCATCTAGAGAAATGCTAAGATGATGTTCTCTCTCATTCAGGCACAGACGGCTCCAAAACCATCTCCGGCATCCCACTCGGGTTCGTAACAGGCTCAAACGCTTGAAATGTTTGATCCTCCTCCGTCTCCTCGGTAGGGTCGGGATCGGTACCTATGCACCAATAAACAAAGTAAACAGCAAGTACGAAAGCATAACTTATAATTAAAACACAAGATCAATGTGAGTAATGACATGTAATAATCATAAGAGAATAACAATATGACAACGATGAAATGAACATATAACCTAAATCCAATCTACACAATAGAGCAATACAATAATCACATAGAAGCTATGCAGCTGCTTTGGGTGGTCAACCCTAACTATCTAAATCACGTCGGCGGTCATAAACCGATCGATAATCCGGAATACCGGTCAAACAATCAATGCGGATATTACAGTGTCCGTTCACATCGGTGATCAGCCGTCCAATTACAACTGCAGTCGTTCAATTATGACTCAATCAATGTACATATATACATATCATAATGGAATAAACCTAGTGATCTGTAATGCTCTGACATAGAAACCTAAGTCAAAGTGCATGGCGGGCTGCACAACAATCCACAATCAATATCGATAAATCAATTGAATAAATCTCTATAATTTCTCAATCGCTTGCCAAGCCACATCACGGTCCATATCCAATCAATATAGGGTATGCAACTAATAGACCAACGTCAATCTCAATCATGTATGCAAACCCAAAGGTCAAAGAATAACCACAAGCCAATCATAAAGTCAAACATAAGGTCTCGTACCTAATAACCATAGGAATCTCTAAATAGATAAAAGGTCAACACATCCTTTCTCAATCAATGGTGCATAGACTCAATTAAGGGTTTTCCAATAAAGATGGGTTGAGCTCGAGTCTATTAGGATTTCTCCGAGGTTATATGAAGCACTAAACCCCACGTTAGTAAGATACCGCATGCCCGTCGGTATTTACTCATGTCCAATGATCCAATTAATAGAGTTCAAAAATATAAATTTAACACATTAAAATCAAAGATATCATTTAAATATTAATTTACAAATAATAACCTTAATGTATAATTTTAGAAAACCTAAGAATTCCATTTATAATATTTTCCAATCTCAAGTCTTTATAAAATAGACCCAAGGGTCTAATTTGTTTCATTAAAACTACAATGTGTTGACAATAAAAATGTCACCTTGCCTCTTCAAGATCCAAAGAGCTACATGAAGTCGCAACCTGCCATAAATAGGCAATGCTACTTCCAAAAAATCAAATCTTGTCAGAATCAAACAAAAACTGCAAGATCCATCAAGACAACAAAAAGAGGAGTACACAAGAAGTTTCGGGCCATTTCAAAATCATTTGGCCTAACTTCGCTTCTCCGGCAACTGAAAAGGAGCTCCCGGCGACGAAAGCATCGGAGACACCAAATCTTCGATCAGAGCCGATGGATGGTCTCAAAATACAGCCAAAAGGCTCCACGTCAAATTCCGAGTCAAACCGACAACGTTTGACCCTACATCAACCCTCGAACAGCTAAATCAGGCCTCTCGGCGGCGAAGCTTCCCGGGACCATGGTTTCCAAGACAGAGCCTATAGAACATCTTAAAATGATTCCAATAGGTTCCCTGTCAAATTTAAAGTCAATCGGACATCGGTTGACCGCACATCTAATCGCGATATCTTTATCTCGACAAAAGCAAGTTTACTGGGGATAGGACCCCAAACAGCTTCAAAACTCAAACAAAACCTATGCTTGTTCTTATTTATTGCTCAGCAGGCTTCACCCCAAATTTCAGGTCATTCCGACATCATTTGACCCAGTTTCAGCTTCGGACGGAAAATCGGCAGCTCTGCGCAACAAAGTCTTCGGCTTTCTCAGAAAATTGGAAACTTTGCAAAATAAAATGCAAGGATTCTCATCAGGTTTTCTACAGGAAAATCAGGCCAATAAATGATAAAAAAATGTCAAGGAAAAATACAGAAGAAAAAAGAATAAAAAAACAGCAAAAACGGACACAAAATGGGACAAAAGGGGGAAAACCCCCCCAGGGTCGCCGGCCCCCCCGGAAACCCCGTTTTTCGCCGTTTCTTCGCGATTCAAAGCATCCGGCCTCTGGTATTTTCCAAAACTCATATGTTTGAGACACCAAATCCCCCGGCATCCATCAAAAACACGGGTTAATCATCAAGAGTATCGAAATCAACATTGATCGCCAACCAGTCAACCAAAAAAAGTGTGCTTTCTACCCGACCGATCGAGAAATCGACAGGACAGATGACACCGACCCGCTGTTGGCAACCAACACCTGAAGTTACATGATCATCCGATGTCGATCTACATGAAGATCCATCGATGATCATCGCCAGAAGAATCCCAAAAGACGCGGCATGGCCCGCGACTCTTCAACTGCTCGGCGATCACTTAATGCGATTAATTGACTAGCTTTATTACAGTCATTAATCCATTTCTTTGGACGGCCCAATCAGAAGCAAGCATCCGGGAGTTACAAGTCAAGAGATTGATGTCATTTAACCCATGAAACTCTTCCCATCATAGTGATTAAAGGCGATTAAATACACTTAATCTCCTCCGGCCAATCAGAAGCCAAGAAAAAGGAGTTACAAAATAAAGAATTCAATCTTGTAACTCCTCCCTTTATGTAGCTTTATGACAATTAAGGCTCATCAACCCTCCTAAATGGCTACCTAAAAACTTATAAATATGAGAGCTCTCCAAGAAGAAAAGAGAGATAGACAGCAGAAAAAACAAACAACGGATTGTAGAAAATCCGGAAACTCAGACAGAAAAAGGCATCAAAGCGAGAAAACTCTGCTGAAATCCTACACTGACCACCGCTACAAGGTGACAAAAGTCCCTTGGGGGGTACCCCGCCCCAAGGTCCTTGCCTTCTCCTTCTGCCTCCAATCGCTGAGCCTGTGTTCAGATTGGAGTGCTTTTTGCTCTCTTTGATGAACCCGATATTGGCCTTTCAAAAAAAAACTCGTCATTTTTTTATTCAGATCCGAGAAATTATGGTTCATTTCTTTCTGAGCACTGGCGCTCGCGGAAATCGCTGAGCCCGTGTTCAGATCGGAATACCATCTGCTCTCTTTGATGAATCTAATCTTGACCTTTCAAAATAGAGAATCTCATCTCATGGATGCGGTCTCAAAACATTTGTGTCTAGCAGTACTAGTACGCCCTTTCAGGGTCTACTGTATTGCGACCGGCACTTGTAATTCCAACTTTATATTCTTCTTACCTCGAGCAAGCTCTGCTTCTCGATAAGTCGAATTTAAGTTCACAATTGCTTCTAGCAGTCACTATGACTTTGCCTTCTTCATATTGCTTGGGTCATCTCCCTTGAGCGATTTGAAAAGACAAAACCATAGAACTTCCCATTTATGATCATTATATTCTTGTGATTACTAATGGATGTGGTCTTGTCTCAGAAATTTTTGAAAAAAAACTAACAATGGCAGCATCGCTTACCATTACTTTCGATGAAAGCAAACACCAATTCATGCTTCAACAGAAGCAAACTACGCGCACCTACAAGCGCCCCATCAGCTGCCGAAGGGTTAACTCCCTCGGCAACTCTCTGAGCTCCGGGTCGACCTCGACTCCCCGGACTATTGTCTTTGGGACGCTGGGACCATTCCCACTTCCCGAGGAACAAGCTGCTCCTTCCAAGATGCAGAAACTTGCCTCTCAACGTGTCACTACCGTGACACCAAAGGCGAGCACTAGAAGGCCCGAAGCCCGTGGCAGCCCCACGAAGCCTCGACCAGTAAACGACCAGGTCTATCCCAAGACTTGGTCCCCAAGACCTTCACCAAAACAAAGAAGGTCCCAAACATCCACTAAGCCAGCATTCCTGGCCCCACTCAAGGAGAACCAGTTCTACTCTCTTGCTTACATGAAAGAGGGAGACCCATCTCCAACCTGACTCCCAAGTCAACCCAGCATAAGTCGGCTTGTTCCTACAAGCCCAAAATCAAGTCATGCATCACAAGGCCTCTGCAAGCACCTGCTAAGGCCTACAAACCTGTAGTTCGACCCTTCATCTCTACAGGGGCTGAACTCCAAAAATTCAAAGCTTCGCTGCAACAGGCGAAGGACAGGGTTCGCATCCTATCCTTGCCTAGCTACAAAGAAGACAGGCGCAGCTGCTGCGCCCGAGAGAGCACATCCTTCATCGTCAAAGCCCAGCCAAAGCTGACCGAAGCTCAAATTGCTCGTCGTATACGCCGCCGCGCATCGTATCGGCAAAAGAGACTAGAGACGCAAAGGACCCAAATGGGTGGAAAAAGATAGACCCAACCAAGTTGCTGCCGTCCATATGGTTGGAAAAACCAGAAGGCGCCAAAAGTCAGTAACAAAAATCCATGTCCGACGTCCGATGACCCGCAGCGTCTCCAGGACAAGAAGACATTCAGAAGAATCCCCTGCTCCTTCAAGCAAAGGACGGCAGAGTGATCCTTCCTCAAGCTCTTCATAAAAAAGAATGAGTCCCAGCTCAGTCACCAGGAAAGTTTCTTTGTTCGAATCACGAAGGATGAACGTCTTGGCTACAAATTCTGAGCCACCACCCCGCAATCCACCTCAAGATAATGCGATCACCCGCATCCAGCAGTTGGAACAAGGCCAGCAGAGGATTGAAACTCTGATGGAAAACCTTCTCCTCGCCTTCCAAAATCAAGCGAACAATGAACCTCCTCCGAATCATCAAGACGATGAGGTAAATGGAGAAGAAAATGAGTCACGCGCCCTTACCAAAAAGGACGTAGACAGTATCCTCGCCAAAGCAAAAGAAGAAGATATACTCAAGGAGCATGGGATCAAGCCACCATATCCCTTATGGATAGACTCGGTCCCGTTCCCCATAAAATTCAAGCATCCTACTCTCCAAACATATACGGGGAAAGGATCAGCCAGACAGCATGTCATCCACTTTAAGATCCGGACGGGAGCTATCACGGATCAAGATGCACTCAAGATCCGCCTCTTTGCAAGTACCCTAAAAGGTACGGCCTTCGATTGGTACTCCACTCTGCCGGAGGACTCCATCCAAAATTGGGTCATGCTAGAGACACGCTTCCTAACTCACTTCAAAGGTGAGGATCATCCCACTACTATAGCTCAGTTGTGCAGCCTAAAATAGGGGGAGAATGAGTCAACATATGACTTCATTCATAAGTGGAAAGCAATGGCATACAAATGCTCTGATGTATTGCCACAAGCATCGCCAGTCGACATCTGCCGAAACAACATGAGAGCTAGAATTCGCTCCATGATCATCGGCAACAAATCAAAAAACCTAGGAGAACTCCTAGAAGCTTCCATGGAAGCTAAAACGGTGATTAAAGACCTCAACAGTCAGAAATCATCAAGAAAAGAGCCAACCGCCATTGCAAGCTCTAAACCAAAGAAGAAAGAGGTCCTCAATGTGCAGACCAAGCCAACTCCTCAGCCACCAAAGAAAGCTGAAAACAAAAGACCTGAACTCTCAGATGCCTTCAAAGAACGAGTAGAGAAGAAATACCCGTTTGATGAAGATATTGATGAAATCTTCGGAGCTCTTGTGGCAAACGGCAAGCTCACCTTGCCCGAACCAAAAAGACCGGGTGATGTTGGCAAAACCAACTATCCTCGGTACTGTCCATACCACCAGATGATCTCGCATCCTCTCAATCAATGCTTCGTTGTGAGGGAGAAAATAAGCGAGATATGGAAAAACGGAGTGATCACCTTTGACAAAAACTATGGGTCTGCCTCCGTCAACATGGTGACAAGTGGATAAACATCAAAATCACCGAAGAAGAAGATCACTACTTCCTTCAAGGTGATAAACTCAATCCAAGCGTCCGAGGAACTGGTTCCTCACCCGACACCAGACGGACAACCGATATGGGTACATCCCGATCTCCTGGAAGATGAAAATTGGGAGGTCGTGAAAACAAAGCCTACAGCTCAGCAGCGAAGGCAGGCTAGGAAGCATCTCCACAAGCTCAAACGGCAAGAGAAGACCCAGCCAAAATAAGAAGTCAAAGAAAAGGCAGAGGCTTCCTCTACCGCTTCACTAGAGGCAACAAAAACATCCCTTCCAGAGACTTCAAAGGGGGTAAGAAAATTCACTCTCAGTGATTTCATGCCACCTCAATTCAAAGAAGCCACGCAGGATGTATCATACTCTTGCAATTCGATAGTTGGATTCTCCATTGATGGATACGAGTCCAGCGACACCGATGATGGATTCGAATCCAACTACACAGAAGAGTGGGAGGTGTCCCTTGAAACAGGAGAATATTTCTTCGATGAAGAATGGGTTCCTGAGTCTCATCTTATGCCAGTAATCTGGTATAACCCCCGACAGCCACAAGGATCCTGGTCTGATGATGAAGAAGACCAAGAGGCTGTACAAGAAAATGTTGTTGAACCAGCACCCCTCATTGCTCCGGTGGAAATCAACAATGTTGAGCCACAAAGAACTGATGAAGAAGAAGATTTGGCTCCCATGCCTGATCTTGAAGAATATGCAAGGATCTTGCAGTGTCTCGCTCTAAAACAAGAGCAAGACCGTGTCAACGAGCCTCCTCGCAATCCAGAGCCTGAAGTTCCTGACGACCATCAGGTACATCCTCCCTTAACTCCTGAAAATGGAGAAAATTGCTGGATAGACGATCCTCTTACATCCGAGGATGAGTCTGACTCTGATCAGGCAACGTCTCCCGTCAGAGCTTCCTGTAATGTAATAATTCGGGATTATAGCTATTCCGAAGCATCGTCTGATGAGAGCACTTACACTCCGGCGACGCCTAGCAATATATCTTTTGGAGCCACCTCGTCTCACGTGACTTTCACTGAGATGACACCCTCTCAGGTTTCTTCTCCTGAGACTGTGACTTCAAAGTTCACACCCTTCCTGGCTGAAGAATTCCCAGATATTGATGCTTGGGACGATGAATTGGTCAACGAAGAAGAAAGGTTGCTGGATGCTGTTCAGGACTTGTTTCCGAAAAATGCTCCGTGCAACACAATCACTGAGGATGGCAACTCCGCTGCTGATACATCCTCAGCAAATGAAATACAACAACCTCTTGATCCTGAAGACAATCTTCCAAACGAAGACCCTTCTCAAGAAGCTCTCGAAGTTGGTAGAGGCACCCGTTCTGGCCGGGACTACCACAAAAATTACAACCAATCTTCCTTTATATATGTAAATCCGTCGGGAAAAGATGTTGTAAGCGCCCCTAGTGGCAACAATGATGAACATGCAGGCCCTAAGGAGGCTTTCAAGTATGACTTGATCGAACACTTCAAGCACATACCTGCACGTCTGCACATCCTAGATTTGTTGCGAATGTCTCCGCACACTCGTGATAATCTCATCTCAGAATTACAAAAGCTGAATGAGGATGTAGACAAACATGCCCCGCGAGTCCTCCAAATTGAAATAGATTACCGGGTCAAAAAACTCAGAAGCTTCCTCAAAGGGAAAAAAGAAGAAAACTGTGGGATCATGTATTGAATGCCTCTCGGTTAAAAAAGCAGCCACTGCAACCATCGCCTTCACAAAGGACGACCTCCTACTTGGCGAAACCAGGCACAACCGACCCCTGTACTTCACAGGGTACATCAAGGAAATGCCTATGCACAGAGTTCAGATCTACCCAGGTTCTGCACTCAACCTCATCTCCACATCGGCTCTCGAAGAGTTGGGCATCCCACCCAGCAAGCTGAGCCACACATCTGTATCTATCTTTGGATACGATGGGAGTACTCAAAGGCCTATCGAGAAAATCATGTTCAAGTCGCAAATCAGTGATCTTATCTCCGAGGTCACTGTGTATGCAATAAAAATCCCTTCATGCTACAACATCCTTCTCGGATGCCCTTGGATCCACGAGAATGGTGTTGTCCGTTCAACTCTACACCAATGCATCAAGTTCGTTGGCGACGACGGCATGATACATCGAGTCTTTGCGGACAAAAAAACCCTTCAAAGGTAAAGAAGTCCACTTTGCAGACTCACAAATGTATGAAGGTGAAAAAGAAGAAGAGGAGAAGCATACAGCATCCTTTGCCGAAAATCACTAGAAAGATAAAGGCAAGGCTCCTCAACAATCACCGGAAGAAAACAAACCATCCGGTAAATCCGAAGAGAGCATTCAAACTCCCTTCATCATCTCCCTCAAACCTTCAAAACCTTTGGTCATCACAACTAAAGTGAAGAAGGTAAAGCAAAAGCCTGGGGGCAAATTTGTTGTCTCTTTCGTGTCTATCATGCAAGACACGGATTCGGATTCAGAGCCAGAAGACGACACATCGTCAAGCCAAGCTGACACTCAGCAAGTTCAGCCTCTCTTACTCCAATGGAGACAACTTCTGACATAGAAGATCCTACGTCAGCTTCCTTCGTTGTTCCAGCAACTTCAGCAAAGGAAAAACCGATCTTCTTTCATAAATCGGAAGCTTCTTCATCAAACTCCATGCTTAAACCTTTCCAAAATGAAGGTATGCCTCAACTATCCTTATATAGTTCTGTGGCACAAGATATTATGAAGAAAATGGGCTATGACGCTCAAAACCTAGTCGGTTTGGGAGAAGGACGCGGTATTCTCACGCCATTAGGGCCCGTCTTGATCAAAAGCCAGCTGGAAGATTGGAGACTCTACGGCTATATAGAAAAGTCTTCACACGGGTTAGGGTATGATCCCGACACTCCCCTGAGACAGTTGACACAAAGGCTTAAAAGTCAATATACTGACCAAGCCTCAACATCTCAAGTTCATGAAGACATCGATCTCCCTGGATATCTCTTCAATGAGTCACCTGACAAAGATCCAGGAAGCTCATCCAATTGGCACGATTTCTCTGAAAATGAAGAGGAGTTGTCCGATGGCACAGACGTACGGTCTTCTGACCCAGTTTCAACAGGCGATTGGGATCATCTCATAGCAAGCCTTGGGAAAATTACCGATCAAGAAGACCCATGGAAAGGAACAAAACCTTGGTCTAGAAACGCCCTTGAAACCCCATAAGGTTTCGTTAAGCTGGAAGCCTCCAAAAAAATTGTGGAGGAACCACCTTCGAACCTTCCAACAGAAGATCCTGTTCAAAAGATAGACTTGGGAACACCAGATAACCCACGTCCTGTATTCATAAGCAAGAATATAAAGGATGATGAGTTACCCGAGTATATCGCCTTTCTTCGTGAGTTCGTTGATTGCTTTGCATGGTCTTACGCTGAAATGCCTGGCTTAGACCCCAAAATAGCGGTCCACAAACTCAATCTTCAAGAAGACATCAAGCCTGCCAAGCAAGGCCAAAGAAGATTCCGTCGGGTAAGTTCCTCGGATTCTTAGTTCGGAAAGCTGGAATAGAGCTTGACCCCATAAAAGTCAAAGCCATTCTAGAAATGCCCTCTCCAAGAACCTTGAGAGAACTTAAAGGGCTTCAAGGGAGATTGGCCTACATCAGACGGTTCATCTCAAATCTTTCCGGGAAATGTCATCCATTCTCCCGGTTGATGAAAAAAGGTGTAAACTTTGTCTGGGATGGTGACTGTGAAGCTGCTTTCCAAGACATCAAGTCATACCTGACAAAACCTCCAGTGTTAGCTGCTCCTACCACCGGAAAACCATTCATCTTGTACACAAGAGCCCTTGATCACTCTTTGGGAGCTGTGCTTGCGCAAGAAAATGATCAAAGAAAAGAAGCTGCTCTATATTACCTCAGCCGCATGCTAGTAGGTGCAAAGCATCGCTACTCTCCAGTCGAAAAAGAATGTCTTGCAGTGATGTTCGCCGTACAAAAGCTGCGTCACTACTTGCTTTCCAACACAGTATCCCTGGTCTCGAGGGTCAACCTCTTGAAGGTCCTTGTCACAAAGGCAGGTTCTCTCAACGCTCGATTGACAAACTGGTCCATCCTTCTGTCACAATTTGATATTAGGTATGTACCACAAAAGGCAATCAAAGGGCAAGCTCTAGCGGACTACCTCGCAGAGCATCCATTGCCTAAAGATTATCCCCTCAGAGATGATCTCCCAAACGAACCAGTCTACAATGTGGAGACTTTCTCACAAAGTGCCTCCTGGGACATGTACTTTGACGGTGCAACCAGGACAAATGAAAAAAGACAGCTGATCTCGGGAGTTGGCTTCCTCTTTGTTAGCCCCAACAAAAACATGATTCCACACGCTTTCTCGCTACTGGAACCATGCACAAACAATGCAGCTGAATATCAAGCTCTGATCCTAGAATTGGAACTCGCCATCGAATCCGGTATCACCATGCTGGAACTCTTTGGAGACTCTCAACTGATCGTCAACCAGATGAATCAGAAATTTGAAGTCAGGAAACCAGATTTGCTGCCTTACTACAACAAAGCACAATTGCTTCTACAAAGTTTGACATCTGTCACATCACCCACATTCGTAGAGGTGAAAACATACATGCAGATGCCCTAGCTGGACTTGCCGCATCTATGGCAACCTAGGAAGGGGAAAACATGCAAATCACAGTGTGCGAAAGAAGAATCCTTCCTCCTCTTAACACACACCAAGCAGTTCCTGAATGCCACCAAGTGGTTGGAAGTCGGATTTCAATCCTTCAAACTTCAATCGGCGACTGGAGGGACCGTTCATTGATTACATTATGTTCAGAATCCTACCTGAAGATCCAAAAGAACGGGTAAGCATCCAAAGGCGAACCCCAAGCTTTCATTTGGATATTCCTTCAAAATCCTTTACAGGAAATCCTTCAACGGATTACTTTTATGCTGCTTGTCACAATAAGAGGCTGAAGAAACACTCAAAGAAGTTCATGCTGGTCTTTGTGGAGCTCATCAGGCTAGTCCCAATCTCTATGCTCAGATAAAAAGGTTAGGTTATTATTGGCCTACCATGGTAGTTGACGCAATGCAATTTGCTAAGCACTGCTAACAATGCCAAGTTCATGGAGATTACATTCATGGCTACATCCTACAGCGATTTCATGGCCTTTCGAAGCCTGGGGTATGGACATCATAGGTCCTATTTCTCCCCCTTCGAGCAAAGGTCATCGCTTCATCTTTGCCGCTACGGATTATTTCTCCAAGTGGTCAGAAGCATTTGCGCTCAACGAAATGAAGACCTCATCAGTCCTTAAGTTCCTATGCACCAACATCATTTGTCATTTCAGCATACCCAAAAGACTCGTCCATGATAACGGACCACAATTCTGGGATCACCGATTCTACAGGTTCTGCGACAAATATAAAATCCAAAGCTGTCCTTCGACTCCATACAATCCGGCAGCAAATGGATTAGCAGAAGCTTTCAACAAGACACTCTGCAAAATCCTCAAAAAAATGGTCTCTAGTCACGAAAGAGACTGGAGCGACAAAATGTCTGAAGCTTTGTAGGCCTATCGAACTACCGTTCAAGGACCAACCCATAGCACACCATTCTCCTTGGTCTATGGATGCGAAACTGTCATGCCCTTGGAAGTACAAATTCCTTCCTTAAGGGTATCCTTGTAAAATGACATGACTCAAGAAAGCAATGTCAAATTGCGACTCCATGAGCTGGACAATCTCGATGAGAGACAGCTCGAAGCTCAACAAAGCATTGAACTTTACCAAGCACACATGGCAGGATCTTTCGACAAAGAGGTCAGGCAACGTGCCTACAAAAAGGGTGACTTGGTTCTTGCGGTAAAATGACCAATGGTCTTCTCTCACAAGTCCAAAGGAAAATTTGAGCCAAAATGGGAGGGACCCTACGTCATCGACAAGGTTTTCTCCAACGGCGCATACGCACTCCTAAACATGGAAGCTGACAGATGTATGCTGTCCATCAACGACAAGTTCTTAAAGCGGTACTACCCTTGAAGACTTACCCAACTGGGTAAGAGCAATGCCTATACAGCCAAAATCGGTTTTCAGGTACACGCTCGCTAAACCCATTCTTTTTAGAATTTTCATATCAAATGTTGAGATTTCTAGAAATTTAAACAATGCTTACTTTCATCGTTTCATTGTTAAAAAAAAAATCCAAGTTTAGGAACCTTTCCCTAACTTGACCAAAATTTTCAACCCTTGAACCCAAAATTCATGGTTTGAAACAAAATCTGGATTCAGGGATTTCCACCCTAGTCCACCCTACCTTTTACCGCCTAAATGGTTTTAGGTCAAAACTTATGACCCTTGTGTCTTTAAACAAAAAAATGGTTTTTGAAAAAGCTGTGGGGAAGCGACGCTTAGTCGATACTCGCACAAATCGGAAGCATACGAACCACGTTCGACACTTCCAAAATTGCAGGGAAGCGACATTTCGTCGATACTTGCAAAATCCAAAACCGTGGAGACGTAACATTTCAGTTGATATCCACAACCCAAATTTCAAAGGTTCGAAAAAACCTAAAAAACCATGGAGACGCAACATTTCAGTTGATATCCATAACCCAAAGGTTCGAGAAAACCACAAATTTCAAAAATCGTGGGGAAACGACATCAAGTCAGTACCCGCAAAACCAAAATTTTTGAAAAGCAAGGATGCGACGTTCCATCAGTACTTGCACCCAAAACCGCGAGGATGTGACATTCCATCGATACTCGCAACAGAATGAGCAAGGATGCGACATTCCATCGATACTTGCAAGAACATTCAGCAGTAAGGTGACTTTTAGTCGATACTTGCATTTTTGAAAACCAAACCGGCTATAAATGCCACAAACCGGCTATAAATACCACCAAAACAGGCTATAAATGCCACAAACCGACTATAGATGCCAGCAAAACAAACCTGCTATCAATGCCACAAACCAAAAACTTTGGCTTTCAAAAAAAAAACCCGGCTATCAATGCCACAAACTTGGCTATCAATGCCACCAAAACCGGCTATCAATGCCACCAAAACCGGCTATCAATGCCACAAATCGGCTATCAATGCCACAAAAAATCGACTTCCATGCCACAAACAAAAATATGGCTTCCATGCCAAAACAATCATTTGACAAAAGATTTTCACAAAATGACAAGCCTTTGATCAAATCCCATTTAGCAATTACTTTTATCACAAAAAGATTTAAGTAAGTGTTGGGAAAACAAAAAAAAAGGCATCCCATTTAGCAATTACTTTTATCACAAAAAGATTTAAGTGTAGGGAAAACAAAAAAAAAGCATCCCATTTAGCAATTACTTTCATCACAAAAAGATTTAAGTGAGCGTAGGGAAAACACAAAAAAAGATAGTACCAAAAAATACATGTGGTACCGAAAAAAAAAAAAGAAAGAAAGTGTTCACAAGCACTACAAAGAAAAAAGAAGAAAAGAGTACCAAAAAAAAATATACATGTGGTACCAAAAAATAAGAAAGTATTCACAAGCACTACAAAAAAAAAGTACAAAAAAATACAAGTGGTACAAAAAAAAGAGAAGGGTAGTTTCTGCTACAAAAATTAGGAGCTCAGCCAAAAACGGTCTCCAGCTAAGAGTTCAGCTCCTCAAGCAAACTTTTGGCCTCAGCCGTCAGGGATTCCAAGGCACGCTTCTTCAGGAACTTGCCATGAGATGCTGGGGTGGGCTGTAACCCTTCTTTCACACCGGGAAGCTTATCCCGAGTAGTTTGCCATTGTTTGTTCTCTTCAGACTTCCTTTTAAGAACTCGATCGGCATCTGCAACCCGGCGAATCAGAGCACTCCCCCTGTCACGAGCCTCTGTTATTGCAGCCCACTTGGCAGCGACTTGTGCCTGCAGATGCTCAAGACGTTTCCTGGCCCCATCGACCTCCCTATCAAGTATGTTAAGGTCATGTGTCAGCCCAATGATGGCTAGCTCTTCTAAGTTCTTCTCTCGGACTATCTGTTTCCTGCTTTGTGTAGCCTCATCCAGGTTAGACTTAGCCTTATCCGTAGGGTCCAGGAACATCTCCTTGAAGAACTGGTCGTCAGGAAAACCCATGGTCTCAAACCACCTGTCACCCAGCTCAATGATCCTATCAACGATCGCCTTGGCACTTGTGACGTCCAGACCAGCCTCTTCGGCATCACCAAGAATCTCACGCACATGCTGGATCATCCCAAATCTCGCATCTAAATGCCTAGAAAGCAGAGTCTCAATCCAAGAGCTCAGAACCCGCACCACCACCTTCTTTTCAAAAAGAAGAGATGGCCCAGCTGAAGTTTCGCCCAACTCCGTTGGTCGGCTACTCATGTCATCACCCGTTGGAAGAGTGACAAACGAACTCTTTCCAGTTGAAGTTGCTCCTGCTCGGGAAGGAATCTCAGCACGAGGTATCTCCTCAATAGTGTCAGAACTGGTCCCAGGAGTCTCTACCTCTGGATCAACCTCTGGCATCCCTTGCTCTGGCTTTAAAGGAAGCGACGGACCCTCCTCTGTCACTTCAAAACCTGCCAAAGAAACACAAAAAGGTATGAATATGATCCTATCTGAAAATCATTATCAGGGTTATTGCTACAAAAATACCTTATTTGACGACTAGCAGAAGGCTCTCTTCCTCCATGAACTCATCGGAAGCATCATCAACATTTGCGTCCATCGATGGTTCAACTTCATCAGAATCCTGTGGCAAGTCAGCTGACAAGAAAAATGTTAGCAAACCAAGTCACAGACACAAAAAAAAAAAAAGAAATCAAAAGAAGTTATACCAATTGGAGATTCTGGATTCACTCCAGAGTCCCTTGGTTCTTCTTCAGGTGCCCCGACAGGATCCGTCACCACCTCATTGGTTGGAACCTCAGGCATCGCCAAATCTTCCTCTGCTAAAAAAAAAAAGAAAAGCAGAAACAAGAAGCAAATCAGAACATGGAAAAATCCTATGAAAAGAAATGGAAAGAGAAAAAGGAAGAATCATACCTTCACCGACGGTCTCTTCTTCTCGACTTCTCTTCTCTGGAGGCTCGTTAGCATCCATTGGCACATCCTCATTGATAGTAAGAGGGACTTCCAAGTCAGGAGAGTCCTCATGCTGCCCCTTACTGCGATGATGAATCCTCCTCCTCTTACTCCCGCGGGCTCGCTTCTTAGAGGAACCTGCCCCGCTGTCAGAGTCAGGTTTCCCACTTGACTCCTCACTGGATGATCTACCCTTATCAGTAGACTCCACGGAAGCTTGCCTCTGTGCCGCTTGCACCCAAGCATCAAGTTCGACTTCCTCCTGTTCTAGCTGCTCTAAAGCCTCATCAGGTATTTCTCGAACAGCTTCAGAACCAATGACGCCCTGGTCACCGAGAAAGCCTATCTTGTGCTTCTCTCTAGAAAGGAAGGCCCAAACTTCCTCTCGCCGGACCCCATCCGAATTTCCAAGGCCCTTTCCAGATACCAGCTTCAGCTCCTTCTTGGAAAGCCCCCGATATGCCGAAAAGCTCTCCGCGAACCACCTCGCAAAGCCGGCAGTCCGGGAAGTCAACGACACAGGATAATAGATCATGGCTGTAGTGTCTTCAGCACTATAGAAAGCCCATGCATTTCTCCCATCCCGTAAACCTCCAAAGCGCTTCACCATGCTTGAAGGCGCTCCAACAGCGCCTTGAGAAAACCCCAACTGCAAAGCAAAGTGAGAGGGTACATACGGCTGGATGTCGACGAAAAGATGTCTGCGGTACACCATCATGCCGACACGTATACTGAAAAGCCACTCCTTCTCTGCATTCATCAAGGAGTAATGCCTTCCCGACCCCACCGTGGTAGAGTCTCAGGAGGCACCAAAATCAAAAGCCTTCTTCCGCAACTCCAGAGAAAGCTTCACTGAAGACTGCCCCATTTCGACGTCCCTGAACCGTCGGATCCTCATGTGGGCAAACAAAAGTGATTCGGACACGGCTTTTCCCTCAGCCAGCCGAATCATCAGAGGATCATCATCCAGTGCGGCACCTAGCCGGTGGAAACCAGGACAGTAGTACACGTACCACGAATAAAAGATGTGGGTTGAAAATACCCTATTCAAGGGAAGCCCAAGCCGAACCAAAAAAGCAGCAACCTGCAGTTTGGTACACAAGTAGGAGTAAAGAGCTGGCACCAAAGCAAGCTGCTCTCCAAACGCCATCTGACAAGCCGGAAAAATACAGTGTGTCCTGATGTGCGTTTCATCTCCTCCAGCAAAAATAGCCTTACCAAGCCAATAAGTGAGGTAAACAGCGAGATCTCTCCGCATTGCAATGTCAGGACATATGGCATTTGTACTCGCACAGAAATCTCTCAACTCTTCTTGCATGGCCAAGATCTTATTCGAACTTGAATCCTGAGCCCTGGCTTCCTGGGTCACAATATCAGAAGACTCCCTGCTATAAAAAAAGTTGGGGAATGAAGAGCTAGAACTCTTCCAACTGCTAGATCTAACTTTCAAACCCTCCTTCTCCTTCAAAAAATCATAGAAGGCGACGAGCTGAAAGTACAGAAGCCTGAACTCCTCAGACTGCCCCTCAAGGACGCTGTCAATCGGCATAAACTCCTCATAGAGTTTGCCAAGGATGGGCAATCCAGTAATGGTGCTCAGCTCCTTCAAAGAGAAACCAATCTCACCATTAGTCACAACGAAGGTTTTGGTTTGTGGGAGGAATGATTCCAGCATAGCCATGAAGGCCTCGTCGGAAAAGATCACTGTCTCCCTAAAGGTGCGGACTGCATCAAAAATCCCGGCTTCCTTCAAAACGGTGCCACCAATCAGCAGGACGTGATCAGTCCACGACTTCCACTCGGAGTTAGCATTGAAACGGCCACGAAGTCGAAAAGGCTTTATCCAATTGCTACCGTCACCACTGAAAATACCAAGGCCCACCGGTCTCAAATTGACCGATGGATAATCAGAGCCCTGGTAGCCGCTGGATGGCGTCAACAGGTCCATATCAACAGGCGACCTCTCCGTATATCTAGGAGAACCGCCAACAAAAACCCCGGTCTTAATTACATTTGTCCTTCTCGCCCAGCTTGGAGGATCTTCCCTCTTAGAGCACGTGGGGGCAAGGCTCATGATCGAGACGGTGTGATCAAACGTCGACCGGGTAACAACAGTCTTCTTCTCACCCTCTGCTGTGAAAGAAAACTGAAAACATCTCCTCTGGTATGTCATGTCATCAGGGACGGCATCACCAAAGAAGAAGGTAGGCTTGGGTAAAACATTCTGATCTCCCATCACCCATGGACGACTACTTACCATGATCTTATAGAATTCCTCTCCCTTGAGAGCGATCAGTCGCTGCCTCATCTCATCTCTGTTGAGGGAGACGCATTCTTCCAGATTTCTCTCAACATACTGGGCCTTCTCAAAGGCCTGCTGAACGGCTAGATTAAAAGATCTAGCAGATCGACGAGGTACGCTTGTAGCAGGCTCTTTACCCTTGTTCGTTCTAGAGGAACCACCTGTAAAGGATGGAAAAGAAAAAGATCAAACATCAAAATGACATAATCTCGCTAAAAAAAATCTGGCGAAATTTTGACATGATGCCGGGGCAATCCCGAAGAAAAGGAACTATCCCGAAAGAAATAGAAAGCTTGAAGATGAGCTCAACATTGCTGCAAGCTCCGAAACTCCAAACTTTCGAAACCTCAAAGTCTCCGCAAAATCAGGAAGGGCTCAACATCGCTGCGAGCTCCAAATTCCCAAATTTGCAAAAACTTTCAGGTATGCTATCACATTATGCTACAATTCAATTTTCAAAAAAATTATACATGCATGAACATCTTGGTTTGCAAAAAAAAAAATGCATTATCATGATGGCCGAAAAAAAAAAGAAAGAAACTTTCTCAAAAAAAAAGGGGGGGAGAAAGAAAAAAAAATAGAAAACTTTCTCAAAAAAAAAAGGAGAGAGAAAGAAAAGAAAAAAGGGACTGGCCCATAGGCCACGTGGCCGTACGGACAGATCCGTACCACAAAAAAGAAAATATGCAAAAAAAAAGAAAGAAGAAAAAGAAAGCAAAAAAAAAAAACGTGTGAAAAAAAGAAGCAAACGCGTGGAAAAGAAAAAAAAAGAAGAAAAGAAAAGAAACAAACAAAAAAAGAAAGAACGTTTTTTTTCTATAATGGGGTTTTCTTGAAAAAGGGAACTTACTTGAAGCCATTGATGGAGAAGAAGAAGAAATGTCTTGAAGATCTTGAAGAAGAAGAACTCTTGGTCTTGAAGCCCTCTTGGGATTGTTGCAAAAGACAGTAATATGAGCAAGAGATCCAACCTCCTCCTTGCTTTTATAGAAGAAAGCAAACCAAAGAAAGAAAGAAGAAAGAGGTAAGTATTACTAATTAGTAACCTTACCAAAAGAAAGAAATTAGGAAGATTCTTTCCCAAAAGAAAGATATCTTGAGGGATTCTCTCCCAAAAAGAAATCAATGAGAGATTTTCTCCCAAAAGATATGATCAATGAAAGATTCTTTCCCAAAGGAAGATATCTTGAGATATTCACTCCCAAAATAAAGGGAACATGAGAGATTCTCTCCAAGTAAAGATATTCTTAGATATTCTCTATCCAAAGGAGATATTTTTGGATATTCTTTACAAAAATGACACCATATGAGATCTAAGCCATTTCAAAAGCTTAAGGTCCCATGGGTTAGCCCATATGAGTCAGGTTTGACCACCTAGGCACTAAAAAAAAAATTTGGGCTTTTAGTCAAAGAGAAATCCCTCTTACCAAGAGCATACAAAAATGGTTCCATGCCTCTTTTGAGTTGATTCGACCATACAAAAAAGAATTCCAAGCCCCATGAGCTTCCAAAAATCAAACCATCCAGCCTCATCTACCAAATTGAGCCAAAATCTTGAAATTGACATTCCACAAAAATCCAAACCAAAACCTGGTCCCCTAACTTGCCACATACAGCCTGTTAGGTCACAAGACCAAAACCAAAAACCAAAACCTGATCCCCTAACTTGCCACATACAGCCTGTTAGGTCACAAGATTAGAATTGATCCCCCAACATTCCACATACAGCTTGTTGGGTCACACGGTCAAAACCAAACCCGACCCCCTAACCTGCCACATACAGCCTGTTAGGTCACAAGGTCAAAACCCAAAATCACATCCCTGATGTCATCTTCAAAACTTTGCCTCGAGATGGTACGTGATCCCTTTCACTACCATAAAATTCCCCTGGAAGCTCAAAATGCTACAAATACCAAAAAAGAAAGATTGCTCAAAGACTCTTGGTCAAGTCACAAGCTCTCCTTCACAAATCTCTTCGAGGCACATCGACTACAAAAGTTAAGCCACTCGTCCCTGCACCTCGAGGGGGCATTTGTTAACAACAAAAATGTCACCTTGCCTCTTCAAGATCCAAAGAGCTACATGAAGTCGCAACCTTCCATAAATAGGCAATGTTACTTCCAAAAAATCAAATCTTGTCAGAATCAAACAAAAACTACAAGATCCTTCAAGACAGCCAAAAGAGGAGTACACAAGAAGTTTCGGGCCATTTCAAAATCATTTGGCCTAACTTCGCTTCTCCGGCAGCTGAAAAGGAGCTCCCGGTGGCGAAAGCATCGGAGACACCAAATCTTCGATCAGAGCCGATGGATGGTCTCAAAATACATCCAAAAGGCTCCACGTCAAGTTTCGAGTCAAACCGACAATGTTTGACCCTACATCAGGGATTCCAAGACAGAGCCTCTCGGTGGTGAAGCTTCTCGGGACCATGGTTTCCAAGACAGAGCCTATAGATCATCTTAAAATGATTCCAATAGGTTCCCTGTCAAATTTCAAGTCAATTGGACATCGGTTGACCGCACATCAAACCGCGACATCTTTATCGCGACAAAAGCAAGTCTACTGGTGATAGGGCCCCAAACGGCTTCAAAACTCAAACAAAAGCCTATGGTTGGTCTTATTTATTGCTCAGCAGGCTTCACCCCAAATTTCAAGTCATTCCGACATCGTTTGACCCAGTTTCAGCTTCTGACGGAAAATCGGCAGCTCTGCGCAACAAAGTCTTCGGCTTTCTCAGAAAATTGGAAACTTTGCAAAATAAAATGCAAGGATTCTCATCAGGTTTTCTACAGGGAAATCAGGCCAATAAATGATCAAAAATGTCAAGGAAAAATACGGAAGAAAAAAAAAAAAAACAGCAAAAACGGACACAAAACGGGACAAAAGGGGGAAAACCCCCCAGGGTCGCAGGGCAACAGCGACCCTGGGGCCCGGGATCGCCGGGAGGGCCCCGGAAACCCCGTTTTTTGCCGTTTTTTCGCGATTTGAAGCGTCCGTCCTCTGGTATTTTCTTGCTTTTCATTGTAGTTTGTATTTTTTCAAAAGAGACAAAAATCACAACTCTTGTCTTTCATTATTGATAAGAATTGTAAATCGGCTATAAATGCCAAAAATCGGCTATAAACGCCAAAATCGGCTATAAATGCCAAAAAAATCGCCTTTCACAGCAAACCAAGAAAATGTCTCTTTTCTTAAATATATGTGCAATGGAAAATTTGAAAGAAGTTGATTTCCATTTTACTTGCGAAGGTTGATCTCCGGATCACCACTTGCAATTCCAAGTAAAATAGAAAATCTGGCACACCCACACAAAAGAAATGTTGATGCGCGCCTCTGCCCCCCTCCGGTTACGAAAGGGTCGGACCCAAACGGACTCCCACGTCCGCTGGCCACGGTAGAACCGAGAGGGCAGAATGCGCCGTTCCATCACAATGAGCCTTTTTCTAAATTTTAATACCATAGTGGATAAGATAATAAAAACCCCCATGGTACTAAAAGTTACATGGTTCCTTATCCCAAAATAAATCCAGGTCATCACCATTCTCCCTTCTTTATTTCTAACCAAAGTCAATGTCAATGGGATGGCATCAGGTCATCCGTACTCTCCCTCCATTATTTAATTTCAATACCCATCCAAGTCATAACTGTCCCTGCATGCCCACTTCATTACAGAACCCATTCATGAAATGAGAAGGCTACACGTCAGGTTCTACAAGGGCTGTATGGATAGTGGGCCCCACTTATCAAAAACCCAAGATGGGTGTATTCTCCAAGGTCGCCCAGGCATGTCTGGCCCTTTGATCAGACCAGGTTTGTGATCATGAGATAAAACAATGAGTCCCACCAAATGATTCAAGACACCAAGGTAATCACAACAGAGAGTCACATTCTGCAACAGATGTCCATCAGGCATGGTCCGTCAGGGACGTCTGGACGGTGGACCCCACTGCGCCCAGTCCCAAAACAACCTCACCATCTAGGTCACCCGCCGTGTTTGGCTACAAGAACGGACCGGATATGATCAGATCTCCCCACGGCCCCACATCAAGATTAAATAAAAGAAAGTAGAGTAAATCAAACCTTAGGACATAAAAGGGGTTTCTACATGCATCTAACACTAGAATCAACGAGACACACAAGCATTAAATTTATAAATTATGATTAAGTACTTGCCTTTCACCGGGGTTTGAAGCAAATGCAACAAATCCTAACCAATACCCAATCTGAGATTATCAGGGTGCTCGATCACAATCATAATACCAATCTGACATAGAAGATGGGATAGAAATGCCAAGGTGATCAGATCTATGTTACTCCTATCCAAAACCTAACATTGAAAAGAATAAAAATATAACCTAAGAGTACGGATCTACTTCTAATGGTTCGAGGAGATAGTTACCTGAGATAAGAAAGTCGAACCAAGAATGATGGTATCTTTAGATCTTGATTCTGATGGCTGGATCTTAAAGTTGCAAAGGCTTCGGAAGTTGAAAGAGGAAGAAGACGGAGATTAACCGGGAAGAGTTGCAGAGATAAGTGGGAAGAGATAAGGACGTGCGTTTAAAATAGGGATTAGGTTCTTAAGTCATTGGGTCGGATCAAACTACGGGTCAGGTCATCTACCCATGCATTAGCCCAACTTACCATTCTACACATCTAATCTAACTTGTGCCCCACTTAATCTTAATCACTTAAATAACTAAAATGCATTCAATTAAAATAATAATAATATCTAATTAAAATATAATAAATATATATAGGGTGGGACAGGGATCTTACACAACTAGTGCAAAGACAAACGAGAGGATGACCCATTTTTCCATGGCTCAGTGAAATGTATTAGGATCCTCAATAGATGTAGAGCTCAGCCGATGGGGATGGGAGGGGGAATTTATAAATAGAAATTGCAGGCTTTTTAGAAGTTTTCTCTATTTGGGTTTAATAAGATAATCCATTTGCCTCCTAGTTTGGGTTGTGTCACGATCTGGTCCTAAGATTTGATTAACTCGGATAAACCCCAAGTCGTGAATTCATACTTACTCCCGTAAACACTGAATTAACATTACATTAAAATGAAATCCACAAGGGATATCGATCATATAAACCTGTCACATGTATAGAATTTGCGGAAGATATATATTGACGAACTAATGCATTCATACCATATGAGTACGAGTTCTTTACCATAACAGTAAAGTTCATTTACACATAATAGTGTTCTCTTAAAGGCAACCACTGTATATTTTCACACTACTAAAAAAATGGCTTGTTGTGTCCGTTTTTAAGTGACACAACAAGTCTGATGTGTCGGTTTTTTTAGATTGGCAAAGCGACATAAGTAGTGGTGACACAACAGATTTTAGCAAAACCGACACAACAGAGTATGCTACTTGTGTCAGTTTGTAAGTATAAACTGACACAACAGATATACTAATTGTGTCAGTTTTTAGCATTTCATATCTACAAATTTGATTTGGAAAAGCACAAACCGACACAAGAAATAGAACTGTTGTGTCGGTTCTTCTTTAAACTGCACAAAATTGGATCCCCTCCTGTGTCACTTTTAATAGATCACCTGTAGAATAACAATTGACCTGTATAGAAGCATTGCCATCCACAACAATCTCAAAAACAATTTCATTTAACATATACATATATATATGAGAACAACATTAATTGACCTATATAGAAGCATATATTGCTCATCCACAACAATCTCAAAAATAATTTCATTTCATTAATTACTAAATAATTCCATTATCCAACTATCCAAAATATTACCTCAAACATTTACAAAACCCATGCACAAAATAAAACCTAATTAGCCTGCTAGTCTAACACTATGCTTGAAAATGATTTCACGTCTAGCTTTTATCCATTCATCTACAAAAGCCACAAAATGATTTCATGCCATAGCCGCTCGCGTTCTATTAAGTTCAATCTACAAAAAAAAGACAAAACAAAACAAAACAAATAGTTAGGATTCAATATATCGTAAAATGATAAAATTCATTATATAGTACAAAATGCAAATACGCTACATGTTCACATGGCGTAACCTCAAATATGTGTTTTTTTAGTCAGGGTAAGCAAAAAACAATTAAAACCTACAAAATCTAAAAAACACCTCATCCATTGATGAGTACAGGTGATCTATGAAGTTGAGTCAATACTGCTGGGTCTAGTCATGAATGCACTCTACTACTTTTGGTACTATGAAGCCATTTATTTGGTACTTTCTAGAAAGATGCAATAAAAAAAATAATTGCTGGAATGGCAAAAGAATTATTGTTGATGGGCATTTTTTGTCTTCCCTAAAAGAAAGAAAAAAAAATGACAAGATAATTGCTAATCAACCAAAACACAAGGTTAGCCAATCATTGAGCTGGGTCAGTTAAAAATGCAGCCATCTCAAGAAGTTTATGCACAACACCAGCACTAAGGTCCCCCACATGGACAAGCGTAACATGGGCCTGGTCAGGCTGTGCCAGTCTTTGTCTAGGCATGGTCCACTTATCATGCCTTATATTCTGGCCCGAATCCAGTCCTAGCCCAAACAGCCCACCTAATCCAGGCTGGGCCAGACCGAGCCCCATTCTCACTGCCCAGACCCACTGCACCTAGTCCCACTTCCTAGCCCAACTGTAACTTTTTTTTTTTTACCTTGTAACTTTTCCTTTTTAAAACTGACCAACTACGGCCCACTATCATATTGATTAATGCAAAAAAATCTCCAACAAAATGAAAATCAAGGTGTTCTACAAGTAAAGAAATTTAATGGATCCTACTCCAACTAAATTGAAACTTTACCATGGTGACTCAGTATAATACCTATTTGAAAATCTAAATAATATATTTTACGTGGAAACTTTGTGACACATGTCCTCGAATCTACATTGTGGGACCCGCATAGAGATAGTTCTGATTACCATGGTGACTCAGTATAATACCTATTTGAAAATCTAAATAATATATTTTACATGGAAACTTTGTGACACATGTCCTCGAATCTACATTGTGGGACCCACATAGAGATAGTTCTGACCATTCAAGTTTAATTTCATTTCCATGTCCTCTGCTTACAATCAGTCCACTAGCATGTGTTCATTTATTTTTCTGCAGCAAACATTGATAGGGACTCAAAAGTAAAGGTTTGTAAAAGTGCAGTCAACTGTCATAAATTTTACATCTACAGTATTAGGTAGATCAGTAAGTGAGGTAATAAAATCTCCAGCTGCTTCCATAACTCTTCATCAGATAGGTATCACTCTTAAGTTGAAAAGTGCAGTCAAACAGGTTTACTTAATAGGACAAGCAGAGGCAGTAAAATCTCAACTGCCGACCATAACTTTTCACCATCGGAGGGTGAGGTAGCTACTGGCCTCCTATGGCAATGAGAGAGATGGATTTAACACATGTCTTTTGGGGCATATCCAATGACCTATGGCAATGAGACTCAGATTTCTCAATAGACGCAAGGATTTAAAATTAAAGGTCCATCATTTTCACCCATGGTACGCAAGGATCTAAAAAGTTCCAACATCATCAGAACCTCCTAATTCAGATGCTTCACCTCCAGGTAACACTTCTGCTAATGATCCTATTAATTATAGTCTTGATCTTCCTATTGCACTTTGCAAGGGAACCATTCTTATGTAACAAGACACCTCATAGAAAAAATTAATTCCTTATCTCCTACCTGTTGTGCATTTGTTTCTTGGTGACACTACACCAGTAACTGATGCTCTATCTCACTGTCTCATTTAAAGTGGGAAGTGGCAATGATACACAAATGGAAGCATTAGAGAGAAAAAAAATATATATTCAAATTGACAAAACTTTGCTTGGCAAGAAGACAATTGGGTGTAAATGGGTGCACAACTTAAAATATAATACGGATGGATTTTATTTTTATATTTTTTTTTGGTAAGTAATACAGGTGGATTTATTCAGCATTACAAAGGAAGGCTAGTAGCATTACAATTGTAGAATAATCTGAGAGCATACCAAGAATTGGTTGGAAAGCCATTTATGTGACATTCAGTCAGTTTATGCCAATAGAGTAGAATCATAGTTCTAATTAATTTAAGCCAATAGAGCCCAGATAATACCTTACCCAAATAGCCATGATGATCTATGTGATAAATACGTCGATAAAGTCAATGAAGTCTTGACGACGTACATTTATTTCCCTGGTCGTGTACTTGTCCTTCCTAGCCAACTCCATCACCTAAGTGAGTCGAGAAAAAAGTTGATGGATCATGAAATTCTTTCGATATCATATTTTATTTTTTATATTGATGTGATGTATTAAAGAACACCGTAACTCTATTCACCTTCTTTTTTATTGGTAGACCAGCATCCTCGATCAAGTGCAGCATAAAGAGCATCACATAGTAACCACATACCTCAACCCCCTTTTGTTGTGGGCACTTCACAAAAAGAATATAAAACAATCAATTATATATATTCAACCAATAACAAAGATACACATTGCACCTTCAGCGGAAAATAGTAGTTTACCTTCACGTAGTTCCAATTTGGAATTGGGTTGTTCTTTCTCTTTCCATGAGAGAAGTTAACTGCTTTGATAGCACTAACAATTTCAAGATTTTTGCAATAAGAAAGAAAAAAACATAGTCAGCTTTGCTTGTAACTTATTTAAACTCATAATCAACCAAACTTTCGAACCGAAGGATTCATTCATAAAGGAAATGAGTGCAATTCAAGGCACTTTAGTAAAGACCATATCCAACCAATCAAAGAAATTGAAAAGGGTACTCACTTATTTATCTCTAATTTAAGATCTAGATTTGGTTCACTTCCAAGAGAATTAAACCAGTATACTTCCATCGATGGTATGTCAATACCTATTAAAACCCAATGCGCGCTGCGACAAATCAAGTATAATTAAATTAAATAAATGCTTACAAAAATAAAAAATTATTTCATAAAAAAATACACGTACCCTGTGTTGTAAGGAATTAAAAGCACGCGGTCACCATGGATACTAGCCAAATGCTGAATGTATCGTGACTTATCATCATCCTTTGTAAGAGCATTAATGCTTTGAGGGCTTCCAAATGCATATTTTGCTCGAGCAATCCCATAAGAAGTATACAAGTGTCTAAACCATATATAAATCAATTAGATTTTATTGTATCAAACAAGAATGAATTTTAAATGGCAAACCAAGAGTTCTCACCTAATGTATGTTATCAGGCAAGAGGGAGCTAACTTTCCCATGTGACACACATCACTCAGCTCATCCATACTCACTGTTATATCATCCATCTCATCGATAAAAAGAGTTCCAATCAGTGGAACAATTATCAGTCCATTATCCCCCAACTTCTTTTCCACAGCTTGATAAAATCTTGTGAACTTATTTTCCTTATCACCATTTCTCAATGGAGGATGCTCTTCCTAACATGTACGTTATCATATCATTGAGCAAGATTGATATTGTGATAGTGATCGTAGAAAAAACTATACGTATGTAAAATATTGTTAACACACTCACCACAACATTTTCAAGAATCACGAATTCCTTTGGCCAAGCCACAAATGAACCAACTGCATCTTTCACATATGAATGTTCACTAGATCCATTAGGCAAAGGGAGAAGGGCACCACCAGACAATGCTTTTTCGATCGACACACGTACATATGCATCCGAGAAAGTCAAGCAATGCATAGATGTTGCTGCCTCTGTCATTGGATAAACACTTCCTTCGGCAACGACATTGTCTTTTGATCCCAAAGCCAATTTACACTTTTGGAACTATGAAAAATAAATAAACTAAAAAAAAATTAGGACTTGTTGAAACATAAATGTTTGTCTTAATCTTCAATAGGCAGATACTTACCATCATCCCATTTATAGGAATAGATTTTGATGTTGCTGCAGTGCCTTTTTCTTTAGTTGCTTTTGACTATACAATGAAAACAAAGCCAATCCAAGTTAGTAGGAAAAAAAATGCAGAACAGCACAATATATACAATCACATATAGAGTCTATCCTAAACTACTAGAAAACATGAGCCATAGATTAATTTAAATACGTACCTGAACTTTTTTCACCTTTCGTTTCGACAATGCCATGGTCTGCTTTGTTTTACCGACTTCCTTTGACTACGCATTAATTGAATAAAAGTGAAGTCAACAACCACATAGTGCTTAAAAGGCTTACGAATTAAAGGTACAAAGGTACAAAATCTGTACCTTTTGGCTACATGAATTACGATTTTGAGCTTGGGCTAACAGCCCATGTCTATTATCACTCTTATCACTATTGGACGCCACATTTTCTGCTGGTGTGGAGTTGAGCATTCCAAGTTGTTTCTTAAGCAACTCACTCAATGTTTCATCTATTGGTGAGTTAACTAGTCCTTGATGTTTAAGCAACTCTATCATTGATTTCTGCAATGTCACAATGTGATCATCTTTCTCTCGCAACTGCGCCTCCAATTTCTGAGTATATTCCTTATTTGATCTACGCTTAGGGAGATTAAAGAACATAGTTGGAGTACAATACATTCCACCAGCCCTAACTCGTCCACTATGTTCAGGGGTTCCCAATGCCAAAGTAAGAATATCTTCACTACCTTTTGTTACCAACTTTCCTTCCTTCTCATCATGTTTTAGTACTTCCTGTAAGAAAATGGAATGAGAAACTCAATGAGTATCTTCCCACAAATTATAAATGTTTTTAATCAAATTTGGAACTTACGATTTTTTTAGCTATCTCCTTAGTAGCATCATTTGAATATTCACCCTTCTTGTCTTGTCGTGCTAGTAGCCACATGACATGTCTATCTTGACGACCAATCAATACTCCCGCTGCTTTCTATTATCAATCACAAGTCAAAGAACTCAAATAGTTAAGAAAACAGAGTATATCATGAACATCAACTAGAAACTAAAGTTGGTTGTTCGATGGTTCTCGTCTGAACCGATTACCATCTTATCGGAAAGGCCAGCATAACCATCCTTGCCTATTCGATGGTCATATTCATTCAGATACCTTCTCTCTGCTTGCAACTTGCTTAACCCCTAAAGGTTTCGAAGGAAAAAAGAATTAGTTTATCTTAACTTCCCACAAAAAAATATTCTTTAGTGGAAATTATAAGTAAAACATGCACTTTCTATTAACCTGGAATTCTTCTGAACATCTAACCATAACAAATTTCAGCCAATCTGGTTTCTTGATGTCTGGATAAACGTCCCACAGATATGGTGGATTTTCTAGCAATTCTGGATCATCTAAGTATGGTCTGACAAATTCTTTTGTCAGATAAGTCTTGAACCTCCTCCAAAGTACACTGCAATGGGATATTGCTTTCTTTTTATATTTTACATCTATAATAAATCTCAACTTAATAACAAATAAAATAACAAAAGAATTTAATAACCACTTCAACAACGATAAGCTCAATAAACACTTACCTCCATTCCTACCCATAAATCCTCTTTCATGGGATCAGGCACTTTAAACCAATTTGGATATTCAGCTAGTGGAACAACACCTCTAACCAATGCACCTGCCCAAGTAGCAACTTTTTTTCGTACCACTTTTCCGATAGGCACAGAATTTTCATCAAACTCCACTACAATCTTTATACCGTCCCATTTCTTATTCATGTCATGAGACACTGTTTGACCTCTCACATTTTTTTCACCGGCATGTACCACAGCTAAATGTCTTCTCTTCCTTTTTTTAAGTGAACCAGCACCTGTTTCAGGGTCCATTGCTTAAGCTTCAAAACCTGCTAAAAGCACACGTCGCAATTTTTAGTTTACCACAAGAAAAAGCAACAAAAAATGAATAAACTTAAGCATATGTACTTAACCATAATAAACATTACTTACCCAAGTCAAGAACGAATCAAAATGAATTTGTCACAACCTCGAATATAATTCAATGGAGGATTATCTTAATCCATCTCATAGCAAAAAGAATATAACTAATAGGCATATAATTTGATTGAGATTCATCAGTAGCATGTTACACTTCCATATAACTAATAGGCATATAACTGAAAAATCTAAAATAAAACATTTAGCTGTCAACCCAAATCCCTTCACAATCTTCTCGCATGTAATTTGATTGAGATTCATCAGTAGCATCAAATGATTCAACACTTGGCAACACTTCAACTTGATCAAGTATGTCATTAAGGTCATCTTCGTCTCCGTAGTCCTGGTAATTTTGGCGGGATTCTAGAACCACTGACAAACTAGAATCAACTTGATCAGGTACATAGAAAACTTGCTTCGCCTGTGATGCAAATATAAATGAATCTGACTTATGGCCAATTCTTCCAAGATAAACTAATGTGTGACCCATATCATCAGTCTTGACACCTTTTTTACTATCCACCCAGTCACACTTGAACACTGGAACTTTGAAGGCAACATAGTCGAGCACCCATATCTCGACAAGAACACCATAGAATGACATGTCAGTGACTATTAGATTTTGATCCTTTGAACTTGAAATCTGTGTAGTTCTTGCCAATAGAGAAACTCCACTATTTTGAGTGACTCGTGAAGCATCACGAGCCTTTGTCGAAAAACGGTGATCATTAACGACAAAGGTAGAATATTTTAAAACATGTGCCAAAGGACCTTTAGATATCCAGTTTAAGGCGCTTGACACCTTATTCTCAGGCTTAAGCCGCTCCTCCAACACCTGATTGTCTTAAAATAAAAGTTAGTCATACTAATAGTTTATTATGCTGAAAAGACGCTGCTAAGTCGGTCATTTACGAATATCAGGTACATGCAGCACATTGTTGAGGGTGAGTTCCTTTCCAGAAGTCATTTTCAATACCACCTGTCCCTGGCCTTCAACCTTAGAAGAAGCAGAGTTGCCCATGAAGAGTTGTTCTCCGTTTGTAGCATGATAAGTGGAGAACATATCTTTATTGGAGCAGACATGTCGAGTGGCCCCAGTGTCCACCCACCATTCTCTGGTGTTGCCAACCAGATTGACTTCTGAGACCACAGCAGAAAGATTGATGTCTGAAACATCAGTGGAGAGATTGTCCATTTCTGTCATGTTGGCCTGCGCTGGTTTCTTACTTGTATTTCCTTGGTCCTTGCGCTTACGGCAGTCCTTAGCACGATGGCCTGATTTTTCGCACACATAACAATTCCCTTTGAACTTCTTGTTGTCTTTGGGACCTTGTTTTGGACCGTTGGAAGGGTTCTTCCTCTTCTTGGGATTCTGCCCATGTTCCACCACATTTGCCTTAGCTTCAGTGAAGGTTTTTCCTACTTTCTTTTCAGATGCACGATTGTCTTCCGCTATTCTCAATCTGACAATCAAGTCTTCAAGTCTCATCTCCTTTCGCTTATGCTTGAGGTAGTTCTTAAAATCCTTCCAAAGAGATGGCAATTTTTCAATGATTGCTGCCACTTGGAAAGATTCACTAAGAGACATTCCTTCTGCATGAATTTCATGGAGAATTACTTGAAGTTCCTGAACTTGATTGATTACAGCCTTGGAATCGATCATCTTGTAGTCAAGGAATCTGCCAACAACGAATTTCTTCATTCCGGCATCTTCAGTCTTGTACTTTTTATCAAGAGAATCCCACAATTCCTTAGCAGTCTTCAATGAACAATACACATTATATAATGTGTTATCTAGTCCATTGAGAATATAGTTTCGACAGAGGAAGTCAGCATGCTTCCAAGCATCTACAGCAGCAACAACTTGCTTGTCTGTCTCATCTTCTTTTAAAGCAGGAGCTTCTTCATGGAGGAACCTAGCCAAGTTCAAGGTAGTGAGATAGAACAACATTTTCTGTTGCCATCTCTTAAACTCAGTTCCATTGAACTTCTCAGGTTTCTCCACATGGTTCACCAAAACAGGGCCATGGGTACTGACTGGAGTATTCTTCTCAATACCCATAACTGTATCCAACACAAAGAATTTTTGCAGAATTAATATTAATGTAAACAGTAACTCGAAGTGGTTACTTATAGAAAACTGACAGAACAGACTACAGGTCTGCTTACTATAAACAGTAACTCAAAGTGGTTACTTATGGAAAACTTACAGAACAGACTACAGGTCTGCTTAATGTAAAAGAGAGATACTTAGTTTTACAGTACTAGTTTCATCAAAGAAGAAGTAGAAACCAGCAGTAAAACTAACATAAACCGAAACCAGAAATACTGAATTAAATATGATAACAGAGTGTACTCTGTTAGAGAGATGGAATTTTGTCTTAAGATTGTTGTCCCGAGTACACAGATAAGTAATTCAGTATTTAGGAAAAAGATCCTCACAATAGCAACAGTAAAACAGAGTTACAGAAAGTAATCTTCGAATTGAAATTCTCTTATCGTTTGAAGGCAGAATAACAGTACTTCGTTGTTGTCTTTTACGAAACTCAGAAATTCGCAGTAGAAGGCAGATCAAGGCTGGTGTTTAACACTATGTCCTTAAGACAAAATTCGCCCCCGCAACGGTGCTAACGGGCTTTAATGGCGTCTGTCTCCCAGGATACAATGATCAACACACACAGTAGCAGCACTGCAAACTGTGTGACAGGCGAACCAGTAGTGCAAACAGGACTCTCTCTTCTTGACTATGCAGACTCGAAATTGTACAACAGCAGCAGTGAATTGGATGATTGAAAATGAATGGGATTGAAGGCTTTAAATAGGCTGCTGCAGGAAACCTTTCAATGGAGTTGCATCTGTTCAGAACAGATGCTTCTTCTTTGGACACACCCTTTCACAAATGAAAGGACACACACCTCTTGGACACACCCCATTTAATCCAAAAAGAAATTTTTTTTTTTTAATAAAAATTTCTCCAAAAATTAATAACGGGTAGTGGGCCGAGCCAGGCTTGACCCGCGCGTGAAGCCCAAGCCCAAGCCCAAGCCCGGCCCGTTCCGGGGCGCGCGCGCGTGTGGTGGTGACCCAACAAAGATCTACGTCCTCCCTCCTCCACAAAAGTGGGATGCCCCTTGGGGCTCATCTTATACCACTAAGGTAAACATATTTATACCAAAGAAATGTATTGCTCTCAAGCAATGTGGGAAGCAAGTTTTTCACTTCCCTTTCTTTCCATGTTTAACATGTTCAAGTAGTAGTGTTTAGGAGGCAATTTCTCATTCACTCCTTAATGGATTAGAGCAACCCAATACATGTCTTTAATCTACTCATATAGTAGATTACATTCTCATGTATTCCCACCTAAAACTATAAGTGGGTCCCACTTTTAGTTTGGCACAAAGATGGCCAAAAATTAGTGGGTCCTCTAGCCATTTTTCCAACATATCATACCTATCTACTTAGGATTTGAATTTGGACAGTCCCTTCTCTCACCCAAGATTTATTCTTTCTAACCAGTGGCTTACTTTCCTCACCAACCAAAGCATTGGGGTTTTTGTGTGAAAGCTCATCCAAGTTTTTTTTTTTTTTTTTTTTTTTTTTTTTTTTTTTTTTTTTGCTATCAGAGGGTTCCTAATCCTTTGGGCAATCCCTCCGGTCCCAGAGAAAAGCCGGGTAAATTCTCCTGTAGCCCCTGGTAGTACAGTTTCGAACCTACAACTTACGGGTGCAAACCGTGGTCATATGCCAATTGAGCTACCCCTTGGGGTTATTGGGAACTTCAATTGTAATCCACTTGTATAAACCTGCCATGAATAACTTCCCTATCAATCCACAGTATAACAATGTCTGTCGGAGTTGGAATCCCCCGAGCATCTTCCACAAGCTTTCCATGAGTGTTATATATGAAACTCTATAGTGGGGCGCACCTATTGATGATATGAACAATTCAAAATGAATGGCATCTTCTCAAGTGATATCTTCAAGAGGAGATGACATTCATCCCAAGGTATTTGGATTATCAACATGTGCGCTCCATGGTATTCACACATTCTACTCATGAGAAGCGTGACACTTAGATGGACATGATCCGACATAAAAAATCTCCAACCATTGTAATTCTAATCACAAATAACTCTAACCAAACGGAGGATTCCTACTCTCAATGGGCAATCTATGACCTCGATAATAATCCTTGAGTGGAACTCATCTCACAGTGAATTCCTATGTGTTTTATGCGAAACTGACGTGATCAACCCTTAAATCATAATCTTTTCTAAACTTCATATTTTTGTATGACTATATTTAAGAGAGAGGTTTTTACCAGATAATTACAATGATATGCTGTTGAACCACTGGTGGGACCACATCTTAACTAGTCCCATAACCTTCACCAGTCAACCGGCTCAAGGTCCGTCTGGTCTTCTAAAAAGAATTATGAGCACATCTACAGAAAATGACCTCTATTCTTAAATTTCTCCACTTGGGTTTGAAAAAAAGCAGGGACAGACCAAACCGGCCACACCAGCTCACCAAAACCCACCCCATACGGTTTCCTACAAAACCGTGTGGAATGAGTCCAAGGCAAGAAAATTATAATGAGAAGTTGGGATTTGTTTAGTACAGCAATCAATTCTCAAGAAGAGAAAGATGTGTTCAGACTTTGAAAAAAAACACATAAGTTTAGAAGGTGTCAGAAGTCATGCTGGTCTCATTCATGGTTGATTTAAAGGATGGCTGTAATAAGCTGCCAGGTCTCATTATCCCATCACATCAGGAATAGGTTTCCTTGCAAGTTCTGATGCTTTTGGCAGTTTTTGTTTCCTAATATAATATACTTTGATAATGAAAAAATGTGGGCCAGCAATAATTGTGGCAGAGCCAATCTTAGGGCACCAGGTTGTTGTAATCCAGGGTGGATCCCAAGAGATAGCATCAAATTGAAGCATTTTTCTAGTAGAGAAGGAAAAGATTTGAAGGAGTTAAATAAGTGATTAAGGTCACCAACACTCAACATGATATTTGTATTGGTAGTATACTTGGATGAGAATGAAAACCACTGCTAAGAGAAACATTCATGGAACCATTCATTAGATGGAATACATTTTGATTTCTTTTAATGGACTTTTAAAGAACACATTGAATTGAATTCCTAGCATTGTATTTCTATTAGTGATCTAAAATAAAGATTAAGAAAAAAAGAAAGTTTATCAAATAACTTATTCTATAGAATTTGAGGATGGAATATAAATCTCCAGCAATAATCCGATCATCATTAACCACATTTAAATTGGATCACAATTACAACATGGAATGGATGAGATTTTTTTACTCTTTTCATCTTCTTCTTTCTTTTCCTTCCTCTCAAAAAAAAAAAATTAGTACACCCACAGTTACACAAAATCTCATGGGCATTTTCATCCCTAAATTTAGGAGCACTAAATATAATGGCCGCGTTTGTTCAAACTCCAACCCTGCGATCCAAGGCATAATCACTGCTTTGCTGTCCCAATCGATCTCAACCGTTCATTATCCTCTCTGCCAACACATAAAGATTTTACCTGCCAAATTAAGTCACCTTGTGCCAAACCAAAATCTTCCGTGCTCCACCATTTGCCGTGCTGCCACTACTGTAAAGTTAATTCCCTCCCTACTCCACACCCACACCAAACTTTCGTGCTCCCGACCCTCCATCTTTACAATCAAGACTCAACTCGATGATATTGATAGCTGATGACTTGTTTCGCAGAGTTAGAATCGATTACGTTTGAGCATATTTTCAACGGCGGGGTGTCGCGACAAGCTGCATGCACTAGTTTTTCCCCACGTCATCTGGACTTTAGAGCCACTGTTGCACACTTGCACGTTTCGAAATGCCTTTTTAACCCTACAGATTCAGCCTTTTTAACTCTTTTGTCTTAAGTGATTAACATGGCCCACTTTCATAGAAACTGAAATATGGTTCTGCATTTCACGATTGTAAAAAGACAAAATGAGGCTCACCCTGGGGCTCTACTTTAAAAGTTACCACCTGTTTTCTATATAAAAAAAGAAAAAAAGTTACAACATGATATTTAGATTTATGAACATGAGCTCCATTTTGATAAGAGTTACAATAAGGACCCACTATTAGAAATGATTTGAGAATATGGGGCCAGATTTATAGGAATTATAATGTGGGCCTATCTTTAAATGAATCACAATTTGGGCCCATTCTCCTTTGGAAATTATGGTAAGTGGGGCTCACTCTTAAAGAAATTACAATATATGTATATAACCCACAGTTTGCATTATTATTTTTAAAAATCTTAGAAGTTCATTTTCGTAAAAAACTTTTTTTTATTTTTTATAGATTTTGCATTATCCACACCCATCCACTTTAGCTAAGATAAAACTCTACTAAAAAAGTAGCTCTCCTTGGTATATATTTTTAAAAGTCAAAACTCTAATATGTGTATATATAACCCTTAAAATATAAAATACAATTACAAGTTTACCAAACACTCTAATACGTAGATAAGCTCTAAATTACAAAATTAGAGCTTAGTTTTAGAGTTTCCAAAGAACCTAAGTGCCTATTACAATTTTGGTGCCCAATAATATGGCTTCACTTTGTAATGTCTAAGGGTGAATCCACATTCACAATCACAAAAGGTGGGCCCAGATTATAATTTTTATAAAGGTGGGGCCCATATTGTAAATTTTAAAGATGCATCCCATGCACAACAATCCCTTCATGGACCATTACTGTAATTCATATAGTGGACCCGTGTAATTCTTAAAGGTAGGCCCGTGTTCTTATTCCTATAAATGTGGGCTCCATGTTATAATTCATAAATGTGAGTCATGTTGTTCACAACTCATTAAAAAAAAATGATAAAGAGTAAAGCCTGAATTTGTAGGGGCATTATTGGAAATCAGGTAAATATAGTTTGGCTCCAAATTAAGGCTCCCGTGTATGTTGGTTTATGACTGATGTTGGTGTATGGAAAATGTCGATTGGTATGATTCTATTTTCAATTCAAAAAGGTCAAAGAAAGAAAACTATTAAAAAAATCAGAATTTTGAAAAAACCCAATACAGTTATAATTAAGCTTTTTTTTTTGGTAAAATTAAGCATGTTTTCAGATTGTTGGTAAAATTTCATTTTGAATCCACAAGAAAATCATTATTAAAAAAAACCCGATAATTCGTATTTTTAAGAATTAAGAGAGCACCATATTATTTATAAGAAGGTTTTTTTGTTCATCCTATTTTTAATAATGAGTTAACTGAGTGTTTTGAATTTCTTACCATCCTGTATTTGAGAAACCCCACAAAGATTTATATATATATATATATATATGTTTGGACGAAGAAAATGGGAAAAAAAATAAAAAGAAAGAAAAAAGAATGAAGAAGGGATGGTCGGATGAATGCAAAGTATCTACTACAAATCTCCAATTGTTGCAGTCTTGCAACGAAAGCTTTCTTCAATATCCTCCGTTGGACAGAAAAGAGGGGATGGTTGGATGGAGGTTATGGAAGGATAATATTGCACTTTCTATTCTCTGTCCTGAAAAGTAGGGAAAATGATAACTTACATTTGGGCTTTTGCAAGTGAAAGACAAAAAAGCCCATAAGGCTTATCAAATTTTCTCTATTGTGAAAGAAAATATGACACATGAGGGCATAATTTCAGAAGACCAAAAGTAGCAAAGGAAGTTGCATAAAATGTGGCGGGGATAGAGGTGAAATGATTTGAGATAGTAGGAACAACTCTGAGTCATAATTACAAAGTTATGGTCAAAATTCAATCCAAAAACCCTTCTCCTAATATATTATAATAGTTGGTGTGTAGTATCTTTTGACAATTATAAATATGGGATTTGATTCCGTTTCTCACTGAGTCACCGTGAGAACTTTTTTGTAGGGCCCATTGGGTGTCTCATTTTAGGATGGGACCGGTGGGGATTGAAATATCTATATGGGACCACCATGAATATCAAGTTTGGCACCAATCTCATTCTCCTAACCCCTTCATCCATGATCGACAAACGCAGTTCATTCATATGAGTATATAGTTGATCCAACGGTCCAATTCATTCACATTGGTGCCAAACCTTGAAGCGTGTGACTATCAAGGGGGTCCCTGTCTATTGCAAGGTTTGGATTGGGTATAGGTGGGCCCCACCCATAGTTCTCACAGTTTGAACCGTGAGAACAGTTCTCACCTGATCATTTCCCTATAAATATTCACCTCCCTTATAAAATCTGAGTCGATTAACTTGACCATTGGTAGCACGTGTATAACTAATTGAACATTGGTAGCATGTGTACAAATAACCATTTCTATCAATATGAAAATCTAGCCAACTAATTTGACCATTGGCAGCATGTGTACAAATAACCTCTTCTATCAACAAGAAAATCTGACTTAACTAATTTGACCATTGGTAGCATGTGTACAAATAACCACTTCAATCAACATGAAAATATGAGATAACTAATTGGACCATAGGCAGCATGTATACAAATAACCACTTCCATCAACATGAAAATCTGAGTTAACTAATTTGACCATTGGTAGCATGTGTACAAATAAACACATCAATCAACATGAGAATCTGAGCTAACTAGTTGGACCATTGGTAGCATGTGTATAACCTGACCTAGGCTAGAATCTGATTTGCAACAAAAAAGTCCTGGTGAAATTGCATTTGGGATGACTGCCTGTGTATAGGTGTTAATATATTTGATTATTCCATGCTTGATTTGATGCGGAGATTACGTGATTTAAATCCGAGGGCAGTCAACTTATAAACTACATTCACGATCAGCAGAAAGGCGCTGATGTCAGGAGATCCGTACGGTCAAGATAAATTTGACCAAATCGAAAGCTGAAAACTATTTTTTATGATATCTTGACGATCCGGAATCCGATCTGAGATCCGTTTGAACCTATGCACTCGTTGCGAGCGGATCTACGCAGTTGTGGAAAGAGATTATCTGTTCACCAGTCAATGGACAACGAAGGAGATTGACTGGTCGGAGCGTAGAAACTTATTTTTTCGATATCTTTGCCATCCGGAATCGGATTTCAGATCCATTTCTTCTAGCGTGCTCGTGGTGACGAGATCTACACAAGTGGGTTATAGATTTGTAGAATGGCATCAAAATCTAAAATTGAGAAATTCAATGGAAACGACGACTTCCATCTACGGGGCTTGAAGATGCATGCTTTGCTGGTTCAGAATGGGTTGCATAAAGCTATGAAGGGAAAGAATAACTGACCTGAAAATTTATCAGATGAAGAGAATGATGAGTTGCTGGAAAAGGCGTACGGTCAAATTCTATTATTTTTTAGCGATGGTGAACTACGAAAGGTTGCTCAGGAGAAAACTGCTGCTGGCATATACGGATCACTTATATCTGAAGAAGCGGTTACTAACCTTACAAATGCAGGAAGCTACGTCTGTTTCAACCCACCTTGATTATTTCACAAAAGCTATTATAAATCTTGAAAATATAGATTTTAAAATTGATGATGAGGACCAAGCTATTATGTTGCTATATTCTTTACCACCCTCATATGAGAATTTTGTTGATACCGTGATGTATGGTAGAGAAACTCTTTCCCAGTTCTAGTGAGGGCTTGGTAGCACGTGGCAGAACAGAGAAGAAAGGGCAGAACAGAAGAGGCCGATCTATGTCAAAATAAAAAAAATAGAAAATTAAAGTGCTTACAAAATGTCACAAGGAATGGCACTTTAGAAAAGATTGTCCAGAGCGTGACGGAAATGAGAAATCTAATTCTGGAGATGTTACTGGTGTTGCAACCAATATTGCAGAGAGTAGTTCTAATGGTGCAGAAGTTCTTGCGGTTACTGTTGGTAGCTCAGTAGATGAGTGAATTCTTGATTCGAGATGTTCATATCATATATGTCCTTACAGAGATTGGTTTACCAATTATCAGTTTATTGTTGGTGGTAAAGTAATTATGGAAAATAATGTAGCCTATAAGGTTGTCGGGATAGGTTCAATCAGAGTTAAGATGTATGATGATATTGTGAAAACTTTGTCGGATATCGGGCATGTTCTAGATTGAAGAAAAATCTGATTTCCATGGATACGCCTTGACTCCAATGGCTGTACTTACAAAGCTGGATGTGGAGTTATGAGAATATCGAAGGGTGCTCCTGTAGTGATGAAATGATAGAAGCAAAATGACCTTTACTTCCTTCAAGGTAGTACAATTATAGGAGCTGCAGCCGTGTCGTCCGTAAATTTAGATTTGAAAACTACCAAGGCATATGTGACTTGGGCATATGAGTGAGAGGAGTATGGATGAGTTGACTAAGCAGTGTTTCTTCTGTGGTCAGAAAACTGGAAAGCTGGACTTTTGTGAGCATTATGTCTTCAGAAAGCAATGTAGAGTCAAGTTCATGACAGCAGTTCATCGGACCAAGGGTACTTTGGATTATGTTCACTCTAATCTTTGGGGTCCCTCTCGTGTTCCGTCTCTTGGCAATGGTCTATATATGTTGACCTTTATTAATAACTATTTTTGGAAGGTATATGTGTATATCTTAAAGCACAAGCATGAAACATTTGCACAGTTCAAGCAATGGAAGGCTATGATCGAGAAACAGACAGGTAAATAGATCAAGCGTTTGAGAACTGACAGTGGCTTGGAATTCTGTAAAAGGGCCGGGGTTTTAATGAGTTCTACAATAATGAAGGGATTGTGAGAAATCACACAGTCAGAAATAAACCGCAAAAGAATAGATTTGCAGAACGGGTGAACATGACTATTCTAAAGAGGACCCGGTGCATGGTTTCTAATGCAGGGTTACCTAGGAAGCTTTGGGCGGAAGCTGTTAACATATCTTTATCTTATCAACCGATTTCCATCAACAGCTATAGAATGTAAAACTCCTAAAGAATTATGGTCTGGACATAACCACACTCTGTAATCTCTAATCTCTATGCTGTATGCATGCAAATGCATCACTGCAACTCAAAATAATGTAAATAAAAGCGGACAGATTCAACCCTAGGCAACGATCCCAAGTTCTCACTTAAAAATGCACAAGCCAAAAAATTATTCAGAAATTTAAATATCCAACATGTAATTACCTACTCAAACAATAGTTGTAGCCCAAAAGTATTAGTGAGCAAATATGCAAACCAATATGCAACAAATTTTCTTAAATTCCTACAGGAATACCATTTCAAGAAAGCAATTATGGTTTTTGAAATTGGAACTTGATGCAATAAATGAGCAGAGCTTAGGAGGGCCTTCCTCAAGGTCAGCTCATTCTTCAAACGAGCCTATTTTATAGGCTTGACTTTAGCTGCCTTATAATAACTCAAATTCGGTCAAAATCAAGTTGGGTTTCAACTTCCCTTGGACATCCACTCTGAAAGTATTTGAACTACATTTTTGGGCGTTTCATACTTTTATGACTATGTTTTTATTAGTGGGTCACAAATGTAGGGTTTCGATGGGTAGGGCAGAGGGTTTTGATGGTTAGGTTACTAGCAGTGGAGGTAACGGCTGCGATTTGGTGTTACAGCAGATTTAGGGATTTCTCACCATCTATATCCACATTACTCATTTTTATTTTTATTTTTAGAAAACCATTGCGCATGACTGTTGTTTTTAGGGCATTTTGACGTAATCCTCCTCGGGTGGAACCCACTTCTCAACACTCCTCTCTAAGTAAGTACAAAGTTGCATAAATACTTTTCAATACTCCCCAACGGTGGAATCCACTTCTCAACACTACTCTCCAAGTGAGTACAACTGTACAAGTAGTATAAATACTTTTCAATACTTCTGCTCGGTGGAACCCACTTCTCAACACTCCTCTCCAGCTAACAAACAACATCCAGAGAGTACTTCTCAACTTGGTAAAAAGTCAACTTCTCATTGACAGAGGATGCAATAGCAATAGACAGTTGATGGACTTCATCCTTGGCATTCTAGTCTCTCAAAACTTCTCAACCTACATGAGAGTGCTTATTTTCATTAGTTGCCTAAAGAAAACCCATTTTTCCAAATTAATGGACTCCTCCATATTATCAGGTTGGAAAACAAAGGTTTTATCATTTGTGGATCATTTGGTTCTTCTCAATCATGTTTTAAGTTCTATCCCCACATATATATATGGTCATTTCCATTCCATTCCTAATCAAACTGAGAAGCTTTTCAGAACCTTTTTATGGACCGAGGTTTAAAGAAGGGATATTGCCCGAACAATGATTCTGAGACTTGACATTTGCCCTGAACTATCTTTAAGTATTTGCCACATAATTGTTTGTGCGATATCCTAGGGTCATGTGATATCGCACACATCGAACAATGTGATATCCTATGATATTGCGATACACAGGTATCACCCTGTGCGATATCCTACGGCCGTGCGATATCGCACTATTTTTGTTCGAACAACAATATGGGATATATTGAAACTTCACCGATTCTGGGGCAAATATCAGATTTAAAGGCATGTATGAGCAATATCCCTTTGAAGAAAGACCATGTCAAATTGGAGATTATTTGCCTCCCAAAAAGTGACGAAGAAACTCTGAATTTAACAAAACTTGTATGCTATATGTGCAATGGCATAAATCAACCTCATCTTCCCTTTGTCCTACATAGTTCAAAAATAGGTTCCTCAAAAATCAAGCAATATGTGAAACTTTTAAACAGTGATACTTTTAAACTTGTAACCCAGGGATTAATCTTTGGGAATGTGTGAAACTACAATGCCAACACCACTCAATCATAAATCTGTTTTGTGGATTAGGATCTTTTGTTTCATATCCAAAACACACCTTTTCTTTGTTTAAACCACTATCACCAATATTGGTGATATTTTTTAAGACATCATGCTATTATCTCAAAATGAAAGTGATTTATCATGTGAAAAATCACAAAAATGGAAGAAATTGGAAAGATCTATAAAATTAATTTAACAGTATTTTATATTCATTTTATTTTATATAAAAAAGATTTACCCTTTGCAACATTTTCCAAAAAAAATTAAGAGAAAATCCCAAAATTTGAGAATACCCCAAAATTTTTCCCAAGGAGATAATCTTGAGAACAATATTTGTGAAAATTTTCTAGCGGGTTTACAATAGACTTAATAGTTCGTTTCTTTTCTAAATTCTAGAAGAAAAAAATACTAAGTAATTTTATTTGGAACTTTGGTTTTTTAACTAACCTATAGGCTACAACTAATAGAGCAAAACCCAAGGAGAGAATAACAAGTTTTTTCATAACTACTGCTCCCTAGGATTTCTGAATGGTCTACCGAGTTCTTAGAAGAGATTTATTTATAGAGGATAAAGGAATTGTAGGTTTTAGAAATTTTAATTTTTTCAATTTTAAAGGATTAAGTGTTTTTTTTTTTTGGTTGAGTGTTAATTTGATCAAGTGTACGTGAATTATATGTGACTAATTATAGTAATTAATCGCATGCATTTGCCGTTTGGCACATGGGCAGTCTCAATTATACCAAATTATCAATTAAGGATACTCATATGATTTGATCCGGGCCGTCCATGCTATAGCCCGTTTAATCTTGCTAACACCTGATAGACCGATGCATTCTACTCGCTCGGTTCTACCGAGGTCGGCGGACGTGGGAGTCCGTTTGAGTCCGACCCTTTCGTAACCGGAGGGGGGCAGAGGCGTGCATCAACATTTCTTTTGTGTGGGTGTGCCAGATTTTCTATTTTACTTGGAATTGCAAGTGGTGATCCGGAGATCAACCTTCGCAAGTAAAAAGGAAATCAACTTCTTTCAAGTTTTCCATTGCACATATATTTAAGAAAAGAGACATTTTCTTGATTTGCCGTGAAAGGCGATTTTTTGGCATTTATAGCCGATTTTGGCGTTTATAGCCGATTTTTGGCGTTTATAGCCGATTTTGGCGTTTATAGCCGATTTACAATCCTTATCAATAATGAAAGACAAGAGTTGTGATTTTTGTCTCTTTTGAAAAATACAAACTACAATAAAAAGCAAGAAAAGGTGGATCTAACTTCTCAGGAGATTGTGGGGAACCCGTTCAGATTGACGGTCGCAAGCCATATGTGGACTTCGCCATCATCCATGCAGATGAGAACAGAGGATGCTATTAATTTGTTTGTCTTAGCTATAACCTTAGGTTTTTAGAGGACAAAGACCAAAAAGAGGTCCTATATCCAATAAAAAACTAAGTAGACGGGCTGAAAAGCCTCGTCTAAGCCATTGAAGGCAAAAGTAGAAGGCAAGGACCTTGGGGGGTGTACCCCCCAAGGGACTTTTGTCACCTTGTAGCGGTGATCGGTGTAGAACTTCCACAGAGTTTTCTCTCTTTCTTTCTCTGGATTTTTGATGCCTTTTTCTGTCTGAGTTTCCGGATTTTCTGCAGTCTGTTGTGTGTTTTCAGTGTGTTGTTCTCTTCTTGGAGTGCTCTCCTATTTATAGGCTTTTTGGTAGCCATTTAGGAGGGTTTATGGGCTTTTATTGTCATTAAGCCGCATAATGGGAGGAGTTACAGGATTTAATTCCTTTATTTTGTAACTCCTTTTTCTTGGCTTCTGATTGGTCGGAGGAGATTGGGGGCATTTAATCGCCTCTAATCGCAATGATGGGAGGAGTTTCATGGTTTAAATGTCATGAATTTCTTGACTTGTAACTCCCGGATGCTTGCTTCTGATCGGGCCATCCAAAGAAATGGATTAATGACTGCAATAAAGCTAGTCAATTAATCGCATTAAGTGGTCCCGAGCAGTTGAAGAGTCGCGGGCCGTGCCGCGTATTTTGGGATTCTTCTGGTGATGATCAATGATGGATCTTCAAGTAGATCGGCATCAAATGACCATGTAACTTCAGGTATTGGTTGCCAACAGCGGGTCGGTGCCATCTGTCCTGTCGATTTCTCGATCGGTAGGGTAGAAAGCACATTTTTTTTGGTTGACCGATTGGCGATCAATGTTCATCTCGATACTCTTGATGATTGACCCGTGTTTTTTATGGATGTCAGAGGATTTGGTGTCTCAAAAGTATGAATTTTGGAAAATCAGAGGAGTCGGACGCTTCGAGTCACGAATAAACGGCGAAAAACGGAGTTTCTGGGGCCCTCCCGGCGATCCCGGGCTCCAGGGTCGCAGGGCCTGCGACCCTGGGGGGTTTTCCCCCCTTTTGTCCCGTTTTGTGTCCGTTTTTGTTGTTTTTCGATTCTTTTTTCTTCTGTATTTTTTCTTGGAATTTTTGATCATTTATTGGCCTGATTTTCCTGTAGAAAACCTGATGAGAGTCCTTGCATTTTATTTTGCAAAGTTTCCAATTTTCTGAGAAACCCGAAGACTTTGTCGCGCATAGCTGCCGATCTTCCGTCTGGAGCTGAAATCGGGTCAAACGATGTCGGAATGACCTGAAATTTGTGTGAAGCCTCCTGAGCAATAAATAAGACCAACCATAGGCTTTTGTTTGAGTTTAAAGCCGTTTGGGGTCCTATCACTAGTAGACTTGCTTTTGTCATGATGAAGACGTCGCTTCTTGATGTGCGGTCAACCGATGTCCGATTGACTTGAAATTTGACAGGGAACCTATTGGAGTCAATTTAAGATGATCCATAGGCTCTGTCTTAGAAACCACGGTCCCGGGGAGCTTCACCGCCAAGAGGCCTGATTTGGCTTTCGAGCGTCAAAGTCTGGTCAAATGTTGTCGAAATGACTTGAAATTTGACGTGTAACCCTTTGTAAGCATTTTTAAGCCGTCCATGTGCTCTATCAGATGAGTGATGGCCTCGGTGGTTCTCGCCACCGAGAAGCTTGATTTAGCTGTTCGAGGGTTGATGTAAGGTCAAACGTTGTCGATTTGACTCGGAACTTGACGTGGGGCCTTTTGGATGTATTTTGAGACCATCCATCGGCTCTGATCGAAGATTTGGTGTCTCCGATGCTTTCACTGCCGGGAGCACCTCTTCAGTTGCCGGAGAAGCGAAGTTCGGCCAAATGATTTTGAAATGGCCCAAAACTTCTTCTGTACTCCTCTTTTGACTGTCTTGAAGGATCTTGCAGTTTTTGTTTGATTCTGACAAGATTTGATTTTTTGGAAGTAGCATTGCCTATTTATGGCAGGTTGCGATTTCATGTAGCTTTTTAGATCTTGAAGAAGCAAGGTGACATTTTTTGTGTCAACAACACCATAAGAAAGTAATTTATTTCCTTTGTCCCACTCTCCAAAAGTTTCAATGAATATATATATGATTCCATCATTTTAGATTCTGGTTTCACAATTTAGGAGATTTTAGATTAGATTCTCTCCCACCTTATTCTCATGATTCCAATAAAATCTCTCCAATCTGGCAGGCTTTATAGTTTATACCCTCAACCGAATGCTTCTTGCAAACCACCGAGTTCTTAAAACTACGATTTTGCAAAGCATTTGTCCTCACTGTGTTTTTCACAGTAAACTATATCACCTACCAAGAGAGAAAAGAAAACGGAGGCAATTGGGCGGAGGTCCCTCAACTGTGATTTTTATTGCAAACGATCCACAATATTTTATCATACTGACGACAGTCCTCTTGTAAAAGTAACTCGCTGAAAAAGATAAAAATGCCCTTGTACACGTCAGCAAAAGCAGAACTCAGACAATTTATCTTAGTTTTGGCAAAACTCAGCAATAATTCAAATGAACTTCTCTCCTTCCATCGATGTTAATTAGGATGGCATTAGAGTTTCAGAATGACAAAGTGGTCTTCATGAAGTCTTTAGAGGACGTCTTAAGCTATTTAGAAAGGTCTGGTTCGCAAAAATCCGAGTTCGTTTGGTCCTCCAAACGTTGCTTCAAATTCAGGCCTAAAAAATTGATCCGAGATTCTTGTCTTTACCAGTAAACTTCAATGGGCCATAACTAGAGCTTCTGAAGTCCAAATCGGGTGATTCAAAACCCTAAATCATCTACACATCTAGGGCTACAATTTCATGAAGAGGCCAACTCAAGATTCTATCGTTATGTCATAGAAAAACACCTCACAATTTGGGTATAATTTCTGGAATTTTTGTCAATCCGTTTTGAATTACGTATAATTTAGGGATTGAATTTGGTGAATGTGGGTCGTCGGATGGCACCACATCACATAGTTATTTGTTTGAAACTTAGAAAAGTTGTTAAAACTCAAATAAGTTTGTCTGAGTTTTACCAGAAACTCAGATAAATTTATCTGAGTTTTGCCAGAAACTCAGATCAATTTGCCAAAACTTAGATAAAGTTATCTGAGTTTTGGGCAAATTTTTCGAAAACTCAGATAAATTTGCCAAAAACTCAAATAAATTTTCTGAGTTTTACAAATTTATCTTTATCAGAGTTTTTCAAATTTATCTTTGTTAGGGCCATGTGATGGATCGATGGCAACAGGAAGGTCATGTGTTGAAATGGAGAGATTAGGTGTGGAAGTATTGGGTGCAGGTGTTTGAATGGCGGGCCCATGTATTGGATCATGAATAGCAACGGTGGTGATGGATGTTGGGTTACAGGTGGAATGGGACCAGGTTTTGATGTAGGTGGATGGGACATGTCCAAAGAAGGTGAGTGAGTGGGAATAGTTAATGGTTCTGTTTGGAGCAGAGTGGTTGATTCCGGACCTGAGGTGGATGAAAAATGGATGTCTGGAAGAGCCAATGGAAGTATTGGATTTAAAGAAAATCCTGAGAATGATCAAAGGCAACATCCTTGAATGAAAATGTTGTCTCATAAAAACTACATTCCTCAATTTGCAGAGCTCTCTGGTGAAATCTCTCATTCCTAGAGAAGAAGATGGAAGGGGATTTCCAGGACAACAGAGAAGAAGACGGAATGTGTTATGTTGAAACTGTTGAAAGGGGCAAATTAGTCATAAAAATAATTGATATGGCATATTAGGGACCTCTCACTAAAATATCTCCAGCTGTCTGGACTAGAAACATTAGAGAAAAAATTGCTATCCTTGATGCCTTAGAAAACCGTGCTCAGGGACTTTTGCCTAAGGGGAGTGCTATTGGCACCACAAGATTTTCTCTCCCCACCACACTAGAAGACAAAAAAAAATATTTTTTTCTAAACTACCCCTCCCCTCCTCCCTCCCTCCCTCCTCTTCCCTTCCTCTCCCACCCTCCACCCTCTTCCCCCATCTCCCCCCACCCCCTAGTCTCCGGCGGGGAGGGAGCCCCGGCTGGCTGGCCGGTCTCCCTCCCCCTCTCCCTCTTTCTTCCTCCCTCCCCTTCCCTCCCCTACTCCCCCACTCCCCCTCGCCCTCCCCCTCCCCCTCCCAGTCGCCGGCGGGAGGGAGATCAGGCCGCTGCAGGCGGGCGGAAAAACCAGTCCGCCTGCAATAACTCGATCTCCCTCCCACTGGTGACTGGGAGGGGGAGGGGGAGTACGGGAGGGAAGGAGAGGGACAAGAGAGAGAGAAAATGGAAGGAGAGGGAGGAAGAAAGAGGGAGGGGGAGGGAGCTCCGGCCGGCTAGAGACTGGGGGTGGGGGGGTGGGGGGGAGATGAGGGAAGAGGGTGGAGGATGGGAGAGGAAGGGAAGAGGAGGAGGGAGGAGGAGGAGGAGGAGAGGGGAGGGGTAGTTTAGGAAAATCTTTTTTTTTTTTTGCGGTGGGAAGAGAGATTTTTGTGGTGCCAATAGAGCCACCCTTTGCCTAATTTACCCAAAGAAAAAAAGCAACAAGCTAGACTGACTGGTTTTACTTTGCAAGCTATCTCCAATGTTCTTGCAAGTCATTTTTCTTTCACTCCATGTATGCTTTTTGTGTGATATTTTTTTTAATGGAAGAAGGATTGTGTTAAAAAGAGAAAAAGATCAAAATATATATTAAGAAATGGCAAAACATAAGATAAAATAACATCCATCACTCCCAGTTAAATGAAAGAAAAAAACCATCTGAGGTTCCTCCATTATTGCCATTTGAGAAGAGTTAGGTTGAAGCCCTATACTTGAACTAGTTACCTGTAAGATCTAGGTTCTCTATAGTCATGGATAGGAAGAATGATTTTTTTTGGGTAAAAAAAGAAAAGAAAGTAGCATCTCAACACCATAGAGCTTGCAGGTTCGATGAGTGCGCGGTTGTTTCATGTGGGTTGACCTGCAGCTGGTGTGGGTTGGAGATATTTGGCCCGTTTTGAGAACGGGCTGGGTGCAGGTTGGTCTTCAAAATGTGTACTCCAATGTTTGACCCGGCCCGTTTGCCTACTCTAAATGGATGCCCCAACCAGATGAAGAGATCTCCCCTCCCCCCGTTTCCCGTCCCCATTAGCCTCTCCATGCAGAGCAGTTACCACATTGGAAATGCAATCAAGATATATGATAGTTTTAATCTGCGACTTAAATTATAATTATCAAGATAATGACTGTGGTTTGTAATTAAATCAATCAACACGATCGAATATGGAGGGTGTTCTCTTCTGTAATAAAATAGGTCAAAATCACTGTCTAATTACTCAATTGAAATTAGTGAGATTCATCTATATAAATTTAGAGTCGCTTAGTTATAAAAAGAAAAAAAAACTAAATATGCAACTAAGGTTAACCTTCTTATTTGCTCGGGGCAATGGTTAAAAATTATTGGTGATTATTAGCGTTATTCAAAGTATTCATTTTTTGGTAGCCCAGTCTAGGGGACTGGGACCCAAGAGAGCCCAAACATATGGGAAGAAGTTCGGCCCCGTTTGGCATCGTTTCATGGGAGCATTTCTACTTTCCCTCGGATTATAAGCCGAGAAATAGTGTTTCGTTAACCCAAAAAGCCTCTTCGATCGAAATTCCCTCACGGAAATCTGCTCCCTCAAGACAAGAAAATCATAACAATTGATATTCGTTTTTTAATTTGGAATGACGACCTTCTAACGCCTTAGCGAGAAGAAACCGAATATCTAATAAACCCCTCTTTCTTTATTAGCCGAAACGCCTGTGCGGGGCATAGGTTAATCTCATGCAAATTCATTATTAAATTAAATGAGTCACCACAAACCCAGCACAAACTAAAGTAATTATTTATTTATTTTACTAATAATATAAAAAAATATGCCGATAATTAAAAAAAATTCAAATGTGCTGCAACCCACTAATCAAATATATAGGGAAAAAGTCCAAAAACCCAATTACTTCATGTTTTGAAACAATAAAAAATTAATTATTTTATTTCTTAAAAAAAATCCAATTACAAACACTTCTATTGATATTTTTTTAACAAAAGCCCGGCCCACAATTTCAAATCCCTATATTCTATGCTATAGAAAAGAAAATCAGTTACAGACTCATTTCTATGTTAGGTTTCCCTTTTCCAGGAATCGAAAGTTGAGCCCACTAGTGCAACACCTTGGGGCCACAAGGGTCTTCACCCAGCTTCCCTCTGGGCCCGGAGGGATTAGTCTAGCCCAAAGGGCTGGGAACCCTCCAATAGCAAAAAGAATTAACATGAAAAGTAACAAAATAGCATAGCATTGGAATAATAAATCATACCTTGATAGGTATTGACATGGAGAGAGGGGTGCAGAGGAGGAGGATAAGGGGGCTTCACTGAAGAGGGAAAAGTGTCATTTCAATTGGCACTTCAGAAAGGCAGTAAATGGATCCTGGGTAATGGTCACCTCATCCTTCTTTGGCACGACAACTGGATAGATCATGATCCCATTGCTCCAAGATTTCCCATTCTTCAATTCTCAGATAATGAAAGGGTGGTAAACCTGATTCATAATAATACCTAGATTATCCCACCAACCTTGCCGGTAGAGGTCCAAAGCTTCCTCCTTCAACAAACAAACCTTATTGACCTCCTCAGCCCTTCAACCACTAACAAACTAATTTGGAAAGGTTCTTCTACAGGGGCACTCTCCCTTAAACTAGCTTGGGAAACATTGAGGTCTAGAAAAGCAGTGGTTCAGTGGCATGGGCTAGTTTGGAATAAGCTCATTAATCCAAGGCTCTCTTGCTTCTCCTGGCGCCTTCTCCTCAGGAAAACTCCAACTGATTCTTGTGCTATGCTCAAAGGGATCTCCATTGTGAGACCCCACCCCTGGTGGGCCCTCATTGTGAATTTGAATACTATATATTAGCTTAAGTATTTTAATTATACTAATTATGGGACTTAGTGAGGGTAGTTATGTATTTTCCTAGGGTTAGTCTAGTGGTGTAATTAGTAGAGTCAATAGGGTGTCTTTTGTTATTTCTAGAGTTAGGGAGTTTGTTAGAGGCCCTAGCTAGAGTTTTGTTTTTACCATAGGGGGTTTGCACCAAAGAATCTTCTAGAAGGTCACCTAAAGACCTAGATACCCTTTACCCTAACCCTAATCCTATTTTAACCCTAAGGGCAATTTTGTCCCTAACCCAAAAAACCCAACCTATATAAACAAAACCCTCCCCCTGCCCTAACAACTACTGTTCATCTCCTTTTTCCTTTCTCTCGAGTTTCAATCTCTTCTCTCTTCTTCTTCTTCTTCTTCCCCAATTCCCTCCAACGAACCCTCGTTTCTCCTCCAATCTCTCTTCTCTCTCTCCCTCGCCCCAGAAATCCCTGACAGAAGGCCAGCCGAGACCAACCTGCACCACAAGAGCTACTGTCGAGACCCTTCCTCTTTTTCCCTGTGGTTTTCTCTCTTTTCCTTCTACCTTCAAATTGATCAAGGCAAGTGCACTGTGCTGGTAGTCTAGATTGCATGTTTCCTTCCTTTGATTTGCAGTAGAATTCCAATTGGTAATATATATGTTTAGATCGATCCTTGAGCATGTTTGTTTGGTTCCTTTGGCCATTGATGGATGGGATTACCTCATTTGGATGATCAATGGCCGGTTGATGATGGGTGGATGATGTAGGAATGATTTATTTTGCTTCTGTGATGGTCTATGGAGAAACCCAGGAGAATTGGGTTGCAGTGATGGGTTTTCCGAAGATGGAATGACGAGAACCCACCTCGTTGTGTTGTGATCGGAATCGAAGTAGGACCACCCTTGGTAGATCAGGACCCTACGTCTATGTGAGGGGGGCCTGTGCGACCATGGGGTGCTACTTGATCTGGATTCTGATCAGAGGTGGACCACCATTCCTGTGCTTTAATGAAGAGAAGTTGTGTCCTGTCGCAGAACTAGGTTCTGTAACAGAACACAACACTGATAGGAGAGATGGACAGAGTCCAGCGATGGCCGAGCTCCGCACCTACAGAGCCCAGCGGTTGCCGAGCTCAGCATTAGTGCAGCTCAGCAACTGCCGAACTCAGCACTTGCAGAGCCCAGCGGTTGCCGAGCTCAGCGTTAGCGCAGCTCAGCAACTGCCGAGCTCAGTACTGGCCGGACTCAGCGCTGAATTCAACACTAGACGAACTCAGAGTTCTGCCGAGCATGATGATTAGGATGAGATTTGCGTTTAGCCGAGCTAAGTGTATAGGCCGAGCTCAGTGCCCAAAGCCGAGTTCAGTGTTACGGCCGAACTCAGTGTTATGGCCGAACTCAGTGTTTTACTGAGCTCAGCGCCAGACCGGGTTCCGTGCCAGACCGGACTTCGAGCTTAGCCGAACTCAGTGCTTAACCGAGCTGAGAGCTAAACCAACCTCTGTCCTGACAAGCCCAATGCATTTCCCCGAACTCAGCTGGGTGATCCAACTGAGCTAGGCCCTTTGCCGAGCTGAGCTGGGTGGCCGAACTGAGTATCAATTGAGCTCCATTGCTTAGCCGAACTCCGAGATGGATTTCCAAAAAGGCGGGATTTCAACAAAGGAGACTAGAACCTGGGACATTCCCTTCAGCCAGAATTCTTAGTGTGCACGGCCAACTACCCAGGCCAGGGAGTTAGCCGAACTCACAGGAAGTTCTGGACAGACAGGCTTTGCCTGTAGGGTGTTTTCCCTTCTCTGGTCCCAGTGTGCCGAGCTGACCGCCCAGGCCAGGAGGTCGGTTGAGCACACTGTGTACAGTGACGATCCCCATATTCTAATTTCTATTGTTGCAATCATATGTAGGGCACATTGACCATTCAAATAGACTTCCATCACTGTGCCAGCCACGAGTCAATGGTACGGCTCAACCTTGACTCGTGGGGTCCACTAATTGAAGTCCTGGTTATGTAATCTTAGATGATTCGACCTTTATACGTTACCAAATGATGCACACAACTTCTAAGCACCAAACACAATATTCCTTAGCATCTGTGGTTTCACTTAAAGATCGAATTACCTGAGATGGACCTGTATCCGAAAGTGGACCATTTACCTAGGTTAGACTGTTGCTATCTCCCTATGATTCGTGTACTTGGAGATTCATCTCCCTCATACTATGACTATCACTCTATTGTCCTTATTATTGCTCATACCTGTTAATTAAATGGAAAATGGAGGACCTAAACCTAGGAATACGTAGAGGTGACCCGGTAATCTGATTTGGTGGATCATTGACCCGTGTCTGTGGCTAGGCGGGCCCTTTTTATGGCCTAAGTTGGATGTGAATTACCCTAGAATGGAGAGGTTAGATTGTATGGGCTTGTGACCCATTAAGGTTGTAAATGGATCATATGTCATTGAATACGGACTTGTATCTCATATGGACTGTTATAGATCAGGCCATGTATTTGGTGGGCCTTGGTATGGATCCAATGATGGGATTGGACTTGGACTATGATCCACAGTTTATATTGAATACTTGGACCTCTTAGGGACTTTTGTTAGGACCTTGTTCACGCAAGGTAAAGCCTAGACAGACACAGACCTTTATTGTTTCCGAGTCGGCATAGACATTCACTGAGTTGATTTAAGCTCAGCCAGTTGGACTGATCATCACTGGTAGGAGCTATTGAGATTTGTTGTGTGGCTATCATGATGAGCACTGTTGGGACGGACGGTGTGATGCCGGTTCCGGTCGTTGTGGATGATGTTTTGCAGGGTTAGTAATCCCTAGCATTAGCTTAGGATCCCTACCGCGACTGTGTTCAGTATGGGAGGGCCGCGGCATAATATCCCGCGGTGACCAGCTTATGTGGATGTGCCATATTGTGTAGGTTTATTACTGTTATGTTTATTATGATTCTACATGGTTATCTTGCACGACTGCATAGCATATGTACCTTTGTTACTCTCTTAACCTTATACATGTCTCTACTCATTTGATGCATACATTCTATATTATCTGCATATTTTGACTTGCCAGATCTTTAGATCTGACCCACTCTTGGTGCTTAGGTCTTGACCCGAGTTCGAGGGCGATGCGTTCGCACTCGTTGAGGTGCCCGTAGTAGGCGACTACGGATGGGGGCCGGCCGACCATGAGGTCGAGCCGGAAGGTGGAGAGCCGACACAAGCTGCAGGGGTTTGAGTGTTCTTTTGTCTGGGTTTTGAGAGACTTTGTTGTCAGTGGGTAGTAATGAAAAATATGTAATTAAACTTTGATTTGTTATCTCTATACATTTAGGCTGGACTTCAGCCCATCTACATTGACATATATACGATGATACCTTATACTTCCGCTATCTCTGATATTGCTTCCGCTATACTATCATGCTTCCGCAATTAACCATTGTTATTATGTTGATGAAAAAGTTTTAAATTGGACCTCACTGCGGACCTACGATCTTGGAAGTTCTCGGATTTTCCGGGAAGTAGCGCGCCAATTTCGGTACTTTGACGATTTTCTCGGTATCCGGAATTGGGGCGTTACAATTTTATGGTATCAGAGCGGGCAAGTCTCTAGGAAATAAATACACTAGAAACTTTAGGACGTAGTGAGGATCTCAGTGTGGGGGTACGTATAGGGTCGATGGATCGGGTAGAATCAGTGTAGTCCTAAGTGTTGGACTTGAACTAACCTAATTTCTTTCTCTTACAGATGTCTAGAGAGGGTTCTCCATCACATATGATACCAGCAGTCGGTAGTTCGCCAGACTTCGAGCAGCGTTTACAGAGGTCCTTCAAGGCCTTCCTCGTTTCCCAGGAGGCCTAGGCGTCGGCGCAGCAGCAGCAGGCCGAGGATTTTGGCTCAATTCCAGACGCAAGTCTTGGACATCATGGACAGAGTGGCTCAGCCAGGCCACAGCAGCGGCATCCTTTCGGGAGGCAGACCCGAACGTCATATTTGAGAGGTTCCTCAAAAGAGGACCCCCTGAGTTCACTGGCGCCGATGACCCGCTGGTGGCCGACGAATGGATCGTGCGGATGGAGAAGATCTTCAAGGTCTTCGAGTTGCACCGGTCAGCAAGGAGTGCAGTTGGCCGCTTATATGTTTCGGGGAGTCGCGGAGGACTGGTGGAGGACGATCAGCGTCATTTCGAGGCGATAGGAGACGAGATCGCTTGGACTGCATTCAGGGCGGACTTCCTTCGGAAGTTCATACCAGCTCACGTCAGAGACCGCAAGCTGCGGGAATTTCAGGCGCTGGTGCAAGGCAGCATGACTGTCTACCAGTATGAGGTTCGCTTCACCCAGCTTTCCTCGTTTTGTAGAGGCTCTGATCACACCTGAGTCCGAGAGGATCCGTCGGTTCGTCGATGGGCTGAGAGACGACATTCAGCTTAACAGGTCTTGCATTGAGATTCACACTTATGAGGAGGCTTTGAGGAGAGCTACTGGGCAGAGGAGCGTCTGCAGCAGATAGAGGCCAGTCAGCAGCAGAGGCGAGTTAGAGCCGCCTTGGTCAGACCGCAGCCCTTGCCCATACAGCAGCAGCACTTCCAGAGACAGAGGCCAAGCAGGCCAGGCCAGGCAGCATCAGTATCAGCGGCAGCCTCTCAGCAGCAGCAGCAGCGTGGGCCCAGAGTATGCTATGACTGTGGGGAGACAGGACACATCTCCAGATTTTGCCCATTCAGGGGACAGCCTCAGGCCCCGATGCTTCAGCTTCCAGCACCACCGAGAGCACCAGCTCCAGCTCCACCCGTTCAGCAGATTGCACCGGCACCCCAGCCACCTCAGCAGCAGTACCGTGCCCGCAGCAGGCACGTGGACCCCAGCAGCCCAGGGGACAGCACTACCAGAGGGGACGATACCAGAGGCCCCATGGACAGCAGCGACAGCAGCAGAGACCTCAGGCTGTAGGTCAGGCATTGCACTCACACATGAGGAGGCCGAAGCTGCAGGGAACGTCGTTGAAGGTACTCTTTCTATTTGTGATCAGATTGCTAGAGTATTGTTTGATCCTGGTGCGACACATTCCTATGTGTCTTCTGCTTTTTCATTAGTTCTTGGTGGGGTAGGAGAGGAGTTACCATACACGCTAGTTGTGTCTACGCCCGTGGGCAAGAGGGTAGTGTGTCAGACTTACCACCCCAGATGCCGAGTGCAGATCGGGGAGTACATTATGTTTGCAGATTTGATCGTGTTACCCATGCATGACTTCGACGTTATCTTGGGGATGGATTGGTTGGCCAGATATCGAGCGGTGATGGATTGCTTCGAGAAGATAGTCAGACTCACCATCGACGGTTCAGATGCCACGATCGAGTTTGTGGGTGAGAGGAGACCACCCAGCACTAGGTTGATTTCAGCACTGAAGGCAGAGAGCTAGTAGATCAGGTTGCGAGGGCTACATCGCATTCATCTCAGAGGACAAGAAGTCCAAGGGAGTCGAGGAGATCCCAGTCGTTTGCGAGTTTCCAGACGTGTTTCCCGACGAGATCCCAGGATTGCCTCCAGTCAGAGAGATCGACTTCACCATCGAGCTTGTGCCAGGCACCGCACCGATTTCCAGAGCTCCTTATCGCATGGCTCCAGCAGAGCTGCGAGAGTTGAAGACCCAGTTGCAAGAGTTGATAGACAAGGGCTTCATCAGACCGAGCATGTCACCTTGGGGAGCACCTGTGCTCTTCGTGAAGAAGAAGGATGGATCGATGAGGATGTGCATCGACTACAGGCAGCTGAACCAGGCAACAGTGAAGAACAAGTATCCTCTTCCCCGGATCGACGAGCTTTTCGACCAGCTTCAGGGAGCGCAGTACTTCTCGAAGGTGGACCTGAGATCGGGATATCATCAGCTGCGAGTCAGAGAGCAGGATGTGCAGAAGACAGCATTTCGTACTCGTTACGGGCACTATGAGTTCCTTGTGATGCCGTTCGGGTTGACGAATGCGCCGGCAGTGTTCATGGCCCTGATGAACAAGATCTTCGCCCCGTACCTCGACAGCTTTACGGTGGTGTTCATCGACGACGTGTTGGTCTACTCCAAGTCCAGAGAGGAGCACGAGCAGCATTTGAGGACGTCTCTACAGTTGCTACGTGATAACCAGCTGTACGGAAGCTCAGCAAGTGCGAGTTCTGGTTAGAGCAAGTAGTCTTCCTCGGACATATCATCTCCAGAGACGGCCTAGCAGTGGATCCAGCAAAGATCGAGGCAGTAGTGAACTGGGAGAGACCGAAGAATGTCACAGAAGTTCGGAGTTTCCTTGGCTTAGCAGGCTACTACCGCAGATTTGTCAAGAGTTTCTCTTCGATTTCAGCCCCGTTGACCAAGCTGACGAGGAAGGACGTACCGTTCGTATGGACCGATGCATGCGAGGACAGCTTTCAAGAGCTGAAGGAGAGACTGACGTCAGCACCGATCTTATCTTTACCTTCTGGTACAGGCGGTTTCGTTGTCTTCACCGATGCTTCAGGGACCGGTCTTGGTTGTGTTTTGATGCAGGAGGGCAAAGTCATGCTATGGATCACGCCAGCTGAAGGAACACGAGAAGAAGTATGCTACTCACGACCTGGAGCTTGCAGCAGTCGTGTTCGCACTGAAGATGTGGCGGCACTACCTCTACGGAGAGAAGTTCGAAGTCCATTCAGATCATCGCAGTTTGCAGTACCTGTTCACTCAGCATGATCTCAACAACCGTCAGAGGCGTTGGATGGAGTACATCAAGGACTACGACTTCCCTATCAAATACCATCCGGGTAAGGCGAACGTCGTAGCAGATGCTTTGAGCAGGAAGACCGCCCTAGTCAGTTTCTAGCAGCAGAGGGCGTGTGGACCGATGTCTTCAGTGACTTGGATGTCCAGTTTCAGCCGCTCAGCGACAGAGTTATGCTTGCTACCATGTCCGCATGGGAACCAGAGTTGCTTGGAGAGGTCAAGGACAGTCAACGCAGCGATCCTAAGCTTGTCAGAGTGATCGAGCAGATTGACCAGAGGCCAGAGTTCAGACTGATTGGTGGAGTACTCTACTACCAGGACAGGCTGTGTGTACCAGATATCCAGGAGCTGAAGGACCAGATCTTAGCAGATGCACACCACAGCAGATATTCGATTCACCCAGGCAGCACCAAATGTATAGGAACCTGAGGAGCTACTACTGGTGGAACAACATGAAGAAAGAGATTGCAGGCTATGTGCCAGATGTCTGACCTGTCAGCAGATCAAAGCCGAGCATCAGAAGCCACCAGGGCTACTTCATCAGCTCGAGATACCTCAGTGGAAGTGGGAGCACATCACCATGGATTTTATTGCAGGACTTCCAGCTACCAGGAGACGCAGTGATGGCATTTGGGTGATCGTGGACAGGCTGACAAGTCAGCTCACTTCTTGCCAGTGTCGATGAGAGCAGGACTCGACGTCCTTGCTAAGCTGTATGTGGATAAGATCGTCTCTTTGCACGGAGTTCCAGCTTCGATTGTTTCAGACAGAGATCCACGCTTCACTTCTCACTTTTGGGATAGTCTTCAGCGAGCTTTGGGTACCAAGTTGAGCTTCAGCACAGCCTATCATCCTCAGACAGACGGACAGACAGAGCGCACCAACCAGACCTTGGAGGATATGTTGCGAGCTTGTGTCCTAGACTACAAGGAGAACTGGGAGGATTCCTTGCCACTCTGTGAGTTTGCCTACAACAACAGTTACCACTCGAGCATCAAGATGGCACCGTTCGAGGCGTTGTACGGCAGGAAGTGCAAGACCCCAGTCTGTTGGGAGGAAGTTGGTGTCAGGAGCTTCCATGGACCATCTATTGTCGGTGACACCAGTGAGAAGATCCACCAGATAGTGGAGAACCTGAAGGTTAGCCGCAGTCGACAGAAGAGCTACGCAGACAATCGGCGCAGACCACTCGAGTTCCAGAAGGGAGACCGTGTCTTCCTGAAGGTTTCCCCAGCTCGAGGCACCCTCAGATTCGGCGAGAAGGGCAAGTTAGCACGGAGATACGTCGGACCCTTTGAGATCAAGGCCAGGATCGGAGATGTCGCCTACAGACTTCAGTGCCAGCAGAGCTATCAGGTGTGCACGACGTCTTCCATGTCTCGATGTTGAGGAAGTATGTGGAGGACCTACCCACATTCTGCATCACCAGCCGCTCGACATCCAGCCCGACGCGTCCTACATCGCCAAGCCAGTCGCCGTCATCGACACCAAGGAGAAGGTGCTTCGGGACCGAACCATCCAGTTCGTGAAGGTTCAGTGGGAGCATCACACTCCGGAGAGGCTACTTGGGAGCTACGAGACCAGGTGGCAAGAGATTATCCACATCTTCTACCGCAGGTATGTCCCTACTTTGTTTTTACATTTGGGGACCAAATGTTTTAAAGGAGGGAGGAATGTGAGACCCCACCCCTGGTGGGCCCTCATTGTGAATTTGAATACTATATATTAGCTTAAGTATTTTAATTATACTAATTATGGGACTTAGTGAGGGTAGTTATGTATTTTCCTAGGGTTAGTCTAGTGGTGTAATTAGTAGAGTCAATAGGGTGTCTTTTGTTATTTCTAGAGTTAGGGAGTTTGTTAGAGGCCCTAGCTAGAGTTTTGTTTTACCATAGGGGGTTTGCACCAAAGAATCTTCTAGAAGTCACCTAAAGACCTAATACCCTTTACCCTAACCCTAATCCTATTTAACCCAAGGGCAATTTTGTCCCTAACCCAAAAACCCAACCTATATAAACAAAACCCTCCCCCTGCCCTAACAACTACTGTTCATCTCCTTTTTCCTTTCTCTCAGTTTCAATCTCTTCTCTCTTCTTCTTCTTCTTCCCCAATTCCCTCCAACGAACCCTCGTTCTCCTCCAATCTCTCTTCTCTCTCTCCTCGCCCCAGAAATCCCTGACAGAAGGCCAGCCGAGACCACCTGCACCAAAGAGCTACTGTCGAGACCTTCCTCTTTTTCCCTGTGGTTTTCTCTCTTTTCCTTCTACCTTCAATTGATCAAGGCAAGTGCACTGTGCTGGTAGTCTAGATTGCATGTTTCCTTCCTTTGATTTGCAGTAGAATTCCAATTGTAATATATATGTTTAGATCGATCCTTGAGCATGTTTGTTTGGTTCCTTTGGCCATTGATGGATGGGATTACCTCATTTGGATGATCAATGGCCGGTTGATGATGGGTGGATGATGTAGGAATGATTTATTTTGCTTCTGTAATGGTCTATGGAGAAACCCAGGAGAATTGGGTCAGTGATGGTTTTCCGGAGATGGAATGACGAGAACCCACCTCGTTGTGTTGTGATCGGAATCGAAGTAGGACCACCCTTGGTAGATCAGGACCCTACGTCTATGTGAGGGGGCCTGTGCGACCATGGGGTGCTACTTGATCTGGATTCTGATCAGAGGTGGACCACCATTCCTGTGCTTAATGAAGAGAAGTTGTGTCCCGTCGCAGAACTGGGTTCTGTAACAGAACACAACACTGATAGGAGAGATGGACAGAGTCCAGCGATGGCCGAGCTCCGCACCTACAGAGCCCAGCGGTTGCCGAGCTCAGCATTAGTGCAGCTCAGCAACTGCCGAACTCAGCGCTTGCAGAGCCCAGCAGTTGCCGAGCTCAGCGTTAGCGCAGCTCAGCAACTGCCGAGCTCAGTACTGGCCGACTCAGCGCTGGATTCAACACTAGCGAACTCAGAGTTCTGCCGAGCATGATGATTAGGATGAGATTTGCGTTTAGCCGAGCTAAGTGTATAGGCCGAGCTCAGTGCCAAAGCCGAGTTCAGTGTTACGGCCGAACTCAGTGTTATGGCCGAACTCAGTGTTTTACTGAGCTCAGCGCCAGACCGGGTTCCGTGCCAGACCGGACTTCGAGCTTAGCCGAACTCAGTGCTTAACCGAGCTGAGAGCTAAACCAACCTCTGTCCTGACAAGCCCAATGCATTTCCCGAACTCAGCTGGGTGATCCAACTGAGCTAGGCCCTTTGCCGAGCTGAGCTGGGTGGCCGAACTGAGTATCAATTGAGCTCCATTGCTTAGCCGAACTCCGAGATGGATTTCCAAAAAGGCGGGATTTCAACAAAGGAGACTAGAACCTGGGACATTCCCTTCAGCCAGAATTCTTAGTGTGCGTCAGACGGCCAACTACCCAGGCCAGGGAGTTAGCCGAACTCACAGGAAGTTCTGGACAGACAGGCTTTGCCTGTAGGGTGTTTTCCCTTCTCTGGTCCCAGTGTGCCGAGCTGACCGCCCAGGCCAGGAGGTCGGTTGAGCACACTGTGTACAGTGACGATCCCCATATTCTAATTTCTATTGTTGCAATCATATGTAGGGCCCATTGACCATTCAAATAGACTTCCATCACTGTGCCAGCCACGAGTCAATGGTACGGCTCAACCTTGACTCGTGGGGTCCACTAATTAAAGTCCTGGTTATGTAATCTTAGATGATTCGACCTTTATACGTTACCAAATGATGCACACAACTTCTAAGCACCAAACACAATATTCCTTAGCATCTGTGGTTTCACTTAAAGATCGAATTACCTGAGATGGACCTGTATCCGAGAGTGGACCATTTACCTAGGTTAGACTGTTGCTATCTCCCTATGATTCGTATACTTGGAGATTCATCTCCCTCATACTATGACTATCACTCTATTGTCCTTATTATTGCTCATACCTGTTAATTAAATGGAAAATGGAGGACCTAAACCTAGGAATACGTAGAGGTGACCCGGTAATCTGATTTGGTGGATCATTGACCCGTGTCTGTGGCTAGGCGGGCCCTTTTTATGGCCTAAGTTGGATGTGAATTACCCTAGAATGGAGAGGTTAGATTGTATGGGCTTGTGACCCATTAAGGTTGTAAATGGATCATATGTCATTGAATACGGACTTGTATCTCATATGGACTGTTATAGATCAGGCCATGTATTTGGTGGGCCTTGGTATGGATCCAATGATGGGATTGGACTTGGACTATGATCCACAGTTTATATTGAATACTTGGACCTCTTAGGGACTTTTGTTAGGACCTTGTTCACGCAAGGTAAAGCCTAGACAGACACAGACCTTTATTGTTTCCGAGTCGGCATAGACATTCACTGAGTTGATTTAAGCTCAGCCAGTTGGACTGATCATCACTGGTAGGAGCTATTGAGATTTGTTGTGTGGCTATCATGATGAGCACTGTTGGGACGGACGGTGTGATGCCGGTTCCGGTCGTTGTGGATGATGTTGGTGATATTTTGCAGGGTTAGTAATCCCTAGCATTAGCTTAGGATCCCTACCGCGACTGTGTTCAGTATGGGAGGGCCGCGGCATAATATCCCGCGGTGACCAGCTTATGTGGATGTGCCATATTGTGTAGGTTTATTACTGTTATGTTTATTATGATTCTACATGGTTATCTTGCACGACTGCATAGCATATGTACCTTTGTTACTCTCTTAACCTTATACATGTCTCTACTCATTTGATGCATACATTCTATATTATCTGCATATTGTGACTTGCCAGATCTTTAGATCTGACCCACTCTTGGTGCTTAGGTCTTGACCCCGAGTTCGAGGGCGATGCGTTCGCACTCGTTGAGGTGCCCGTAGTAGGCGACTACGGATGGGGGCCGGCCGACCATGAGGTCGAGCCGGAAGGTGGAGAGCCGACACTAGCTGCAGGGGTTTGAGTGTTCTTTTGTCTGGGTTTTGAGAGACTTTTGTTGTCAGTTGGGTAGTAATGAAAAATATGTAATTAAACTTTGATTTGTTATCTCTATACATTTAGGCTGGACTTCAGCCCATCTACATTTGACATATATACGATGATACCTTATACTTCCGCTATCTCTGATATTGCTTCCGCTATACTATCATGCTTCCGCAATTAACCATTGTTATTATGTTGATGAAAAAGTTTTAAATTGGACCTCACTGCGGACCTACGATCTTGGAAGTTCTCAGATTTTCCGGGAAGTAGCGCGCCAATTTCGGTACTTTGACGATTTTCTCGGTATCCGGAATTGGGGCGTTACATCCATGGCTTCTAGATGTTATTCTTGTCACAGTTACAGAGAATCAGACTTGCAACTTTTCTTCTCTTGCAACACAGCCCTGCAGCTTTGGTCCAGGCTACTCAGTCTAGTGAACAACCCTATTCTTCTTCCTCTTTCAACTTCTTCTGTTTGGTCAGCCTTCTACAAGAGTGCAGATGTCAATGGTAGAAACTCAGCAGCAGCTATCTTCTTCCAAGCTATCCATACCCTTTGGCTTCTGAGGAATGATGCCAAGCACAACAATCAGAAGCCTTCTCTGGTGAAAGCTCAAAAGGTCTTTATGCACAGTTGTTTTGGGATGTTCAACTACTCATCAGGTTCAGCCCTTGCCTCTCATCCTATCCTAAGAGTCTTAGGTTGGGCAGTCTCTCCCTCCTCCATTTGCTAACCCCTTTCCAGAGGCCTTGGTTTTAGCACTTGGAGCTCTTTTGATAGCCCTGTCAGCATTTTTGGCTTCTTAGGTGGCTGCCCCGCAGATCCTATATGTTCAGTGAGTTTTCTTCTTCAGCAGTTGTTGTGCTACAGCCATGTTGTTCTGTTTAGCTCTGTTTTGTTTTGCCAAATGATTTTAGTTGCGGATTTAGTGGTGGTTTGGAGTTTTAATAGTAGCTTTCAGCAGCCTTTGTTTGCTCTTCAAAGTAAGAGCAGGAGTTCTCTCCCTCATCAGAAGTTATAGCAGGAGGTCTCTCCCTGCTGTAGGTGTCCTCTCTCTCTCTGCTGTAGTTTGCTCAGTTGTCAATTTTCTACTGTAAGGAGGCTGCCTAGGTAGAGTTCAATGTGCTGTCGCCCTCTTCTAGTGCAGAGCTGCTCGGCTGAGCTCTCTTTTGCCATCATCTTTTTGGGTATAGTTTGGGCTGGGTTTTCCTCTCTAGCTGCCAAGGTGCTGTGCCCGTTTGCAAGAGTTCTCTCTCCACGCCTGTGGTTGATGTTTTTTCTCTTCTGGAATGGCCTGCTCAGTGCTTCTGCCTTTGCCATCTTGCTGTCTTTCTAGTTGCTGTGGCGATTTTTCTGCTCTCAGGTTGTGGTTTTCTCCCAACTAATGCCTTCGTTTTGCTTGCTATTGCTGCAGTTTCGCAGTATCTGTGTTAGTTTTAGTCTTTTTGGTTATCCTATGTGTTGGTGCTTTTTTCTTGCTTTTGGAGCTTTGAATAGTGGCTCCCTCTCCCTCTCCCTCTCCCTCTTTCTTTTTTGTCCCTCCTGTTTTAGGGAAAGTTTTTCTTGGGTTTTTGTATGTAGAATTTTTGCTCCTCCTTGACCTAAGGGCCTTGCCATTTTAATTTTTTCCCTTTTTAATTCCAATTTACCAATCAGCAAAAAAAAAATATGTAGTATGAAGATGGAAAAACATGGGTAACTCTTAGATGATGCAGTTATCTCTTTTCAAATTTCAAACTTGAGTGATTGAAAATGGGGCCCATATTCTGATTTGGCTAAATGAAAGATCGAATTGCATTCAAAACTTTCCATATCTTGTCAACCCTTATTTAACTTTAAGGAGAAAGAATTGGCATTGTACCCCAACTTCCTCAAGGATCTCGTGGTCTCATCCAATACTCTCTCATTATCTGGAGCATTGTCTATATAAACAAACATTATTACCTTAATTTTGCATGCCATGTGTTCCTGCCCTTATGATCATTAGAATGACCTTGACATTCAAATGGGCGAAAGTCAAGGTCATTCAATCATTTAGCTAATGATCATAAAGGGCACACATGTACGTACTATTGTTTGTTTATAAAGTCAATGTTCCAAATAATGGTACCCTCTATTATTATGGGCCTTTGCACATCCGCCTATTCTTTTAGGGGTGCAACATGGGCTTGACCCCGGCCTGCATGTGAAGACTGTTACTTGCGTTAAGATAGTTTAGGCTAAAAATCAAGTCGAGGTATCAAGCTCAAGTCTGGATTTTGAATGTAGAGTGTAATTTGAGATCGGCTCAAACTTGATCCTATTTGTTCTTTAGTGTTTGAGTAATTTGTTACAAAAGAAGACTGAATATTGAAAAATAACTATCAAATAGCTTTTCCATCCGGGAAAATTGAATAGATAGAAAATGGGAATGAGTACACAGCTATAACCTTAATAATTAGAATTTTATGAAAGATAAGTTCTCATGTACATTGATTCATTACATTCTTTGCTCCTCACCTCTTCAATAATCCTTTGGTGGAGCTCATTTCCCTATAAATTCGTATGTAAGCATGTCATTAAGTAAAACAATATGAACAATCTAGCTATTCCAATCGACCGATTCTCGCATGATCATTCATTTGTCATTCAACTGAAACAAGAAATGAATGATCTTCAATAAAAGAAGTTTTTAATGATCACATGGCAATTTCCATGATATCATCCTGACATTGACCTAGAGTACGTGATCGTCCTTTGCTTGTCCAAGTTATATATAGTATACACTCTCAAGTAATCAAGTTCAACAGTAAATTTCACTTAAGTTAGAATGATATATACTATTTGAGTGATGTGGAATTAGGCTTGATACCAATACATATGGATCACGAGGACCCTGATTTTGAGTGGACGGATGCCCATTGCGTAGGAGGACCCTGGTTTTGAGCGGTTTGAATCACTTTAAAGTAAAAACCAGGAATGTATAGAAACCCCTAATCTCACATTCAAATGAAATATGCAAAACCATAATATTCTTTTATTGCGTTTCTACCAAAGACATCCATGAAAACATGGTGAGAAACCAGCAGTAGAATTAAGCATATGCTTAATGCCCAAGATACAAGATATTAATTTACCAACAAAAAAAAAAGGACCTTCAGCTCTTTATTCGATTTCCTAGAAATTTATAAGAAATTAGGCAAAGGACCTTCCGCTCTTTATTAATTCGATTTCCTAGAAATTTATAAGAAAGTAGGCAAATTAAGGACCTTCAGCTGATCATTTAGGGCAGAAGGTGAGGAGGTAGTTAGCACCAGTGCAAGTAAAAGTACTGCTACCATCATTATAAGCATAGCTGTAAGCAAGTGGGCAAGCATTCTTGAAGATCATGGAGTAGTTAGTGGGCTTGCATCTATTTGGATCATTAGAAAACCCCTTGCAACAATACTCATCTGTATTAAATGCAACACATGCACTCTTGCACCCTGCCGTTGATCCATCCGGTGCTGTCAATCGCAGCTCAGATGGGCAGATCGCGTTCACATCCGCCCGGCACTCGCTCACACGACAATCGCCGGTCCCGCCTTGTGGGGTGATCGACATGGGCAAGTTGAAGCCATCGACTAGGCTGGTGTCATAGAAGTCTTGGCTGCCTCCGGTCCCCAGAGTGAACTCCACTAATGTGGCTGGGGTTGCACCCCCAGCACCATTGCATGGGATTTGACCCCCGCAGTCACCGGTGACACAACTGAATTTTCCGCTGGCGTCGGTAGTGCAGCTCGTCCGGCCCCACATACGGCCACCCCACCCCGCTGGTGCATCCACTGTCTGTGATGCACCTGTGTCAAGTTGGAACCCAGTCTGGGCCAATGGGGGCTTGTCAGCATTGTTCAAGGTGCCGGCCCACACTGTGTAGGTGCACTTGTTTTCGAAGGTGAATGTGACAGACTTGGCTCCTGGAAATCAACCATGCAAAAACATAATTGTCATCAGAGTCTATTTCAATGATTTTTTTTTTTATATATCACTACCTTTGATGGCCCCATTCAGTGGTCTCTTTGTTTGTTATAATCTGAACATTCAATATTCCATCCCTTTCATTTGTTCTAGTCAAATTTTAGTCCAACGAGAGTTTGGGGTCATCACCAGATTGATTTAACAAGTGCGCCCACCTAGCCTTACAAAATTTCTTTGAAGAGAAGACTCAGGCTCTTTATAAAACATATCATGATATTTTTGCAAAGAAGTGTTGATTTTTAGTGATGTCTTGAAATTTAAAGAATTTTTCAAAAATTAAAAATATCTTTAGGAAACTGAAATAAAATGGTAAAATTATATTAAATCAATTATTAAATAGTTCCACTCTTTTTTTTAAAATAATCCAAGATTTATATGTAATTTATAATTGTGGAAAATAAACAATGATATTGAGAAAAAAGAAATCCTTAAATATGAAAACATCCCAACATTCTAAATTTAGAATTTTGATCTTTCTAAATTCCCGGTGCAGATATTTCCCTTTTCTTCATTTTGTATCAATTTATCCAAGAGTCATAGTATTTAGCAGTAAATTAGGTAATTCCTACCATAATTTATATTATTTTTAAGTCCAAACAAAAAGAAAATTGTATTGAAACTCTTCTCTCTACAATTAGTATATTCTATACTTTTGTCATTTACTAGTAAAACAACCAAATAATGAAAAGAAAACTCAAGATTTGTATTTCTTAATTTTCTTAGCATTTTGAGTTGTCACTAATTTTTTAAGGGTTTAGTCTGAAACAAAGAATTTTTATCGAAATTCTACTCTTGCCTATTTCTATTCTATGTATTATCTTATTTACGTACAAAACACACTAATAACTAAGGAAATATGTCAAATTTTATATTTATTTTAATTTTTTGGACATTTTCATAGACGATTTTTAAATGACATGATTTAGTTGGAAAATAAATAAATAAAAATCCATTGACCATCCCCAACATCTTATAGCTCTTTTTTATTATTTTATTTACAACCAAGACATTATAAGAACAAACTAAAACCTGAATATTACAATATACATATATAATATCATACGCATATTTTAAATTTCTTTAAAGGGAAGGACCGAAATAAAAATATGGTATTGGGATTAACATACCATCCCATAAAAAGTTTTTTTTATTTTTTGCATGAAGACATTTCTAAAACCATGAAATACATCCATGTAACTTAATAACTTGTTGTAGTAAATGAAATAGGGAGGATTTTCTCCTGCGTCCCAGTGCTATGAATTCCATTCGGATTGTGACCATCATCACGGTGGGACCTATGAAATTTAAGGGGGTTCCCCACTTTGGAGATGGTCGTGATGAGTGCTGACCATTGCTTGTATAGAGCAGGAGAAAGTTTTCCAATGAGATACTGAGCTAGGGAGCTTCTATTGGCACCAGGGAAGTGCTCCCTATTGGCACCGAGGAAAGTTCTCTCCCCACTGCCCAATATAATTTTTTTTTCTAAACTACCCCTCCTCCCTTCACCCTCTTCCTCCCCTGTCGTCGGCGGTGAGGGAGGCTCCCTCTTTCTTCCTCCCTCCAGCTCTAGTTTCCCTCCATCCCTTTCCATTCCTTTTCTTTTCCATCCTTCCTTTCCTCCCTCCCCCTTCCTGTCCCTCCCCCTCCCAATCACCTGCAAGGAGGGAGATCGGGTGGCAATAGGGTGGAGGGAGAGAGGGAGGAGGGGGCCAGGAGGGGTAGTTTAGGGATGTTTTTTTTTCCTTTTATTGTTTTGGCGTGGTGTGGAGAGTAAAATCCCCGCGCCAATAGAAGCTCCCATTGAGATACCCTCTCCAAAGTTAGAAACTCATAGCTTCATTTTGGATCGATGGATTTCGCTTACAGTATCTTAATTACTAATGGTAATTTGATACTGCAAAAAGAGAGAAAACTGTAAATTCACATGTAACTCAAAGTTATTCAAATGGTAAATATACTTCACGGGGGACTTGAAGAACACAGACCCAAACAACACCATGCTTACCAAACTCACCCGTATCCAAAACTCCAAACAGGTGCATGATAGTAGGATATATCTTGAAAATATTTTTGAAAAGAACCCTTATTCAAATCCCAAAACAACCTTTTATGTAGTACACAGGTTACTTAATATATTATTCCAGTTACATGCCAACAGCCCACTTGTTAGCCCTGGCTGGAAAATGGGAACCTTTGTCCTTCCTTTGTCTCCATGCTGGTGTCTCGTAATGGACCCAAAAGAGTTCCTTTAAAACATATAACATCTAACATACAACAATATTGAATGATAAAACAATATAGATGGAGCTCACCTGAGACAAATAGAGCGAAAACAAAGGAAAGGATGACCCATTTCTCCATGGCTAGGATAAGGGTATTAGGATTCTAAATGTTGGGTGTAGAGCTGAAGGAGGACAGGGAGGGGGAATTTATAGAGAGAAATGGCAGGTTTTTCTTCCAGACTTTTTATGTTTGCGGGTTTGATACGGCAAATCTTATGCGTGCGTTCTGGTTTGGGTTGACCGTTAACCTTATTCCTACTAACTTGGGTTAAGCTTGTGATCCCTGAGATTTGAGAAGAAGGATTTGAGGGGTGTGGCAATTTCATGAATTTATTAGTACTTGCACCACAAGTGACTAGCAATGAAGCATATGCATTGTACATGGGCTGTCCACATGATTTCGGGTTCCATTGGAGTTGGCCTGTGTCCAATATATATATTAAAAATAAGATGAAGTTTTTTAATGAGATAATTTAGAGAATTGGAATTTTCTCTTGTCCATGCATTTTTTTAATAGCGGGCGTCTTTCCCTAGTGGCAAGAGGCACCAATATTTCATACCTATCTACTCAGGATTTGAACTTGGGCAGTTCCTTCCCTCACCCGAGGTTTATTCCCTTTAACCCATGACTTACTTTCCTCACCAACCAAAGGACTGGGGTTCCAGCGCCCTAAGCTGAGTTAAAAACAAAAAAACAAAAAAACAAAAAAAAAAACATGAGTTTTTGTGTGAAAGCTCGGCCGTGTTCAAAGCCAACTCGATGATATTGATAGTTGATGACTCGTTTCTCAGAGTTAGAATCGATTACGTTTGAGCATATTTTCAACGGCGGGGTGTAGCGACAAGCTGCATGCACTAGTTTTTCCCCACGTCATCTGGACTTTAAAGCCACTGTTGCACACTTGCACAGTTGCACGTTTCAAAATGTACACCTACAGATTCAGCCTTTTAACTCTTTTGTCTTAAGTGATGAACATGGCCCACTTTCATAGAAACTGAAATATGGTTCTGCATTTCACGATTGTAAAAATGAGGCCCACACTGGGGCTCTACTTTTATTATGGATTGTTGTACATAGACTGGCTTTAAAAGTTACCACCCGTTTTCTATATAGAAAAACGATAAGAAGTTACAACATGATATTTAGATTTATAAAATTAGAACATGAAGGCCCATTTTGATAAGAGTTGCAATAAGGGACCCACCATTAGAAATGAGAATATGGAGCCAGATTTATAGGAATTATAATGTGGGTCCATCTTTAAATGAATCATAATCTGGGCTTATCCTCCTTTTAGAATTATGGTAAGTGGGGCTCACTCTTAAAGAAATTACAATATATAAGTATATAAATATATAACCCATAGTTTGCATTATTATTTTTGAAAATCTTAGAAGTTCCTTTTCGTAAAAAACAAAAAAAAAAAAAGAAACCTTATAGATTTTGCATTATCCACACCCATCCACTTTAGCTAAGACAACACTCTACTAAAAAAGTAGCTCTCCTTAGTATATATTTTTAGAAGTCAAAACTCTAATATGTGTATAACCCTTAAAATATAAAATACAATTATAAGTTTACCAAACGCTCTAAAATGCAGATAAGCTCTAAATTATAAAATTAGAGCTTATTTTTAGAGTTTCCAAAGAACCTAAGTGCGTATTACAATTTAGGTGCCCAATAATATAGCTTCACTTTGTAATTCTAAAAGGGTGAATCCACATTCACAATCACAAAAGGTGGGTCCACATTATAATTTTTATAAAGGTGGGGCCCATATTGTAATTTCTAAAGATGGATCCCATGCACAACAATCCCTACATGGACCATTTTTGTAATTCTTATAGTGAGGCCATGTAATTCCTAAAGGTAGGCCCATGTAATTCTTATTCCTATAAAGGCGGGGTCCATTTTATAATTTATAAATGTGAGTCATGTTGTAAATTTCTAAAGATGGACTCCATATACAATAAATTATATAGGCCCACATTATAATTTTTAATCGATGGGCCTCATTTTCGCGATTACAGAAAACGGGTCCACAAACGGTAGGGCAATGTACAGTTGTTCACAACTCATTCAAAAATATGAAAACGAGTGAAGCCTGAATTTGTAGGGCAGTATTGGAAATCAGGTAAATATAGGTTGGCTCCGAAGGCATCTCGAAGCATTGGATGTGGAGTGCGTTGGCTGCCGTGTATGTTGGTTTATCACTGTCGGCCGATATGATTTAATTTTCTGCGCATGTTCATGTATTTTTTTTTTATTTTTTGTTTTCGGAGCGTCACAATTTTTTTGGCTAGACTAATAATTCCTTCTGACCTAAAAGAAAGTCGGATAAACTCCCCTGTGGTCCCAAAGTGATAGTACTAGTGGATTCAACTTTTGATAATTCATAAAGAACGGAGAATCGATAGTCGATACCAAGACCTCTAGCTCCGGAAGAGGGAGGAGCCGTGGTCCTAACCACTCTGCAAACCCCTTGGGGTTACATGTTGGTGTATTGAAAATGTCGATTGGTATGATTTCATTTTCAATCCAAAAAGGTAAAAGAAAGAAAACTATTCAAAAAATAAGAATTTTGAAAAAACCCAATACAGTTAAAATTAAGCAATTTTTTTTGGTAAAATTAATTAAGCATGTTTTCAGATATCAGTATCAGCCGTATGGGCCAGGCAAAGAACCCTCATCAGTGCATGTTGGTGCATAGGAATATAGGATACATTGGTATGATTTCGTTTTGAATCCAAAAGAAAATTATTATAAAAAAAACCCGATAAATCGTATTTTTAAGAATAAAGAGCACCATTTTATTTATAAGAAGGTATTTTTGTTAATCCTATTTTTAATAATGAGTTAACTGAGTGTTTTGGATTTCGTACCATCCTGTATTTTCAGCTCACTAGAATTGAATTCAGCCAGGATGGAACTAGAATCACTATGTTGTTATCAATGAGCAAAGTTGTTGGGCTCTTAAGTGCTTCACAATCGAGTCAGGTCAAATCACTTGGTTACAATTCAACAAACCTTCTAGATCTAGAAACTATCACAAATTTCTAAACTTTGTTACCAGAAAACTTCACAATAAGAATTTTACGATAAGTAGGTGGTTACAGTTATTAAAGTCCTCTTCATTATATATTTTGTATTCCTCTGATTACATTCAAACTTTTTTCATCTCCTTGCTTGGTCACCGTCCATCCATGTGGGCCACTAAAAATGGGCAGTAAATGTTTAAAAAGTGGTCATGTTAGGTTAAGCCTATACTCACAATAGTGGCGGATTCAGGATTATTGGTTGGATGGAGCATCGCTGTTGCTCGACTTTGATAACTTTTTTCACATGAACAATATCAAAAGAGGAAATTTATTACATTTAAATAGACATAATTTTTTTTCATGCCCAGATTTCCCGCCCAATTGAAGGGTCTTTTTACTACCTCTCCTAAATTCAGGTGATCATATTCATCATCATAAAAACTGCATAAAGTAATATTTTCTTTAATCCTAAGTGTTTGGATGCCCTGAAATGATGATTTGGGTTAACACCTAATTACCCAATTTGGGTTCCCAAAGGGGTAATTTATTTGTATATAAGGAACTTGGTTACCTGCACTTACCTTAGCTGTAAAAAAAAAAAAAAAAAAAAAAAAAAATCTCTATAGTAGGTCATGGGCTCATGGCAAAGAAGAAAAGTTTTCACTTAAATGTAACTCAAATTATCCAAACATATCATCTCTAAGACCCAATTTATGTATGAATTGAAGATTAAGGCGTGCCTAATGGTGATTTTGTATCTTCGGACTTGTAGATATACTCAGATTTGGTAATTTACAACTTAGGGTTTGGATTAGGATTTGAAAATAGGATATGGAGATTAAGGGTTCAAATTTAGGTATAAAGTGATTAGGATTATACCAGTACATCTGAGAAGGGAGGGAGACTACTTTATTTAGGGTTATTAATTTGGTGAGAGAGAGACTAACCATGAGATCCTCTCATGCCAGGCCTTGGAGAACTCTTAACTTCAGTTGTGGAACTAGCATTTGTAATCTGAACTCCTCAAATAATAATAACCTTGTTAGCTCTAGTCCAACTTCGATTGGAGTGAAATTTGGCCCAAAAATAATATACAATGGAATAGTTGCCTTCGGCAATTTAGATTCCACACTTGGCCCTGTTAACAAAATTGTAAGGTCGAGCTCAATGAATTCTCCAGTCCCAATCATTTTAGTTTATTTATTGTAATTACCATGTGTATATAGCTGTTCATCAGTACCGATTTGTAAAAGCTGAATAAGAATCATTCATAGACAAAAGCTTCTCTAGAACTCTGTTCTTCTTATAGATTTCTGGGACCACACATATTGGACTTCTTTTAATTAAATATGTACTAGCATAATAACTCATGTTTGGCACCGCCATGTCCATACATTTTAAATTTAATATCCATATATTTATACATTGTAAATTAATATATGTTTATGGAAAGAAATATTTGAAGTTTTAATAACTGATTATTAAAATTCTAATAATTATAAATTTGGAGGTTTTTTATTCATGAATATGTATGAATTTACAATAACCTTCCATTTTTCATGAAACCACCATTCCAATATCCAATAAACACTTAAAATTTTATTTTTTGAAAAATTTATATTAAATCAAAAGGAGAAAAGACTGTGAAAGTGCCTATTTTTGCAAACCGATAAAAAGTGTAGTTGAAAGAGAATAGGAGAAGTGGGTTAGAAAGGTAGCAAGAGAATAGGGGAAAAAAAGGAGTTGTTGCATAATAAGGGAAAAAAGTAAAGTGGTGATATACGTGAGTACTGCATGCATTGACGGAGCCAGATTTTCTTACATGGGGTAATAGGCGAAGTAAAAAGACCCAAGTAAGAGAAAATGCCCAAAAAATAGTAAGTTAATTTAATATCAATTAACTATACTTTTTTCGGCCTTTTGGCAAAGATCGAGCATGAATATCAACTAGAGTACATCAAGTCAGATATAAATCGGATTCCCATGAAAATCTGAAAAGTCATTTCTTGGTTCCAATAAAGATTTTTTTTTTCTTTACAATTGCCATCATGTCTACCAAACAAAATGTAAACTCCACCCCACCTTATGCGGCCCATAGACTTTAAAACATGTTGATGAGATGGTTTTATCTCATTATTGATTTACAAGACATGCAACTTGATTAATATTAAATATTCAATTTTAGAATGGAACTATCCATTAGGGATGCCCCACTTTGCATTTTTCATCATATGTGTCACATTAACAATCTGAATGGTAACAGAAAAACGGATGGTCAAGATTGAAAAATAAAATCGATGTACATAATCTACATTATTCATAGACTATAGGTTTACATTATTTTATAATCTACACTGTTTATAGATTAATTATCCAAAATCTAACTCTAATAACCTGAATGTCTAAGATGCTAGATGCCCCACTTGAAAAGCCCCATAAAAATTTATATGTTCGGATGAAGAAAAAAGAATGAAGAAGGGATGGTCTGATGAATGCAATGTATCTACTACAAATTTCCAATTGTTGCAGTCTTGCAACGAAAGCTTTCTTCAATATCCGTTGGAGAGAAAAGAGGGGATGGTTGGATGGAGGTTAGAAGGATCATGCACTTTCTATTCTTTAACCTTAAAAGCAGGGAAAATGATAACTTACATTTTGGCTTTTGTAAGTGAAAGACAAAAAAGCACATAAGACTTTTCAAATCTTCTCTGTTGTGAAAGAAAATAAAACACATGAGGGGCATAATTTCAAAAGACCAAAAGTCCTTTAAAAATCTTCTAACAATCTCCCATACATAACGAAGACAAGAGAAGGAAGTTGAATAAAACGTGGCGGGGATAGAGGTGAAACGATTTGAGATAGTGACGACTGTAAAGTTATGGTCAAAATTCAATTCAAAATCCTTATCTAAATATATTATAAAAGCTGAGTCGATCAACTTGACCATGGGTAGCACTTGTATAACTAATTGACCATTGGTGGCATGTGTACAAATAACCATTTCTATCAATATGAAAATCTGAGCCAACTAATTTGACCATTGGCAGCATGTGTACAAATAACCACTTCAATCAACATGAAAATCTAAGCTAACTAAAGGACCATTGGTAGCATGTGTACAACCTGACTTAGGCTAGAATCTGATTTGCACCAAAAAAAAGTCCTCGAGAAATTGCATTTGGAATTTGAGACTACTTGTGCATAGATGTTAACTAACAAGAAAGAGCCGTGCTAAGCCCGGGTCTAAAAATATTACTAAATTATTACATCAAATTACGATCCTCATTTCCATTCTAGCGTTTGGTACGTTGAGGAATCAACCCAGTTGATTCATGTTCCTGTGTTTGGTACGCGGGAATGAATCCTGGATTGGATTAAGATTTACATAAGACTGACCAAAAAACCCTTGTTAGATTTTTATCTTGGGCTCAGTCAATGTATAGATTATATTATTATTAAATAGGTGGGGCCCACACAAGCTCTTCTATTTTATAATAATAATAATGTATAGATTATATTATTATATAGGTGGGGCCCACACAAGCTCTTTTATTTTATAATCTTATAATAATAATAATAATATAGAGTATATTATTTTTATATAGGTGGGGCCCACACATGCTCTTCTATTTTGTAATCTTATAATAATAATATAGATTATATTATTATTATATAGATGGAGCCCACACAAGTTCTTCTATTTTATAATCTTATAATAATAATAATAATGCATATATTATATTATTATTATATAAGTGAGACCCACACAAGTTCTTTTATTTTATAATCTTATAATAATAGTAATGTATATTATATAATTATTATATAGGTGGGGCCCATACAATTTCTTCTATTTATAATCTTATAATAATAATTAATAATAATGTATAGATTATATTATTATTATATAGGTTGGGCCCACACTTGTTCTTCTCTTTTATAATCTTATTGTTATAATAATAATAATGTATATATTATATTATTATTATATAGGTGGGGCCTACATAAGTTCTTCTATTTTATAATCTTATAATAATAATAATTATAATAATAATGTATATATTATATTATTATATAGGTGGAGCCCATACAAGTTCTTCTCTTTTATAATCTTATTGTTATAATAATAATGTATAGATGTGAAAAATGGTATTTTAGTCTCAACAAAAAGTAGAAAGGAATGGAATTTCCTTCCCATCCCGGATGGAATGGTCATTCCTCTACATAAGGGAATGGGATTCCGGAAGTAATGGTCATTATACCATTTTTTTACAAACCAAACGCTGTAATGACCATTCCGTTGGAATGATCATTCCATTCTGACCTTCATTACAGTGAACCAGACGCTACATAAGATCATCTAAACTTTGTGGCAAATTACTTAACTAAAAATTATAATAAATTTTAATAAAGAGAATTCATTGGGTAAAAAGAAAAAAAGTAATATGAAACTTGATAAGAACAAATTGAACCCATGCTACCCGGGCCGTATTTTGGAGTAGCATGGGTTCAATGTGTTCTTATATTTATATATTTGTAATTAGTTACATAAAGAAATTTATTTTCCTTATTTAAAGATAATTCATTGGGTGAAAAGAAAAAAACTAATATGAAACTTGCTAAGAACAAATTGAACTCATACTGCCGAGGCCGTATTTTGGAGCAGCATGGGTTCAATGTGATCTTGTATTTATATATTTGTGATTAGTTACATAAAGAAATTTATTTTCCTTATGTGGGGCCTGGGGCCCCACCCCTTGTGGACCCTCACTTATATTTGAATGGTTCGAATTATATTATATAATATCTACTATATACTAATTAATAGGAGTTAGTGAGGGTAGTTATACTAATATAATCCATAATTAATAGGGTATTAAATGTTTAAGGGAAGTACTGCCAAGTGTCAAAATTTTAAATTTTTCTGAATGAGACACATGGCAGGACTGGTTTTTGTCTTATAATATAAATAGATATATTTGATTATTCCATGCTTGATTTCATGCGGAGATTATGTGATTTAAATCCGAGGGAAGTCAATGTATTCAGAAAGGCGTTGATGTCAGCAGATCCGTCCGATCAAGACAGATTTGACCAAATCGAAGGTTGAAAACTGTTTTTGTGATATATTGATGATCTAGAGTCCGATCTGAGATCTGTTTGAACTTATGGACTCGTTGCGAGCGGATCTACGCAGTTGAAAGGGAGATTGTCTGTTCAACAGTCAACGAAGGAGATTGACTGGTCGGAGCGTAGAAACTTATTTTTTGAATATCTTAGTCATCCGGAGTCGGATTTCAAATTCGTTTCTTCCGACGTGTTCGTGGTTACGATATCTACACAGGTGAGTAATAGATTGTGGAATGGCTATAAAATTTGAAATTGAGAAATTCAATGGAAACGAATACTTCTGTCTATGGGGTTTGAAGATGCATGCTTTGCTGCTTTAGAATGGGTTGCATAAAGCTTTGAAGGGAAAGAATAACCTGCCTGAAAATTTATCAGATGAAAAGAATGATGATCAGTTTTTGGAATTGGTGTACGGTCAAATTCTGTAGTTTTTTAGCGATGGTGCACTACGAAAGGTTGCTCAGGAAAAAACTATTGTTGGCATATGGTAAAAGTTAGAGAACTTGTATCTAAAGAAGCGATTGCTCACCTTACAAACGCAAGAAGGTACATCTATTTCAACCCACCCAGATTCTTTCACAAAAGTTATTATAGATCTTGAAAATATAGGTGTTAAAATTGATGATGAGGACCAAACTATTATGTTGCTATGTTCTTTACCACCCTCATATGAGAATCTTGTTGATACCATGATGTGTAGTAAAGAAACTCTTTCTAAGGAAGATGTTGAGTCGGCCTTGAACAATAAGGAGTTGAAGAAAAATGTTGCAACAGAAAACAATGACAGTTCTGGTGACGTTTTGGTTACCGGTGTTGCAGCTAATGTTGCATAGAGTAGTTCTGCAAAAGTTTTTTCGCTTACTATTGCTAGCTCATAAGATGAGTGGATTCTTGATTTGGGGTGTTCCCATCATATGTCCTTACAGAGTTTGGTTTACCAATTATCAGTTTATTCATGCTGGTAAAGTGATTATGGAAAATAATGCAGTCTATAAGGTTGTCGGGATTCAATCAGAGTTAAGATGCATGACGGTATTGTGAGAACTTTATCAAATGTCAGTCATGTTCTAGAGTTGAAGAAAAATATGATTTCCTTGGATAAGCTTGACTCAAATGGCTGTACTTACAAAGCTGGAGGTGGAGTTCTTAGAATCTCGAAGGGTGCTCTTGTAGTGATGAAGGGACAGAAGCAGAATGGCCTTTACTTTCTTCAAGGTAGTACAATTACAGGTGCTGCAGCTGTGTCGTCCTTATATTCAGATTTGGAAACTATCAAATTATGGCATATGAGACTTGGGCATATGAGTGAGAGGGGTATGGATGAGTTGACTAAACAATGTTTGTTGTGTTGTCGGAAAACTAGAAAGCTAGACTTCTGTGAGCATTGTGTCTTCGGAAAGCAATGTAGAGTCAAGTTCATGACAGCAGTTCATCGGACGAAGGGTACTTTGATTATATCCACTCTGAACTTTGGGGTCCTCGTGTTCCGTATCTCGGCGGTGGTCTATATATGTTGACCTTTATTAATAACTATTTTCGGAAGGTCCGGGTGTATATCTTAAAGCACAAGCATGAAACCTTTGCACAATTCAATCAATGGAAGGCTATGATCGAGAAGTAAAAAGGTAAACAGGTCAAGCGTTTGAGAACTGAATTTGGCTTGAGATTTTGTACTAATACTTTTATTGAGTTCTACAATAATGAAGGGATTGTGAGACATAACACAGTCAGAAATAAACCACAACAGAATGAATTTGCAGAACTGGTGAACAGGACTACTCTAGAGAGGGCCCGGTGCATGCTCTCTAATACAGGGTTACATAGGAAGTTCTAGGCAGAAGCTGTTAACACAACTTGTTATCTTATCAATCGGTTTCCATCAACAACTATATAATGTAAGACTCCTAAAGAGCTATGGTCTGAATCTCTTGCTGATTCCACCAACGTGCGGATATTTGGTTGTCCTGCCTGTGCTCATGTGAATGCTTGAAGCAAGGGGAAGAGAGTGCATATTTCTAGCTAGGGTATGCAGATGGTGTGAAAGGATATAGGCTATGGTGCCCTGATGGGAAATCTCCTAGATGCATTATAAGCAGAGATGTGACCTTTGATGAGTTTGTTATGTTGAAACCGAAGAATAAGTGTCTTGATGCTAGAAATGACAATGGTGTCAATAAATAGGTGGAGGATAAAAACGGTGTTAGTAAATAGGTGGAGCTTGAGAAGGAAGCTTCAGAAAACTTACAAGATAAGTTGCAAGCAGATGTCCCAATTGGACAAGATGTAGAGGAGGTGCAAAGCTCAAATCAGGAAAATGCAGTACCGGAAAATTACATGCTTACTAGGGACAGAGAGAGGAGGCAGATTAAGCAACCTCAAAGATATCAGTATGAAGATATTGGATACTGTTGTATACGCTCTTAATACTGCTAAGAATATTGAGTCAGAGCCCGTTACATATCGGGATGCCGTAACGAGCAATGGGTGAGGAGATTGAATCTCTTCAAAAGAATCAAACTTGGGAGCTGGTGAAACCTCCGAAGGACCAGAAGATTGTTGGTTACAAATGAGTCTTCAAGAAAAAGGAAGGAACTCCAGGGGTGGAAGATGCTAGGTTCAAAGCACGACTGCTTGCAAAAGGCAATAATCAGAGGAAGGGTGTTAACTTCAATGAAGTGTTCTCTCCTATAGTGAAACATAGTTCTAATCGGTTGCTACTTGATATGGTTGCTCCATTGGATTTAGAATTGGAACAGCTTGATGTCAAGACTGCGTTTCTACATGGCGAGTTAGATCGAATAACATATTTATATGCATCATCCAAAGGGGTTTAAAACTCATGGAAAGGAGGACCATGTATGTTTGCTGAAGAAATCGTTGTATGACCTGAAGCAGTCTCCTAGGCAATGGTACAAGCGTTTTGACAACCTTATGGTTGGAAACGTTTATTGCAAAAGTGCGTATGACAATTGTGTCTATCACAAGAAGCTCTCAAATGGCTCATATGTTTATTTGCTATTATATATTGATGGCATGTTGATTGCTGCAAGGGACATGTCTGAGATTAACAGGTTGAAGGCTCAGCTAGTGGTGAGTTGGAGATGACAAACTTAGGTGCTTGGAAGAAAATTCTTGGAATAGAGATTCAAAGGGACCGAAAAGAGAGAAATTTATCTTTGTCGCAAAAGGGGTACTTTGAGAAGGTTCTAGAGCGCTTTGGTATGCAAAGCTCGAAACCTGTGAATAGTCTACTGGCTACCCATTTCAAACTTTCCGCTGCTTTATCACCACAAACTTAGGAAGAGGTGGAGCACATTTCTCGTGTTCCTTACGCTAGTGCAGTTGGGAGTATCATGTATGCCATGGTTTGTACGAGGCCGAACATTTCACACACGGTTAGTGTAGTTAGCAGATATATGGATAACCCTGAGAAGGCCCGTTGGCATGTAGTGAAATGGATACCTTGTTTCTTGAGAGATACTACTGATGTTGGGATAGTGTATGACAGAAATATCAACACCCCGTCCTTGACAGGTTATGTTTTCACTTTTGCTAGCAGTGCCATTAGTTGGAAGGCAACATTGCCATCTAAAGTTGTCTTGTCTAGCACTGAAGCAGAATATATCGTAGCTACAGAGGCAATGAAGGAAGGTATTTGCCTAACAAGCTTGATTGGCGATATGAGATTGGAACAGAAGCTTACTGTTGTGTTCTGTAATAGTTAGAGTGCGATCGATCTCACACACAATTCTAACTATCATGAAAAAACCAAACACATTGATGTTAGGACACACTTCATTCGAGATGTCATCTCCGATGGTGCTATTGCAATGATTAAGATTGCTACGATAAAGAGTCCAGCAGACATGATGACCAAGACTATTCCAGCAATAAGTTCAAGCATTGCTTGGACTTAATTGGTGTGATCAGTACCTCAGCGCCCTAAGAGGCAGGTAGAGGCAGTGAGACGTATTATATGCTATGAGGATCAGCTTTAATGTTCGCCAATGTTGAGATTTGTTGACTTGTATGGCTCAATAGATGCCAGTATTATCAGGTGATTAAGTTCATAGTCTTGGTTAACCGAGCCCCTGCACCGCCTTTGTTCTATTGTGATTAAAAGTATATCTGTTATAGGTCTACTGTGATTAGAAGTGGTTTGCAAGGGTTTTGGGTCTGATATTATAAATAGAGGCTTAGAGCCTTAATGATATACACCTCTTCTGATTGCATAGTGAAATTCTCCCGTCTTCTCTCATGGACATAGGTCAAAAGCCAAACCACGTGAATCTCTTGTGTTTTTGTGTGTGCTTGATCTTCTCTTAGTCCGTGGATCACAACACTGCCTCACATTTTTACTCCTCGCCTCATATCCTTCACCCATTACTTCTTTAATAAACTTTTCATGGAATTCATTTCACCATGAATTTGTACATATTCAATAACTATGTATTCTTGGACGGAGGGAAAAAATGGCTGAAAGGAAACAATACGAGCAAATAGACCTATGCTTGTGCAAGCCATTTATAATATATGCTCTCCAGTAATTAAGTAGAAGTCTCAATTTTACTTTAGTTAGCACATGTTTGGCACCTCTATTTCCAGCCTCTATTTGTCTAAATGTCTAAAGCTGACAGAGGTTGTGAAAATAAAAGCGTTTGGCACAACATTACGACCTCTGTCCATTTTAGACATTTAGAGGCAAATCTTCTAAAATCCAAATAATCAAAAAGTGGGCAGTTGAAAAATAGAGCTTTGACCTCTTCTTTGTATGACTTTTTTTTATGGTTCTATTTTTACTGGATCTGTCAGAAAAAGAGTAGAGATACCAAACATGGCCTTAGAATGATGTAAGACCGTTTGTTTGACTACAGCATCAAAATGAGATCAACTATTGAACAAACCTCTTTGCTTTATATCAATAGATCAAAAGGCCTGCAATCCCCACAAGCAAGCTTGATGGAAGGGACATCCACTACCATAGTGTACGAGGGCTCGTTCAACCTATTGGAAGCGAAACGTCATACAAAAAATTTAGGCTCACATAATTAAAAAAAATAAAAAGAACTTGCAAAACCAAAATAACTTTTTGTTTCATATCACACATTCATGATGTATAGGCACCATGAGGAGTAGTGGTCACGGTTGAATTGATCAGATGTAAAAGAAATTATCGGCTCCAATAAAACTAGCAATGTGTTTTACATATTTTTAATCCAATGGTAAGGAACACTTTGGAGTGGAATGAAACCTTGACAAGCGCGGATTCAATTGGGGCAAATGGGTTGCATGCATGCGGTACGTATGAGCAGATTGAATTTGTCATTAAGTAGTGACCCATGATAATTTAATGAAGATTTTACGGAAAAAATCTTGAAATTTGGTCATTCTTCGAGAGGGATCCCCAAAGATTGTACCGCACAAATTCAGTCTTCCCGCCATTTTTTTATATATACTTTATACTTTTTTCTAAGCGGCGATAGCGTTTCGTAGAAAAACTTGGGGGACACTAGCGTCGCTCCTCATGTATCCGTAGAAAAGCTGCGAGCACTTTTACGCCATTCATATCGGTGGAAAAGCTACGAATACAAATCTTCCATGCGAATATTACAAGTTTTTCACTGTTCATAGGGGCGGAAAATCTGCGAATACAAGTTTTCTCCTATTCATAAGGGCAAAAAAGCTGCGTCCAAACCATCTAAGACACGAGCAATACTAGCGTCGCTCTCTTCAGCATTTAAAAAAAAAAAACCTGAAGAGGTCGTAACGGACCCCGTTTGTGCTACGGGGTATTCGGGGACCCTTTGCGAGGAATTGCCATATTTTAAAACTTTTTCCGTAAAATCCTCTATGTTTTGTTTTTTTAATAAAGCAAAGAACAGATTAACCCCACCTTTGACTTAGAAAACTAATTCATTCTAGAGAATTGAATGTCCTCTTTAGAACATCCACCACGAATCCTTCAACCCTTTCACAAAAAAGAACCTTTTCTTTGATTTCCTAGAAATTTATAAGAAAGTACAAAGGACCTTCAGCTCAGCAATGGGCAGAAAGTGAAGAGGTAGTTAGCACAGGTGCAAGTAAAAATACTGCTAGCATCATCATAAACATAGCTATAAGCAAGGCTACAAGCATTCTTGAAGATCATGGAGTAGTTAGTGGGCTTGCATTTATCTGGAGTCCCATACGCCCCACTACAACATTACTCTTCTGTTTCAAAAGCCACACATGCACTCTTACACCCTGCCGTTGATCCATCCGGTGCCGTCAATCGTAACTCAGGCGGGCAGACGGCGTTCACATCTATCAGGCACCCGCTCACAAGACAATCACCGGTCCCGCCTAGCGGGGTGATGGAGAAGGGCACATTAAAGCCATCGACTAAGCTGGTTTCATAGAAGTCCTTATTGCCTCCGGTCCCTAGAGTGAACTCCGCTAATGTTGCTGGAGGTGCAGGCCCAGCACCATTACACGGGATGTGAACCCCCGCAGTCACCGGTGACACAGGTGAATTTTCCGCTTGTGTCGGTGGTGCAGCGTGTCCGGCCTCACATCCGGCCACCCCACCATGCCGGGGCTTCCACTGTCCGTGATGCACCTGTGCAAGTTTGACCCAGTCTGGGCCAATGGGTGCTTGTCAACATTGTTCAAAGTGCCGGCCCACACTCTGTATTTACACCTGTTTGTGAAGGTGAATGTGGCAGACTTGGCTCCTGAGTATCAACCATTCAAAAACAGAATTGTCATGAGAATCTATTTCAATGAATTTGTTTACATATATCTGTGTTGGGCAGCCCCACTCAATGGTCACCTTTCTTATTCTTTAACTGTCATGATATATATATACTACCAAACAAAAAACTATCATGATATATTTTCAAAGAAATATTAATCTTTAGATTGTGTTGGAATTTTCACAGTATTGCAAAAATGAAAAACATCAAGACAAAATCCAAATAAAATGGTAAAGATTATTTAAAAATCAATTTTCGAACAATATCTTTTATTTATTTTAATTGTACATTTGCGGCGTTTTGCAATTTATATTGTGAAAAAATCCTTGATATGAAAACATCCCAACATTATATATTTAGAATTTTGACTTTTTCTTAATTCCAATGGAGATATTCTTTTTTTCTTTTCTATCTCTGTACCAGTTCAGGTGAGACGCATAGCTTTTCATTTTGCATGAAAACTTGTTTTAAACTATGACGTACATAGAGCATGTAACTTAATAACTTGTTGCAGTACTAAATGAAATACGGAGGATTTTCTCCTGCACTCCATGCTACGCAGTCCATTCAGATCGTTGCCGTTGTCATGGCAAGATCTGTGAAATTCAAGAGGGGGCCGGTCCGGTTGAGTGCTCTCATGGAGCGCATAGCTTAGGAGAAATTTCCAATGAAATACCCTCTTGAAATTTGGAAACTCGGTCTCATTTGGATCCATGGAACTTGGTTACAGTATCTTAATACTAATGGTTAGATACAGCAAAAGAGAAAGAACTGTAAACTCGCTTGCAACTGATAACTCAAGTTATCCATATGCAAAAAATATAGTTCACGGTTGAGTTGACAGTAGACATACAATCAAGTTACACATCCAAACTGGGTCTCTTCTGGGGTAAAATACCATCCGATAAAAACGAACACATTTGCAGGAGTCCAAACAGCAACAGTATGCTTACCTTATAAATCTAATTACATGCAACCAAAATCATGGTATATCCAAAACTCCAAACAGGCCTTGATACCAGGATATCCTGACAATGTTCTTTGGAAAGAAAAAAAAAAAAAAAAAAAAAGATCCATATTCAAATCCCAAAGAAAATTTTTTAATATAAAATTATGTATACTGATATATTATTCCAGTTACATCCAAGCAGCCCTCTTTGCTAGCCTTGGCCGGCAAATGGCAACCTTTGTCTCTCCTTTGTCTACATGTTGGTGTTTGGCAATAGACACAAAAGAGTTCCTTTGTTTCTATCATCTAACATATAAACAATGAATGGAAAAAGAAGAAAGATAGAGCTCACCTGAGACAACTATAGCAAAAACAAAGGAGAGGATGACCCATTTTTCCATGGCTAAGAGAAATGTATTAGGATTCTCAATGTTAGATGTAGAGCTCAGCCGATGGGGATAGGAGGGGGAATTTATAGAGAGAAATTGCAGGTTTTTTTTATAAGTTTTCTATGTTTGGGTTTAATAAGATAAACCATAAGAGAAATTGCAGGTTTTTTTTAGAAGTTTTCTATGTTTGGGTTTAATAAGATAAACCATGTGCATCCTAGTTTGGGTTAACCTTACCCCTACTGATTTGGTTTACTTTATTGCCTGCTAATTTGGGTTCACCTAATCACTTGGAACCAATGAAAGTGAGGATTACAAAAGATTCCCACATTGGTGTCTGATTAAATCCTAAAATATTTTTTAATGGAATCCTCATGTCCGTAGTTTTTTGAGGAATCCTCCCATCTGCATAAAGAGTTGATAACCTTTATTTGCCACCAACAGAGTTTCAAGAATCCCAAAGAGCCTCGGTTCCATAATGTGATATGTTTTTCTAACATCTGAGAGCAATTAGTGAACAAAACGAAGCTCAAAAGGGGAATCTATAAATAGAATAAGTGCAGTAGGTGAAGTGGAGACAAGCAGCTCAAAGAGACGAGAAGATTATGTTTGAGATTGTTTGAGCAAGCATGTGGAAGACTATAAACAGCCTACTCATGTATTTGCAAGTACAAGAACAACGAAAAGACACAACAACAAAGACATTACAGGTTCAAAATAGAGCTCACAAAGTCGACATGAAATAGGTAGGGTAAGACTTCAATGATGAATGAATAGAATAAGATAACAACATACATCTGCAATATGGTTTTAAAGTGATGGGTGTCTCTTTCCAAATTAAGAATGAAAGAAAGCAATGCCAACAGCAGAACACAGAATCCAAGCCCTAAAAAAACCAAAAATAATCCACGATCAATGACGCTAATGTTGTTGGTATTTTAGAAGTATCATTATGTTTTAATGAGCAAAATGCGAACCAAGATATTCTTTTTCTTTTTTGAGTATATTGGCGACTCAAACTCACACACCTCACATACGTACCCATCCCCATAACCAGCTATAACCATCAGCTTGGGACCAAGATATTCCAGTATCATCATGATTCAGGATATTCTCACAACATTTACCTGAACTCTATAACTTTTTAACTTTCAAGACAAAAATTGCTTCCACAAATAAAATACAATTTTAACTTTAAAAAGAAAAATATTCAAAGACACACTCTAAACTTTTTAAGTTAACGCAATGTTATTAAGAGATACACAATACCGCAATGTGCTTTATTGGGGTTGTGTGTTGAACCATTCTCTTTTGTCTTCATCAGACACTTCATTAATGCCTCGCACGCACATACATTAGTATCTCCTTGCAGAGTGTTTTCTGTCTTCATCAGGTACTTACTTCCCTTCCCTCATATGCACAAATTCGTTGTGCGCTCATGCATATGCACTTACACAGATTATTTTGAATGGTAACATGATTTGAACATGCAGGCTCGTGATTGTGATCATGCACACATACACACGCACAAGTGTGCACACACACCACAGAGGGCTCATTTTCATGTAAACCAATTATATAGTTCGGTTGTAAGATGGCATGCTTATTTTACAGTTTATTAGTATTAGTAGAAGTCATTAAACCTAACTGATAGGCCTAAAATGATGAAGAAGGAGATGAAGATTTGTTAAATCAGCTCTTTTTTAATTTATTCTTCTATTCCCTTAGACCAGATTATCATGATATTATCTTAAGACAATCATCATCACCACCACCATCCTATCCTTATCCCATCATTACCTTGAGACAATAACTACATCCAATATAAATCCGCCTCAATGTCCATTTCCCATATCATAAAATTGCAAATTAACAGAATACTAACTGTCAAATGAGCTGTACACCATATTAGTCTGCAATCATGCTAGATTATAGGATCAATTACAGGATCAGATTGATCCTCTGTATATCATGTTTCCTAGAATAGTTTTCTTTCTTCTCTTTATAAACCAATGTATTGCTACATGATTTACTATCAATCAATATATTTTTCAACTCATTTACAAGATGGTATCAGAGCTATATCTTCATTAAAGGTCTGCTTTCTTCCATTCAGGAAGTTGAAGTGGGCCGTCGCAGAAAACAAAGATCACAGAGATCAATTCTGATCTCTGCTGGGCCACACGGATCGAGTTTCTGCAGGAAACTCGAAACAGAGAACTGCGTGTTCGCCGGAGAAGACAGAGGCCGCCTGCCACTCCTAATCGCTCCTGATCGTCCCGGCATCAGCACGTCGCCGACCGTCTCCACTCTCATCATTCAGATCTTCCTTTTTTTTTTCTTCTTCAAATCCCTCCACAGATCTCAGCTTCCATTGCTCAGATTTCAAACAAAAGCTGTCGAATCTCTAACTCATCTCATCTCAATCCGCAACGAAGATCGGGGTGTTCTAGTCCAGATTTGATCCTCGAAAACCACAAAAGAGAAGGTGATTCAAGTGCTGAAATTAGTTCATCTCGATCGGTTTCTTCAAATTCTCCGCCTTCACCTCCGCCAACACTTCTGGGCAACCCCATCGGTTCTTCTCCGCCAGTTCCGGATCCGCCCACCAACAAGGTCAATCTCGGGCGCAAGATCGGGTGTCCGCGCGTCGCTGATCCGTCCTGCCTGCGCGTCTGCTGCCTGCGTGGATCTGCCGTTGCCGCCCACTTCTGGTCGCCGGAGCTCTTCCGCCGCCCGTGCCGCTCGACGCCGCTGCATCGCCGGAGAGGTAGCAGTCACAGGCGCTGGGTTCATTTTTTGTTGCAGAACCAGCCAAATCCAGCAGATCGAAGGAAGAAGAAGGTGGGTTGGTTCGGGTCAGTTGGGTCGGTTCTGACCTGACTCGTGAAGCCCAGCCCACTTCCCAGCCAAGTCCAGGTGGGTTGGTTCGAGTCAGTTGGGTCTGTTCTGACCTGACTCGTGAAGAACAGCCCACTTCCCAGCCAAGTCTAGGTTGGATTTGGGTCGGGTCGAACTGACCCGTTTGCAGAAATTGAGCCATCATCATGGCAAGTGAAGACTCCAGCAAATCTGATTCAATCACCCAGATTGTCACCATCCAAGGAGATAATTCCAACTTCTCAACTGGAATAAAATTGGATGAACATAATTATTCTCTATGGCATCAAGTCATGGAGATGAAGATTGCCGGACGAGAGAAACATGGTTACTTGACCGGTGATATGACCCAACCTGCGGTCACAGACCAGACATACAACAAATGGCGTGCATCGGATTGTCAAGTCAAGAGCTGGTTATTCGATGCCATGAAACCCGATCAGATGAAGCGGTTTATCCGTTATGACACAACCAAACAAGTCTGGGATGCAATCAAGAAAACATACTCTGATGGTTCAGATGAGGCAAAGATCTATGATCTACACAGAAGGTCATTCACGATGACACAGAATGGAGCACCTGTTGCCAATTACTACAGTGAGCTCACTGCGATTTTCCAAGAGCTTGATCAATTAAGTCCAAAGTAACATGAAGGATCCAGAAGATATTGAAACTAGACGCAAGGAAATTGACCGTCTCCGAGTTTATATCTTTCTTGCAGGTTTGGACAATATTTTTGATCAAATTCGAGGAGAAATTTTGAGGATGGAGCCTAAACCTGAACTTGAGGCAGCATATGCACATATTAAAAGAGAGAGTAACCGACAGGGAACCATGTCTGAAGCTGGTGCCTCATCCGATGCCACAGCTTTGGTCACTGCAAGGTACAAGCAATCTCGGTTACCCACCCAGAAAACAGACTCTACTCGTAACCGGCCTCCAATGAAGTGTACCAAGTGTGGTTTAGATAACCATACAATTAAGGGTTGTTATGAGATCATTGGTTATCCAGAAGGATGGGTTCACAAAGGGCGAAAGAGGGATTCGAGCAGAGCCTCATTCGCATCAACGGAGTCATCCCAAGAGACTGCATCGGAACCTCCATCAGGTACATCTGGCTCCAAGGCCTTGGCCACCTCAGGTACTTCCTCCTGCACATCTTCACTTACTTATAATAGATCATGGATTCTTGACACTGGTGCTACTGATCACATGACATCTAGTTTCACTGGATTGCACTCTACCAAACCATCAAGCCAAACACATATTACCAGTGCAAATGGAACCACTTCCCCAGTTGTGGGAGAAGGGACCCTATCTCTTACATCTTCATTAAGTCTCGATCATGTCTTGGTTGTTCCTTCACTCGACTATGATCTGTTATCTGTTCCTCAAATCATTGATTCCCTCAATTGTACTGTGTGTTTTTGGCCATTGTATTGTCTGTTTCAGGATCTTCTCACCAGGGCCGTGATTGGATGTGGTACTAGGAGGGGGAAGTTGTATTATCTGGACTTGACAGATGACTGCTGTGAGAAATTGAGTAAAGCACATCATGTGAGAGGAGACGAGTCCGTCAGAATGAAGAAGATTTGGCTGTGGCATAGACGATTAGGTCATGCTTCTTTTGGTTATTTAAAACTTTTATTTCCAGATTTATGTTCTCAGTTTGCTGCATCAGACTTTCATTGTGAAACTTGTGTTTTGGCGAAAAGCCATCGTGTTTCTTACCCATTAAGATTGAATAAAAGTTCTATGCCTTTCATGCTTATCCATTCAGATGTCTGGGGTCCGTCAAGAGTTCTTACTATTCGTGGTTTTAAATGGTTTGTGACATTTATAGATGATTGCACTAGGATGACTTGGGTTTTTCCCATGAAGCAGAAAAGCGAAGTCACCGCCAAATTCAAACAATTTCACCAATATGTTGCTACTCAATTTGACAAGAAAATCACAACATTGAGGTCGGACAATGGAGGAGAGTACGTCAACAACGATCTACATACTTTTTTAAGCCAACATGGTATTGTTCATCAAACCACATGTGCCTATACACCACAACAGAATGGTGTAGCAGAACGTAAGAATCGTCATCTCCTGGAAGTTGTCCGTGCCTCTCTATTTGAGGCTCATATGCCTCATCATTTTTGGGGGGAGGCCCTTTGTTCCGCTGCCTACCTCATCAATAGAACACCATCAAGTACTCTCCAGTATCAGACTCCAATGCAGACATTGACCAATCTCCTCACCATGCCATCCACACCAAATCTCGAACCGCGTGTATTTGGATGTGTTGCTTATATCCAGGTATATCCACACCAGCGTAGTAAACTTGATCCATGTGCTCTCCGCTGTGTCTTTGTGGGGTATTCCGACACTCAAAAAGGCTATAAGTGTTTCCATTCTCCTACTCAGACCTTGCATGTTACAGCCGATGTTACTTTCCACGAGAGTGAGTTCTATTACTCAGGGGGAGATTCCGAGCATCCCCTGCAGGGGGAGAGCTCTATCTTTGCAGAAGATACTCAGAATCAGATCATTCAAGTTCCACAGAATGTTCTAGATCAGCTTATGTCAGAGCAGCCGCGGACAACACCTGAGGATGTAGTGACTACTGAGTCACCAACTCCACAGGTACAGCAAGAGCAAGAGCTACAACAACTAGAGACTCCAGATAGTATTTCAGATACAGTTCTTCCTACAGTACCACCACCAATCATCCAATCAGGTCCTGAGATCCCTCCACAGGTAACCGAACACTCAAACTCTCACTCTAGCCCTTTACCTGAGTCAAGTCATACAGGAAACACAGGTTATCAGTTACCTCCTCGTACGAATAGAGGGATTGCTAAACAACAATATGACCCGGACCCTAAAGCAAAGGTTAAATACCCTATTGCTAATCATGTGTCTCTACATAGGCTATCTCCGTCATGTGCATCATTTGTATGTCAATTATCCACTGTATCTATTCCAAGTAATGTGCAGGAAGCTCTGAAAGATCCCATGTGGACTCAAGCAATGAATGAAGAAATGGAGGCTCTCCAGAAGAATTCCACTTGGGAGATGACTACCCTTCCTAAAGGGAAGAGAACAGTAGGTTGCAGATGGATATATACGATAAAGTTCAAAGCAAATGGCACCATTGAACGATACAAAGCAAGACTAGTGGCAAAAGGTTACACTCAGACTTATGGGATTGACTATGGGGAGACCTTTGCTCCTGTAGCCAAGATCAACACAATTCGGGTCCTTCTTTCTCTGGCAGCAAATCTGGACTGGCCATTACATCAGTTTGATGTAAAAAATGCCTTCCTGCATGGAGACCTAGAAGAAGAAGTCTATATGGATCCTCCTCCAGGCTGCAAGATGGGATCCAGTCAAAACAACATGGTGTGTAAACTAAGAAAGTCTCTCTATGGATTGAAGCAATCACCCAGAGCATGGTTTGGAAGGTTCAGCAAATCAATGAAGAATTTCGGCTACAAACAAAGTAACTCAGATCATACTCTTTTCTTGAAACATAGGAAAGGTAAGGTCACTGCCCTTATTGTGTATGTTGATGACATGGTGGTTACTGGAAATGACCCGGAGGAAAAAGCAGCATTGCAACGTTATTTATCCAGTGAATTTGAGATGAAAGATCTTGGTGCTCTGAAGTATTTTTTGGGTATTGAAGTGGCTCGTTCAGAACAAGGAATATTTCTATCTCAACGGAAATACATTCTCGACATTTTGACCGAAACTGGAATGTTAGCCTGCCAGCCAGCTGATACCCCGATGGAGGTGAATCATAAACTTGGTGAATATCTTGACCAGGTACCCACCAACAAAGGAAGATATCAACGCCTTGTTGGTAAGTTGATATATCTATCACTTACTAGACCTGATATCGCATATGCAGTAAGTGTGGTGAGTCAGTTCATGCATGCACCAAGTGAAGGACACATGGACGCTGTAAATCGGATCCTAAAATATTTGAAGTCAGCTCCTGGAAAAGGATTGATGTTCTCAAAGCATGGTCATCTAGATATTCAAGGGTACACTGATGCAGATTGGGCTGGGTCTGTTACTGATAGGCGATCAACATCTGGATACTTTACTTTTGTGGGAGGAAATTTAGTCTCTTGGCGCAGTAAGAAACAGAAAGTGGTGTCCCGATCGAGTGCTGAAGCTGAATATCGGGGTATGGCACATGGAATATGTGAGCTACTCTGGATACGGAATTTGTTGGGGGATTTGGGATTCAAACCCAAACGTACCATGCAACTGCATTGTGATAACAAGGCCTCAATAGACATCGCACATAATCCAGTGCAACATGATAGGACTAAGCATGTTGAAGTTGACAGACATTTCATCAAGGAGAAACTCGAGGCCAAGATCATTGAGGTACCATTTGTTAAATCCGAAGATCAACTTGCAGATATCCTCACCAAAGCAGTCACCGGCAGAATTTTTCACAGCTCACTTAGCAAGTTGGGCATTGATGACATATATGCACCAACTTGAGGGGGAGTGTCAAATGAGCTGTACACCATATTAGTCTGCAATCATGCTAGATTATAGGATCAATTACAGGATCAGATTGATCCTCTGTATATCATGTTTCCTAGAATAGTTTTCTTTCTTCTCTTTATAAACCAATGTATTGCTACATGATTTACATCAATCAATATATTTTTCAACTCATTTACAAGACTAACATTCAAAAATCCCATTTTTATTTTCATTTCTTCTGCATTTTCATTCTCATTCTTGTTTCAAGCACAAAAGATTCAAAACAAAGCACAAAATACAGCAGAGATAAAAACCATTTTAAAAAACACTCACTTGAGTAAAAGGGGAGTGACAGGATGGGCCTTTCCTTAAAGAACCCAGGTTTCACCTCAAGTAGCTGCCCCTTCTTCCCTAGTGGCTTCCCGGTCTTTCCATATTCTGGGACATCCTCTGTCAAGATTATCTACAAAATGCAAAACCCCAGATGAAGAAATCTTCACAAGACCCCAAATTAGCAGTAGATTTGATGGGACGCAAGCAAATGAAGGAGATGCATACCTTCTCGAACTTCCTGGCTTTCTTCTGAGCAATTACCACTGTTGAGAAGAGATTCTTGTCATTGGTTCCTGGGTTCTGATGGGCTTTTGTTATGGAGATGCTTGAGCTCTGCAGCAGTGAGCAACAGCTCCATGAATGGGCTCTTCTCCCTCTGTTCTCTCTCTGCCTTATCTGCCCTGGTTTGAGCAGAAGAAGTCAGATTTGAATGGGGTTTTTGTTTGATGGAAAAATGACCTTTTTGTTATAAATGGGTGGCCCACTCGGATGGAAGATCTACACCGTTGCCTAATTAATGATGGGGCTGTCAAAAGTTTCTATTTTAATATTGGAATAGAAGATCCTAACCATCTAATTTCATGATCAGCTGTAATCTTTTATTGTTATTACTGATGAGGGTGAGATTTTAGCCGGGCAAGGTCCATCCTGGAATCCACCTCGGTTAGGCCCAACTCAAATTACTTGTAGGTTAGCCAGAGCTTTGGCCCAATGCCATATTGATTTCGAATTTCAAGACCAAGCCCAAATCCCAGTACGTTAAATCTGAACTACAACAATCATCCATCCTAAGCACAGGCACGACAGTGCGGCTTGGCACCTGCTCCATTTAACTACTTTTAACATCATTTTGACAAAAAAAATATGATCTCCAACCATTTATTGGATTTTTTGTATTGGCCATTTTGTTAGCCATGGATCCCTATCGACCCCACGAAGAGGAGCAACCAGATCATTGAGTCCTGTCAACATGACATGTTTTCTAGGAAAAATAATATCCATCTGTATCAATTGTTATTTTGTTCCATTTAGACCTTGATTTATGTATTCATTTCATTATATTAACTGTGGTGTGGATTACAGACCTAGGGGAGAACTTTTAAGGATGCATATGGTAGCCAGCCACTGCTAAGAGTGCTCCGGCAAACAAACCGAGAGTAACCCAAATCAAGCCGTTATTTGGTTGGATGTAGACATTTTTATACATGGGCTGTAATCAGATCCGAAAGTAAAATTTAGCCATAACATTGAAGTTAATATGCAGAGTCATTTAAAACTAGCAAAAAATGCCCGTATTAGCATTATTTATGAATATTAGAAACTTATTAAAACTAAAATACACGCATGCACACTTTATAGTGGGGCCCATCGGATGATTCATCCAAATGGACTACCACATGGGACCCCTTTGAATTATACTGATCGCTTCGTGTTTTACACCCATCTAGGTGGACTCACTATTGGATTGACGTTCAATTTTAAAGGGTCAAACTTGTTGGCTGCTGATGGAGGGCTGGTTTAGGATGATCAAATTGATCCCATATTTTGCACACCTCTCTATGCAGAGCAGTTACCATATTGGATATGCAATCAAGATATATGACAGTTATGATTTGGGACTTAAATTGTAAATACCAATACTGTAATTCAATCAATCAACACGGTCAAAATTGGAGGGAGTTCTCTTCCACAATAAAACATGTGAAAATCAATGTCTGATTTATCAATTGAAATCAGCTAGCTTCAATATATATATATATATATATATAAACTAGCAAAAAAGGCCTGGACTTAATAAAAAAATATTTTACTTGGGGATTTTTTAGATACTAATGATTAGAAGATAAATCCAAAACAAATATAAATCATTTATTATTTTTAAAATTCTATATATCAAAATATATAAATTTCATGTATTTTGATATTTTGTGTTAAAATTTATTTAAAAATCTGAAATGTGTAACAAATTCTAACAACATTTATTCAAAACAAATTGAACTTATTTATGAAAATCATGATTTGGCTAATGAATATCAAGTCATTATATAACTGTAGGCTCTCAATTCATGGACCTCCCACCATAGTGGGGACAACTCTTATCGTCGGCGGTGGGGGGCGCATATTTAGCCAGTTGCCATTGGATATGGATCCAATGGATCCCCCTATTGTGAGAGTCGCTATCATAAAAGCATTTTTCACATATATATATAATAGCAACAAACGCCCGTGCTAAGCCCGGGCAAAAAGTCAAAATATGTTAAAATTTTATAATTCTTTTGAAATATTGTTAAGATAAAATAAATATAAAATAATTTTTTTTATTATCTTTGAATATTAAAAAAAATTCTATGTATGAAAATAAATATAAAATAAAGTGATTTACATAACACGATGACCCCTTGAATTTAAAGGCATTGACCATTACGACCGTCTGATTTACGGGTATATTATACCATTGATGATTGAAAATATAAGAAAAGAAAATAAGCCGGATGGATCTACATCTACTAAAAAAACCAAAAGAAATGGATAAAAAAATTAACATGTTTGACATCAGTGGGGGCTACCTTTGAAATGTTTTTAACGTGTGGGACCCACTGATGGCTCTACATCCAAAGAATAAAAAAGGGAAGATAAGAAGAAAGGAAATGGAAATCAAAGAAATGGAAATCAAATGATTTCATCCTCAACGGGCCACACACCCCCATCTGGATTTATGGTGATGGAACAATTGGCCACCACAGATGTGAAAAAATAAATGATAAGAGAAGGTTTGCAAGAGGTTGGGCGTTCAAACTCTTGATGATAGAGCCCTTACCACTGATTGTTATTTAATAAAGATGACTACAATACGTTTGTGTATGTGGGAAAGAAACTTTCATACAAGATGAGATCCTATTTCTTTGGAGAGAATATACTAAATAATATCTTTGACTTCCCAGGCCAGCTCTCACACAGTCTCTACATATCTTGGGTTTCTTGTTTTGCTTCATTTATCCAACTCACACAAATCTGTGATTGGCATGATTGGTATGGGAAAGAGTCTTCTTTCTTTTTAAACTCTGACTGCTTGTCTTCATTAACGTGTGGGTCCTCCTTATCACTCCCCCTCAAGCTGGAGGATGGTAGTGGCACAACTCCAAGCTTGGTTCGCAGACTTTGAAATGATTTTCTTCCAAGTGGTTTGGTAAACACATCTGCAGTTTGATTTGTGGATTTTACAAACTGAGTAACCAAAGACCCAAGTGCAACCTTTTCCCGTACAAAATGATAGTCAATTTCTATGTGTTTTGTGCGGGCAAAAAAGAGCACTAATATTGTCAGAAAAGAGAACTGGAGGTCTAGAGAGAAACACCCCAATATCTCTTAGAATGTAGGAAACCCATGTAATCTCAGCGGCTGTGGATGCGAGTGCTCTATATTCTGCTTCAGTGCTTGACTTCGATACTGTAGTTTGCTTTTTGGCTTTCCATGATACACAATTAGATCCAAGATATACACAATATCCAGTTGTTGACCGTCTTGTTTTTGGGCATCCAACCCAATCTGCATCAGAAAAGGCATATAGGCTAAGAGATGATTCATGATTGGGAAGAGATTCTGATTCCATAATTAATGATTCCTTGAAGGTACCGAAGTGTTACTTGCCAATGCACATATGTGGGTTGCTGTATAAATTGGCACACCAAATTTACTACATAAGTTAAATCTAGGCGCGTGAAGGTGATGTACTGGAGTGCACCAACAATGCTCCGATATTCTGATGCATCCACCAGTAGCTTACTTTCAGAGTGCAAGTCATGTTGTTGTGCTAGAGGAGTTCCAATTGATTTGCTGTTTAACATTTGAGCCTTTGATAAGAGATCCATCACATATTTTGATTGTGAGAGAAATAATCCTCCATGGAATCTCGAAATTTCAATACCTAAGAAATAGTGTAACTCCCCAAGATCCTTCATAGCAAACTCTAAACTCAGTTTATGTATCAATTGAGATAGCAACAAGTAGTTATTGCTTGTGACAATAATATCATCGACATAAAGGAGGAGTAATATAGTTCCAGCTGAACAATGTAGAACAAATAACGATGTGTCTGCCTTACTGCAAAAGAACCCAACATGTAGTAAGAAAAGACTAAATCTGTCAAACCAGGCTCTTGGTGCTTGCTTAAGCCCATAGATGGCCTTGTGTAACTTGTATACATGGGTCGGACATATTGGGTTTGTGAATCCAGGAGGTTGGTCCATGTACACTGTTTCTTTGAGAAGGTCATGTAGGAAAGCATTCTTGACATCTAATTGGCGAACAGGCCAATTAGAGACCACTGCCAAAGTAAGAATTATTCGAATGGTTGCATGTTTGACAACTGGATTAAAAGTTTCATCAAGTCAATCCCTTCTTTTTTATTGTAACCCTTTGCCACCAGCCTGGCTTTAAACCGGTCAATTGATCCGTCGGACTTCAACTTGGTTTTAAAGACCCATCGAGGGCCAACCACATTCATATCAGGTGTTCTTGGAATAAGGGTCCAGGTTTCATTTCTATGAAGTGCTTCTAATTCTTCTTTCATAGCAGCTACCCACTGAGACTTTTCCAAGGCATCATGAACATTATCTGGTTCTTTTTCATCAAAAAATTAAGTCGATATCATTGCCGTAGGATTGGAACTTGCCTTGGATCTTGTTATCATGGAATGAGTCCTCACCGTGGGCTTATTTTTATTTTTCTGAATTGGCACCTCAATGGGCAATTCCACAAAGAGATCACCCGGTAGGCCATCAGAACTTTTGTGAGAAGTGTCAACCTCATCTTCATTACTCATATGTTTGGATGTGGGTCCTAATGAGTGTGGAGGTGATGATGATTGACTAGTACCGATTTCAGCACTTGAGAACATGGGAGATGAAGACTGATTCTGGGTGGATAATGTGGGTGGCTTTTCTAACAATGAAGCATTCTGAGCTTGTGTGGCAATTGATGAATGAGCGCCACTACTGGGTGTCAACGTTTTTGATGTCAAACGTTGTCTTTGTAAATCATCTACATGTGTCCCAGGGAAAGAAACAATTACCTGATTTCCAACCTCTGATTTGTGAGAAGCATTCACATCATTTTCTTTGATCTCATCGGCGGGTTCCACACTTGGGAAATTCCAATTAATAAACTCAGAATATGTTGTGATGGCACACGGTTTCTGCGCAGGCTCCAATAAATCTTGTGTATTTTTATATGGAAACACTGTCTCATCAAATATCACATGTCGTGAAATAAAAATTTTCCGACTTTGTGGATGATAGCATCGATAGCCTTTATGAATTGGGCTATACCCCACAAAAACACAGGGGTAAGATTTTGTCTGAAATTGTGGTTATTCCGATCTCGTAAATACGGAAAGCACCGACACCCAAAGATTTTTAAGTTTGAGTAATCAGGGTGTGAACCATAAAGTTTGAAGATGGGTGTGTCCATTTTCAAAATAGTAGATGGAAGCTTGTTTATTAAAAATACGGCAGTCATAAATGCTTCAACCCACAAAAAATGTGGTAAATTTCCATGTAACAAAAGAGTTAGCCCAGTCTCAACTATGTGCCGATGCTTTCTTTCTTCAACTCCGTTTTGTTCTGGTGTACCAAGACATGAAATATGTCTTTGAACCCCACATTGTTCAAGGTGATGAATGAACTTGTGGGATTGGAATTCTCCCCCTCCATCACTTTGGAAAATCTTAATTTTAGTAGAAAATTGATTTTCCACTAGGTTCTGAAACTTGATGAAGTTTTCAAAAAAAGTTTGACTTATGTTTGAGAGGATAGAACCATGTGAACCTGGTGCAATCATCTACAAAGATGACATAGTATTTGATCCCTTGGGAAGAGGACACCGGGGCAGGCCCCCAAAGATCACAGTGGACTTTCATAAGCGGCGCAGTAGCAATTTTATTATTTAAAGAAAAAGGGAGTTTACAACTTTTCCCCATTTGACAGCTAGCACAAATGCTAGGAACTTTATTCCAAAAACTAATATCAATAACACCTTAAAAATTCAAAAGCTTCAAAGATTTCTCACTAGGATGACCCAATCTTTGGTGCCAAGTTTCATCTGTGGCTTTTCCAGATCTGAGGGCCACAAAAGCTGATACTGCTTTATTGTCCAACGCATAGAGACTACCCTTCTTACTGCCCGTTGCCATCATTTTGCCCGTGGCTCGCTCCTTTACAAGAAATCCAGAATCAGAAAATTCAAAAACATATGAGTTATCCTTAGCAAACTGTGAGATAGATATCAGGTTCTTTTTTATTCTTGGAACTACCAAAACATCTTTAAGTGTCATGGTACCAAATTCTGATTTAGTAAATGCATTACCAGTGTGTGAAATATTGAGTCTTGAACCATCTCCAACCATTATTTTGTCATACCCATTGTAAGGTTGTATATCAGAAAGCTTACCTGGGTCATTGGTTACATGTGCATTAGCTCCTGTATCGACATACAAATTTGGATCCTGGACGTCTGAAGTAGAGAGGGCAGTTAATGCTTGAGATAGATCTTCGGGTGCCTGGTATGAATAATCCCATCTATAAAAACACTTCATGGCTGTGTGATTACGTCGGCCACATATTTGACATGGATCTGGTACCCCACTTCCTTGATATCCTGGATTATTATTCTGAAACCCTTTTTTAGAATTTCTAGAAAAATAAGGCTCAGCATTACCTGTTTGGTTTAGAAATTGTTGATGTCCAGTATTGTTATTTTGCTGGGGAGGACGGGACCCCTGGTTTTGGCCGACAGCAGTGAAGCCACAACCACGAGACGAATATTGGTTATTGTAACCACCACGTCCTCTGTTGCCACCTCTCCCACGGCCACCACCTTGCTGCCGTTGGGAGACAAACACCATATTTGGATCAACATACTTTGGCTCTGGTTCTATGCTTTGAAGGTGGAGCTCATAATTTTGTACCGCAGTCACAAACTGGGTGTATGTAGGAAAGGGATGTCTTTCCAGCATAGAGGTCACAAGGACACTGTACTTCTTCCCAAGTCCTTTAGATAAGTATATTACCTTGTCTTCATCAGAGACAGGCTTTTGAATAGCAGCAAGGCCATCAAACACATTCTTGAAGGATTTCATATACTCGGTCAAGATTTGGCTGCCGAGTTTAAGGTCCTGCATTCTCTGCTTCAAATGAGCTTCTCGTTCTTTTGTAGCATGGAGGAAGTTATCTTCAAGACAGGACCAGATTTGTTTGGCTGTGGTACAACCGACAACCTGTTGGAAAAATGGCTAAGAGAACCCACCTTTAGGGCCTGTTTCTATGTAAGAATTCTTAGAATTCATGTCTATGGGATTTTGTAGAATTTGAGAAGTTGGAATTTTGAAATGCTACAAATTCTAGCATTCCTAAATTCTCCGTTTCTTTTGTACCTAGAATTCCTGCCTGAGAATCTCTGCACATTGCAATGATCTTCATCTCAGTTCTGTCCAAAGAGGTTGGATACATGAATTCTGGGGTTTATTCGGTCTCGATGTAGGAGGAGATGGATTTCTTGTACAAGCATTGAGGAGGATGGTATGGTTTTGAAAGATGTCAGATGAAAATAAAATTGAGATTAGATCAAAAGAAAGGTGTGGATTTGGGAGGTTTTGGGTTTCATGGAACCAGATATATGAAAGGAATGTAAAGAAAGAAGATAACCAGATCTGATTTTTTTTTAGAGGTGCAGCGAAGAAGATGACCTTCCACCATCAGAGAGAGCCGGAGTTCTAAGGAAGCCTCCCGGAATGCCAGAATTTATAAATGCTGGAGCAAGGGCTAGCATTTTGGAATTTCACTTTTTTGGAATTCCAAAATACTATTTGCCTCAAATGCTGTGAATTCTAATAAATGAACATAGAATTTCTGACTGGAATTCAGGAATTCACAGACAGCCTGAATTCCTGTCAGAAATGCTTGAAAAGAAACAGGCCCTTAGGCTATCTTTGGGCCAAACTAAAAGTGGGATCCACTTATAGTTTTAGGTGAGAATACATGGGAATGTAATCTACTCCATGAGTAGACTAATGACATGTATTGGGTTGCTCTAATCCATTAAGGAGTGAATGAGAAATTGCCTCCTAAACAATACTACTTGAACATGTTAAACATGGAAAGAAAGGGAAGTGAAAAACTTGCTTCCCACATTGCTTGAGAGCAATACATTTCTTTGGTATAAATATGTTTACCTTAGTGGTATAAGATGAGCCCCAAGGGGCATCCCACTTTTGTGGAGGAGGGAGGACGTAGATCTTTGTTGGGTCACCACCGGGTCACCACCACACGCGCGCCCCGCCCCGGGCCGGGCCGGGCCTGGGCCTGGGCTTCACACGCGGGTTGGGCCTGGCTCGGCCCATTACCATTTATTATTTTTTGGAGAAATTTTATTTAATTAAAATTTCTTTTCCAAAGGGTGTGTCCAAGAGGTGTGTGCCCATTCGCAGTTGAAAGGGTGTCCAAACCCATCCTACAGTTGTGTCCAAAGAAAGAAGCACCTGTTCAGTGAACAGTCATTGTTCTGAACAGGTGCAACCCCATCTGAACTGACCTGTTGAAGGCTATAAATGCATACTGCTCTCAGCCTTTTCAATCATCCTGTTTCACTGCAATTGTTGCATCAAATTCGAGTCTGCATTGTCAGTCAAGAGAGAGTCCTGCTGTTGCACTCTGGTTCAAACAGACACACAGTTTTGCAGTGCTGCTACTGTGTGTTGATCATTGTATCCTGGGAGACAGAAGCCACTGAAGCCTGTTAGCACCATTGCAGGGGCGAAATTTGTCTTAAGAACATAGTGTTGAACACTAGCCTTGATCTACCTTCTGCTGCGAATTTCTGAGTTTCGTAAGTTCAAACGAAGTACTGTTTTTCTGCCTTCAAACAGTAAGTGAATTTTACTTCTAAGATTGCTTTCTGTAACTCTGTTTTACTGTTGCTGTGATTCACTATTGTGAGGATCTGTAATCCTAATACTGAATGTTATAACTGTGTACTCGGATTAACAATCTTAAGACAAACCTCCATCCATCTGAGTACACTCTGTTATAAGATTTAAATCAGTATTTCTGGTCTACATTTCTGTTAGTCTTACTGCTGGTTTTCTGCTTCTTCTTTTTCGGAAACTAGTCAAGTAAAACTGAGTATCTCTATCTGTTTACAGTAAGCAGACCTGTAGTCTGTTCTGTAACTTTTCTAAGTAACCACTTCGAAGTTAATTGTTTACAGTAACCAGACCTGTAGTCTGTTCTGTAACTTTTCTAAGTAACCACTTCGAAGTTGCTTGTTTACAGTAACCAGACCTATAGTCTGTTCTTAACTTTAAGTAACCACTTCGAGTTACTGTTTACATTAATTCTGTAAAATTCTTTGTGCTGTATACAGTTATGGGTATTGAGAAGAATACTCCAGTCACTACCCATGGCCCTGTTTTGGTGAACCATGGGGAGAAACCTGAGAAGTTCAACGGTACTGAGTTTAAGAGATGGCAACAGAAAATGTTGTTCTATCTCACTACCTTGAACTTGGCTAGGTTCCTCCATGAAGAAGCTCCTGCTTTAAAAGAAGATGAGACAGACAAGCAAGTTGTTGCTGCTGTAGATGCTTGGAAGCATGCTGACTTCCTCTGTCGAAACTATATTCTCAATGGACTAGATAACACATTATATAATGTGTATTGTTCATTGAAGACTGCTAAGGAATTATGGGATTCACTTGACAAAAAGTACAAGACTGAAGATGCCGGAATGAAGAAGTTCGTTGTTGGCAGATTCCTTGACTACAAGATGAGTGATTCCAAGGCAGTAATCAATCAAGTTCAGGAACTTCAAGTCATTCTCCATGAAATTCATGCAGAAGGAATGTCTCTTAGTGAGTCTTTCCAAGTGGCAGCAATCATTGAAAAATTGCCACCACTTTGGAAGGATTTTAAGAACTACCTTAAGCATAAGCGAAAGGAGATGAGACTTGAAGACCTGATTGTCAGATTGAGGATAGAGGAAGACAATCGTGCATCTGAGAAAAAGGCAGGAAAAACCTTCACTGAAGCCAAGGCTAATGTGGTGGAACATGGGCAGAACCCCAAGAAGAGGAAGAACCCCTCAAATGGTCAAAGACAAGGTCCCAAGGACAACAAGAAGTTCAAAGGGAATTGCTATGTGTGCGACAAACCAGGCCACCGTGCTAAGGACTGTCGTAAGCGCAAGGACCAAGGAAATACAAGTAAGAAACCAGCGCAGGCCAACATGACAGAAATGGACAATCTCTCCACTGATGTTTCAGACATCAATCTTTCTGCTGTGGTCTCAGAAGTCAATCTGGTTGGCAACACCAGAGAATGGTGGGTGGACACTGGGGCCACTCGACATGTCTGCTCCAATAAAGACATGTTCTCCACTTATAATGCAACAAACGGAGAACAACTCTTTATGGGTAACTCTGCCTCTTCGAAGGTTGAAGGCCAAGGACAGGTAGTACTGAAAATGACTTCTGGAAAGGAACTCACCCTCAACAATGTGCTGCATGTACCTGATATTCGTAAGAATCTGGTATCAGGCTCACTACTGAGTAAGAAGGGTTTCAACTTGTATTTGAGGCGGATAAGTTTGTCCTCACTAAGTCTGGGATGTACGTGGGCAAAGGGTACATGAGCGATGGGCTCTTTAAAATGAATGTAATGACCATTGTCCCTAATAAGAAAAAATCTTCTGCTTATATGCTTGAGTCTTCTAATGTGTGGCATGGTAGATTAGGTCATGTTAACTATGATGCTTTGCGTAGATTAGTTAATATGGAATGTTTGCCTAAATGCAGCTTTGATTCAAATATCAAATGTGAAACATGTGTAGAAGCTAAACTAACTAGAACCTCTTTTCATTCAATTGAACAAACTTCTGAACCTCTTCAGTTAATTCATTCTAATATCTGTGACCTCAAGTTTGTTCAAACTAAAGGTGGTAAGAAATATTTTCTTACATGATTGCACAAGATACTGTTATGTTTACTTACTGAGAAGTAAAGATGAGGCCTTGGAAATGTTCAAACATTACAAGAATGAGGTTGAGAATCAACTTGAGAAGAAAATCAAGGTGATAAGAAGCGATAGAGGAGGTGAATACGAATCACCTTTTGGTGAATTTTGTTCACAGCATGGTATTATACACCAAACTACCGCTCCTTATTCACCTCAGCAAAATGGTGTTGCTGAAAGGAAAAACAGAACTTTAAAAGAAATGATGAATGCTATGTTAATAAGTTCTGGATTACCTCAAAATTTGTGGGGGGATGCTATACTCTCCGCAAATTATATTCTTAACCGAATACCTCAAAAGAAAACCAATAAGACCCCTTACGAGTTGTGGAAAGGCAGAATGCCTACTTACAAATACTTGAAAGTGTGGGGGTGTTTGGCTAAAGTGGCGGTTCCTACACCTAAAAAGGTTAAAATAGGACCAAAGACAGTTGACTGTGTTTTCATTGGGTATGCTCATAATAGCAGTGCGTATCGATTTATAATTCACAAATCTGAGATTCCTGATATGCATCCTAACACTATTATTGAGTCAAGGAATGCATCGTTCTTTGAACATGTATTTCCTAATAAACCCTCACAGGAATCGAGTTCTCTTAAACGAACTCAAGATACTGCTAATAGCAGTAAACAAAACCAACAAGAGATTGATGAACCTAGACGGAGTAAGAGGGCTAGAACATCAAAAACATTTGGTCCAGATTTTCTAACACTTTTGTTAGAAGATGAGCCTCAAAGCTTTAAAGCAGCGGTGTCCTGTCCCGAGGCACAATATTGGAAAGAGGCAATAAACAGTGAAATTGAATCCATTTTGCAAAATCATACGTGGGAACTAGTGGATCTTCCACAAGGTTGCAAAACTCTTGGGTGCAAGTGGATATTCAAGAGAAAGATGAAAGCAGATGGATCAATTGAAAAATACAAAGCCAGGCTTGTTGTTAAAGGGTACAGACAAAAAGAAGGCTTGGATTATTTCGACACTTATTCACCAGTTACGAGGATAACATCCATTCGAATGTTAATTGCAATTGCTGCGATACACAATTTCGAGATACATCAAATGGATGTAAAGACCGCTTTCTTAAATGGTGAATTAGATGAGGAAATATATATGGAACAACCCGAAGGGTTTAATGCTCCAGGACAAACCAAGAAAGTTTGTCGACTTGTCAAATCTCTATATGGATTAAAACAAGCACCTAAGCAATGGCATGAAAAATTTGACAGTTTGATGATGTCAAATGGGTTTAAGATCAATGAATGTGACAAGTGTGTATATGTCAAGAGCACTAACAATGGCTGTGTCATTATTTGCTTATATGTTGATGATTTGCTGATTATGGGTAGTAATGATGAAATCATTCAAGCTACCAAGCGAATGTTAAACAATAAGTTTGATATGAAAGATATGGGTGTTGCTGATGTCATACTAGGAATTAAAATTTCTAAATCATCGGATGGACTGATATTATCTCAATCGCACTATATTGAGAAAATACTCCAGAAATATAATCAAGATAATAGCAGTCCAGCGAGAACACCTATAGATATTAGTATCCATCTATCCAAAAATACTGGAAAAGGCATATCACAATGCGAATATGCGCAAATAATTGGGAGCCTAATGTATGTCATGAATTGCACTCGTCCTGACATTGCATATGCTGTTAGTAAACTGAGTAGATACACAAGTAACCCAGGATCAGACCATTGGAAGGCCATAGTCAGGGTTCTAAGATATTTAAAATACACCCAAAACTATGGATTGCATTACTCGAGATATCCAGCAGTACTTGAAGGTTACTGTGATGCCAACTGGATATCAGATACCAATGATTCAAAATCCACAAGTGGATATCTATTCACGCTTGGTGGTGCAGCGGTATCATGGAAATCTTCTAAACAAACTTGCATTGCTAGATCCACTATGGAATCTGAGTTTATTGCACTGGATAAAGCTGGCGAAGAAGCTGAATGGCTTCGTCAATTCCTAGAAGATATTCCAATGTGGTCAAAACCTGTGCCTCCTATCTGCATTCACTGCGATAGTCAATCAGCAATTGGAAGGGCGCAGAATCACATATATAACGGTAAGTCTCGACATATTCGTCGGAGGCATAATACCGTGCGACAACTGCTCTCTAATGGCATTATGACTATTGAGTACATAAAGTCCATGGATAACATTGCGGATCCCTTTACCAAAGGTTTAGCAAGAGAGCAAGTAAATCGTTCATCGAGGGGAATGGGCTTAAAGCCTATGAATGAAAAGTCGCCATAATGGCAACCCAACCTAGCTGACTGGAGATCCCAAGATCTAGGTTCAAAGGGACAACCGAATTGTGTGTGACTTAACGATATCACTATGGAGATAATATCTCCTGCTCATTCCTATAATAATAATAGTGATACCTGTAGCGAAAATTAGGGTAAGCAAGGCTTTTAATGATTCTTATATCTTGACTAATCAAGTGGGGTATAGCAGGATACTCTTAATAAGAATCACCTATGTGAGTGTGAACTGGGCCGTTTCTATGAGAATAATAAGGCTAAATTCTCTAAAGCACTCATGAAAACCAGGCATTGTTCAGGGCCAAAATGAACACAATCATTAGAACCAACTGTGTCCAGGAAGATTCTGTGTGAACTCTATTGTCTCGGTTTACGTAAAAGGTTGAGTAGTTCAAGACATCACGTTCACTGTTCAACCAGTAAATTCGATAGTACTTCACAAGGGAAGGTTCAAGGCCACAAGCTACCTTTCTCTATACAGAAAATTTCCATTTGTACTCTCTCTGTGTGTCTGCATATCATTTCATTGCTTTCAGTTAATTTCATTCATGTGGGGGATTGTTGGAAAAATGGCTAAGAGAACCCACCTTTAGGCTATCTTTGGGCCAAACTAAAAGTGGGACCCACTTATAGTTTTAGGTGAGAATACATGGGAATGTAATCTACTCCATGAGTAGACTAATGACATGTATTGGGTTGCTCTAATCCATTAAGGAGTGAATGAGAAATTGCCTCCTAAACAATACTACTTGAACATGTTAAACATGGAAAGAAAGGGAAGTGAAAAACTTGCTTCCCACATTGCTTGAGAGCAATACATTTCTTTGGTATAAATATGTTTACCTTAGTGGTATAAGATGAGCCCCAAGGGGCATCCCACTTTTGTGGAGGAGGGAGGACGTAGATCTTTGTTGGGTCACCACCGGGTCACCACCACACGCGCGCCCGCGCGCGCCCCACCCCGCCCCGACCCGGACCGGACCGGGCCTGGGCCTGGGCTTGGGCTTCACACGCGGGTTGGGCCTGGCTCGGCCCATTACCATTTATTATTTTTTGGAGAAATTTTATTTAATTAAAATTTCTTTTCCAAAGGGTGTGTCCAAGAGGTGTGTGCCCATTCGCAGTTGAAAGGGTGTCCAAACCCATCCAACAGTTGTGTCCAAAGAAAGAAGCACCTGTTCAGTGAACAGTCATTGTTCTGAACAGGTGCAACCCCATCTGAACTGACCTGTTGAAGGCTATAAATGCATACTGCTCTCAGCCTTTTCAATCATCCTGTTTCACTGCAATTGTTGCATCAAATTCGAGTCTGCATTGTCAGTCAAGAGAGAGTCCTGCTGTTGCACTCTGGTTCAAACAGACACACAGTTTTGCAGTGCTGCTACTGTGTGTTGATCATTGTATCCTGGGAGACAGAAGCCACTGAAGCCTGTTAGCACCATTGCAGGGGCGAAATTTATCTTAAGGACATAGTGTTGAACACTAGCCTTGATCTACCTTCTGCTGCGAATTTCTGAGTTTCGTAAGTTCAAACGAAGTACTGTTTTTCTGCCTTCAAACAGTAAGTGAATTTTACTTCTAAGATTGCTTTCTGTAACTCTGTTTTACTGTTGCTGTGATTCACTATTGTGAGGATCTGTAATCCTAATACTGACTGTTGAAACTGTGTACTCGGATTAACACAACCCTATATAGAACCTCTTCTACGAGTGTTCCAGTGATCCAGCTTCATAATAGGAGATCGTTTTCTCTTAGATCATCATACTTGGAGTCTGTCTTTCCTTTGTCACCAGTCTCCACTTCCTCTGGTATCTCTTGTGTAATTAAGTCCTTGATTTTCAGGCTTTCAATGAGAGGAAGGATTTGCATGCGTAGACTAGGTAATTGGTGAGATTCAGTTTCACTGAGACAATGGTGATGAGATGATGCAAAGCAGCAGCTGACAGGCTAAGGGAACTCGTCGTAGAGGATGAACTAGCCATGAGAGACTGTATCTAGAGCAGATGATGCTCTGATACCATGTAAAAATAAATGATAAGAGAAGGTTTGCAAGAGGATGGGCGTTCAAACTCTTGATGATAGAGCCCTTACCTCTGATTGCTATTTAATAAAGATGACTACAATACGTTTATGTATGTGGGAAAGAAACTTTCTTTTCATACAAGATGAGATCCTATTTCTTTGGAGAGAATATACTAAATAATATCTTTGACTTCCTAGGCCAGCTCTCACACGGTCTCTACATATCTTGGGTTTCTTGTTTTGCTTCATTCATCCAACTCACACAAATCTGTGATTGGCATGATTGGTATGGGAAAGAGTCTTCTTTCTTTTTAAACTCTGACTGCTTGTCTTCATTAACGTGTGGGTCCTCCTTATCAAGATGATTGATAGTATAAGAAAAAAAAATTGAAAGAGAGTGGGGCGGACAAGTGTAAGAGAAGAAAAACAACAAAAAGATGTACATTGCATGGGATGAGTGTACGTGGATATAAATATGAGTCATCATAGTATGTTTCTAATAGTTCTAACTCATGCGTACACAAATGACATCCTAACAATTATAAAAAAAAAAAAAACTAAGCTCGTGTATGATACCAACCCCAGTCCGATTGCCCACTACGGATACATATTGACCTAGGAAACTAATATCTATGCATAATCCATGAGTGGATCCCACTGCAGAAATAAGTTAAATGTGTGGGGCCCACCAATTGATTTGCATCCATTAAGAAACCAGATAACGGGGCTTGCCTCCCTCCATCAATGGGGCCCATTCTTGGAAAAAAAAAAGGGGTTAAGAGAAGGCCATTGGGATTTCATCCAATACTGGAGTCCAATCTTGAAATATATTTAATACGAACTGGTGCCCACTACTTAAACCATCCATTTGGGGAAAAAACTGAAAGGAGAGTAAAGGAGCTATATTAATCCATGAGTGGGTCCCACTGCAGAAATAAGTTAAATGTGCGGGGCCCACTAATTGATTTGCATCCATTAAGAAACCAGACAACGGCCAACAGGCTTGCCTCCCTCCATCAGTGGGGCCCACTCTTAGAAAAAAGGGGTTAAGAGAAGGCCATTGGGATTTCATCCAATACGGGAGTCCAATCTTGAAATATATTTAATACGAACTGGTGCCCACTACTGGAACCATTCATTTGGGGAAAAAAACTGAAAGGAAAGTAAAGGAGCAACAACTTGGATTTCATTCATCGGTAAGGCCCATAAAACATATTTAACATGGGACCCATTGATGATTAAAACCATGTAAAAAAATATGCCTACATGCCACCTACCAAGTTGGACTTTTAAACAAAGCCCAACCCAAGAACAGAGAGAAAAAAAAAGAATAAAAAAATAAAATATATGTTTACAAGGGCTGATCTGGGCTGGGTCTTTGGGCCCTTAAGTGCTATTCTTTAATAAACCAAAACTTGATGGTGACCCAATGCCGTGTGAAAGTAAGCCCATGTATAAAAATATACATAATTACTACCTACCAAGTTGGACTTTTAAACAAAGCCCGGCACACCAATACACAAGAAAATGAATAAATAAACCGTATATATCTTTACACGGGCTGAGCTGGGCTAGGTCTTCGGGCCCTCAAGTGCTAGTCTTTAATAAAGCAAAGACTGATGGTGAACCAATGCCGTGTGAAAGTAATTGATAGAAGAATATTAGGGGGATGAGAGATTTTAGGGTAGACTTTTAGAGGGAAGGATATTAGGAGGATGAGAGATTTTAGGGAAGTATTAGAGGGAAAGATTTTAGAAACGTATAATTGCTTGATTAATTGCTTGATGAGAGATTTTAGGGAAGTATTAGAGGGAGAGATTTTAGGAACATACAATTGCTTGATGAGGGGAGAGATTTTAGAAGATTGAGAAAGACATCAAGCAAGGCCACATGTGAAAGACAAAGGCTCTCTCGCTATTTTCTAAGTGATTTTTCTTAAAGGAGAATAATTGGGTGCTGAGGTGGCACCCCTCACAGCCCACCTCTCCCTTTCTGAAAGGAGAGACTTTTTAGGGATGAGGTGGCACCCCTCACCCCACCACCTCCCCCTTTGCTTTAATATATAATATAATATTCATTCACACGGTAAAAAGGAATTTATGTTATAGCACATGAATGAGCCATTCATGTTGTCCAGATGTGTCACTTAAAAAAAAAAAAAAAACAAGAAGAAAAGCTCTTCCCACATGATATATACACATGATGTCGTTAGAGATGCCCTAAAATAGAAAACAAAGATATACTCCAGCCACCTTACAAAGCTCTTTTTTTCCACTTATGCTCATTGCTTTGTTAGGCAATAGTCGGATATCTAATTAGCTATATATTTTTATTTGTTTTATGAAATTTATGTTGGATGATGTATATCTCTATTAAGAAAAATTAAGCATGGATGCCAGGTCTTTTTCTCGCAACCAACCTACCTAATATGTGAATGAAAATTAGAGTTTGTATTTATATGCTTATTCAACCAGAAATAAAATTTTCAAAAGAAGAAAGAGAGAGAGATCATTTTCCATCCACTTGAAACCTTTTCCAACCTCCTTCCATCGCAAATGGTTTTTTTTTTTTTTTTTGCAAAATCATGAAAAGATTGGCTTTGTTCGCACCACACGTGAAATTTTAAACACACCAAAAAGCTTTTTTCCAATTCCATATTTTTCTTCGGAAAAGATGGCCGCATACAGGTGCCTTAAATAGATCATCAAGTCATTCAAGCTACTTACCTAAATTCAATCTGTAGCCATTCAAGCATGCTTAAACTGCATAAAATCATCCAACTCAGCTGACATAGATAGTGTCCACCAAAAGGAAGGATATCCCATTCTTATTTCTTCACACACAGCCCGTAGCCATTCCAGCCCAGCACAATAGATTTACACACCAACGTTTCCAGCAGGGACGATGCTATGCAAATAGGGGGAGACCTAGGTACAGGTACATGGGTGCAGTCACACCCGTCAAATGGGTTGCGCTTCCAAAACCTATGTAAAAATTTTGACTCCATTTTAAGAAATCTAATAAAGTTTGTGGGTTTACTCTAAAATTTTTATGTGAAAATCCTCGATTTGCCCTAAAACCAAACTATCTATTAGAGTCCGCACCCCTCAAATGAAAATCCTGGGTCCGCATGCAAATGGAGGCAGAATGTCATCCCACTTGATTGTTGGAGCAAACATAAAAAGATATCTACCATCCATCACATCGAATATTGTATCTGCCACGACCCGAGCCCGAGATAAAATTTAAATCGAGTTAACCCCAAGTCGTGACCATACTTACTCCTGTGAACTTTGAACATAAAATTGACAAGGGATATCAAATTACACATTATGCGGAACATAAACAAATTTACATTGTTCATAAAAACAATACTGAATTTATATTATGAACAAGACATTTCTAAAAGTCTTATGTCATTATTACAATACTTTTCTTTTACTCAACGAGTCCTTCGGAAGTAGCTGTATTAATTGTTTCCACTGGTGCTGTGACCTCTAAAGGACTAGCAATGGCAGGTGTGCCTGTAATGCCATCAATAACACTATGAATTCAACAATTCAGCAATGTATAAACAGACATATGATTTCATATGCTAATCATAATTTCAATATGTCTAATTAATCATTAGACTTAAACAATTAAACAGTATCAATTTGTCTAATTCAATGTTAGATTAAAAACCAATAACATTTTTAACGTCAATAACAATCTTTACAATATACAAATCAGTTTCACATCTTCCTCAAAAGGAAGGATTACCATCTTCCTAAACATGAAGGATTACGTAACCAGTAACAATGTGAGTCTTTATAATTTGGCAGACTACCATAGCATTTTCAATTCAAATTATATTTTCCTAAAAAGGAAGAATTGCCTCTATTGGCACAGGACTGAAGAGCGCATCCTTCACGACTCAGGCCTCAAGGACTTATCAAATAAGCGGCATCTACGCAGTATCTTGATCAAAGATCACTGACCTCATCACGGAGCTCCGAACACTCCAAATAATCTACTGCAGCAGACAGAAATCACTGTCGTGCCAGACTCAATGTATAATACAATTCATTTCATTTACTTTTCGTTTAATTATAAATAAATGGAGACAAATCAATAAATAATCATTTCAAGATTCGTTTCAATATACAAATCAATAATTACCTTATCTGGGTTTGATTTACCGTATAGTGTCATTTAAGACAATAAAGAACATACATTTGACAATTCGAATTCAATTAAAAACTACCATCCAATTTGGTGTAATCCTCAGTTATTTAATGTATTGTGTTATTCTCGATGAATATCACAGTGATATATAATTTTGCACATTAAAGTCCCTTTAATTAACACCTATGGAGGTATAAACAATAGAAACAACATTGACTCAATCAATAGGCTATTAATCTTAAAATTCTGAGATTAATTCTGAAATTTCCTGACTGTCGGTCAGCTCGTCGGTTAACCGACATTCATCGGTTCAGTTGTCAGTTAACTCTCGGTTCGAAAACCAGAGAGAACTAATTCATGAAAATTACTAACCAGTCGGTTAACCGACTTACACTTGTCGGCAGACCGAACCAAGTTCGGTCAGGTCTCAGTTCCAAAACCAGAGACGCAATTTTTCCCACATTTATAACATCAGTTAGTGTGTCGGTTCACTCTCGGTTAACCGACACTTGTTGACTCAATTGTCGGTCAGGTCACAGTCCAAAAACCAGAGACATTTTTTTTTCTCTACTCTACACTGTCGGCCAGGTCGTCGGTCAGCTTGTCGGCTGACCGACACTGCCCAGAATTTTCTACAGAATTCGTCATTCAAAATTCTGTTTTAACCATTATTCTCCAACCTGCACAAAATACTTGGAACCACCTGTTCCCTTCTCAGGTAGCATTTATACAAGATAAATAACACTTCTATTTCATTTTAAATCAATTCCATTCATTAATATCAATCAGTTTCTATCATAACTTGGGTTCAACACCCTATCTCTTCTAAAATAGAGATAAAACCGTATTTAGTAACATATGAAACATAGAGGTCTATTTATACTTGCACAAATTCTAACCTATCTTTTCTTTCACCATTCAATCATTAAATCAGACACATTTCAGCCCATTCAATGAATACCAACACAATAAAGTACATAACCATAAGGGCTGGACTCAATTTCACAATTGAACTAAGAGAAGTTAACATGCAATAGCATCTAATCATGTGCACTTATTTATACTTGCCTTTACTTGATTCTAGCACAAAACCACCAATTCCAAGCCTTGGAACAGTTTCAGACTTCTTTTAAGCTTGTTTCCAAAGAACTCCAACAAGAGAATGAGGAAGAATACAAGTTTCCAATTTCTCTTTCTTAGAACCCACTCACAGATTTCATCCAAATCATAGAGAAGAGAAAATGAGGAAATGAGGAAGAAACGAATGAAGAAGGAAAAAAGAAGAAACGAAGGTGATTGAGAGGACCAGCTGTAGCAGCTACTGACAAGCTCTCCCTGCATCCCTTTTATGTTTCCAGCTCATGGCTTCACTTAAGCCTAGTCATAATGTAATTTTTGCATTTCCACCCCCTGTCTTTTACATATCTCCAATTCAAGTCAAATTAATACCCATTTAATTCATCTCAAGTCAAATGACTTCATGTATTATCAAAATTGATGTACTCATCGAGATACACACGATGATACCAAATTTCATCTCACTTGATGAAATATGTATAAATTCAAATTTACACAAAAGTCCTTCATTTCAAAACTCAACTTAATTAACTTAAATGCCTTCCAAATCATTTCATTAGGCTTTATTCATTCTTGGAAGACTAATTGGATCATTTCATTCATTAAGCACCAATTAAGTTGATTAATCATGCTTAATCCACATTAATCTCGATTAATTAGAGTTAATCCTGATTAACTCGGGATGAGATGTAACGTTCCCCTAAACTTTTAGAATCATTCGGTCCTCCGAATGCAAAATCAATTAAAACCATATACGAAATCAAAATAAGAATCAATAATCACTTATCATGTGATTTCATTGACGCATGATAAGTCTATAAACTTTAATTCATTTTATTATTCTAATGCGTAAATCTTGTTCTCTCTAGCTGACTTTTCCACCTAATTTGGTCACATCATTAAATCTCATACCAGATAGAACTTTTACAAATAAATATTTCCAGTTCCATTTAGGAAGATGTAATAGATGAAACAATTTAAACAAATACTCAAATTTTACATGTTAACAGGTCAATATGATAACACATAACATATATCTTTCCATCAAGACCTGTCTTTACGATCTCCATATATTTCTGTACTTCCTGGATAGATAAAGTATCGAGTGTGATGAATTTCAACATCACTGCTTATTTCAAATTCTTTTCTTCTGGTATTCACAATTTGTCTCTGAAGTAAAGAACTCTTTCAACCAATCATAAAATCTGACTTTTCAACTGTGTGGGGAGATTTTCAAAGCTCCAGGATTACGTTAATCACAGCCATCAGATGGGACTAAGCATTCTCACGTGCCATCCGCGTGCCATCCACGTGGCACCGGACTCACCTCGGCTACCGGGACAGAGGCCTCAGCCGAAATCAGGCAGGTCCTGGCCGCTAGCGCCGAGCTCGGGTACCCAGGTGCCCACCTCGGCTAAAAGCTTGATCTCGGCCAAAGGAGCCGGGACGAAAGCCGAAGCAAGGGAGAATCCCCATTCGCGCCCTTCGCCCGCCACGCCGTCAGACACGTGGAGGAATAGGGGCGCGAGCCAGTGAGACAGATGCGACATCCAGCCATCCACAATCTTCGCCAGATCACTGACAGGGCGGCATCCAGCGGCTGAAGCCAAATCAGGGCAAGGCCCGAGGGTGGGTCCGATGGGACCTCTACTGCCAAAGGCGTCCAACATGATCTGGCCCAACATGACGCATATTAAATGCAATGTGGGCTGATCCGACTGTCATTAAATGCAAAGTGGGCTGGTATGGACCGCATTTATTACTTTGTGGGCTGATAAAGACTTCCCTATCAAATCATGGGACCCACGCCAAAATATCATCAAAGATATCATCCAGTTCTCTATAAATAGAACCCCATTTCACATGCAAGGTACGCAATATACACACTTGAGAGTCGCCATTTTGCCTCTCTTCTCCCTCTCCTTTGTTCCAGTTCACTTATTGACTTAGGCATCGGAGAGCCTTGCGCCGTTCAGGCCAAGGTCCTCTGACCGTTTGCTCTTCCCTTTCAGGCTTTGAGGCAGCAGATCATCTTCTTCATTTGGATAAGTCCTGTAAGGCACCCCGATTATTGTGGGTCATATTTTTCTGCACCTACAATTGGCGCCGTCTGTGGGGAAGCACTATCCCAACCTTCCCAACCTTCTCAATCTTCCCAGAAACCATGCCTCCGAAAGCTAAGAAAGGCGGAGAGTCCCTAAGAGCAAGACTCAAGCGTCCGAGCCCGTCGACGGACGTCCCTCCTCAGGGGCGGTCCGGAACGGTGCATGGCGCGTCTGCAGGCGAGGAGCGCGTACGCTCGCGGCCCTTCGTCGAGATTCCCTTCCAAGAGGGAGTTGAGACCCTCGTTCTCTAACGACGAAGTCGTGCCTCCCTGACGGGACGAGCGTCGACATGAGCGCCCTCTCAAAGGCAAAGTTGCGGCAGTGGAGGAGCCACGTCGTGTGCAACCCCCTGATGATGGAGGAGACATAGCAGCTCAAAACGCTCTCCTCCAGAAGCAGGAGCAAATAATCCACCAGCTCCAGCAGCAACTGAGAGCGGTGCAAAATGCCTCGCTAAGGCAGCCCTCAGAGCCCCAAGGCGAGAATAGAGCTGTCCAGAGTAAGGTAGTCTAGCCCTTCCGCGAGGATCTGAGAGCCTTTTTGGATCAGAAGCGCAGCCAGGCCCACGATGAAGGCTCGAGCAACAGCCATAGTCATCGTGGCCGCGACGGATGAACTCATAGCCGTCATAGCCGAGGCCATTCGAAGCGGAAGCCAAGAGCACTGACACCAGAGAAGGATGATGAGCAGGAGCGGCTCGACAAGCGTATCAAGCTGGCTCTTCAATATAACCTGGAGATGCGGGACCAGCAAGAAATATGTGGCCCCACCGATCTGGGGGCCTCTCCCTTCACACGGGACATCGAGAGAACTCCCTTGCCTAAGAAGTTCTCTGTCCCGCGGTTCGTCCCCTACGACGGACTGTCTGACCCAACCGCTCATCTCCAGCACTTCTCTTAGAAGATGTCCATCTGGGGAACGAGGGCCACCTTAACTGTAAGATCTTCTCCTCCAGTTTGAGTGACCTCCCTCTGAGGTGGTTTTGCGCCCTCCCGGAGAGGTCTATCTCGAGTTGGAGGGAGCTCCATCTCTCCTTCCTGAAGAAGTTCCAGGCCTACAACGTCGTCCCCAAGACTGATGCTGATATTCTTGCCCTGAAGATGAAGCAGGGCGAAAGCCTCTCCCAGTTTGCTCAGCGGTTCTGGGCGGTTTACAGCCAGATCGAGGATACCAGAGAAGAAGTGGCGATTCTCTCCTTCCGGAATGCCCTGTTACCAGGGCACGAGCTGCGGAAAGATCTAGTTGGAGACCCCGCTCCCTCCATGCCGGCCTTGATGTCCCGGATAAAGCGCTTTGTCGCCCGGGAGGAGGATGAGATCCGGGCACTGGAAGAAGAGGGCCTGAGACCCAGGAAAGGAGCAACCAACCCCAGCAGAGGGGTAAGAAGCCCTTCCAGAAGCAAGAGCCGAAGCAAGCCTGGGTCTCCAGTTCGGCGAAAGCTACAGCGTCCGGGTTTAGGGGCAGCAGGAGGACCAGACCTCCCTCCGACGCCTACCAGGCTGTGAACATCGTCTTCAAGGAGCCGATCCACCAGGTTATGAACAAGATAAAGACCAAGCCATTCTTCAAGTGGCCTCAACCCTTGCAGGGCGACCCCTCCACCCGTGACCAAACCAGGTTCTGTGCCTACCATAAGGGTAACGGGCACAGGACTGAGGAGTGCAGGGCTATGAAGTATCACCTGGAGAGGCTCGCCAAGGAAGGCCACCTTGCGGAGTTCATGAAGGCAAGAGATGTCAGCAGCGGCGGTGGCAGCCGAGCTCATCAAAGCGCGACTAAGGATCCAGACAGCGAAGACTCTGAACAGATCATCAATGTGACCCATCTGGCGCCCTCAGCTCCCTCTCCCTCAGCTCGAGACAGCCCTCAGGCTCGTGTCGAAGCCAGGCGGGCCTCGCATGGGAAAGAGGTGATGAGAGCCGAGCTCGGGCCAGCGTCCAAGAGAGCGTGCCGCGACCGACCAGCCATCTCATTCTCAGACAACAACCTGGAGGGAATCCAGGTTCCCCACAATGATCCCCTGCTCCTCACGATGAAGCTAAAAGACTTCACTGTGAAGAGGATCCTCATCGACTCCGGCAGCTCTTCCGAGGTCCTCTACTATGAATGCTTCAAGAAGATGAGACTCTCAGAAGCCGAACTGAAGGAGGTCCGTACGCCCCTGATAGGGTTCTCCGCCAAACCAGTCTACCCCAAGGGAAGAATCACCCTGGAAACCCGAGTGGGCGGAGCCTCCGTGATGGCCGACTTTCTGGTAGTGGACGCCCCTTCTCCCTACAACGTTATCTTGGGCAGAACGTGGCTCCACAAGATGGAAGCAGTCCCCTCCTCCCTCCACCAGAAGCTGAAGTTCGTACTCGAAGACAAGGAAGGCAAGATGGAGGTGGTCACAGTGGAAGGAGATCAGCAGCTGGCCAGGCAGTGGATGCTAGCCATGGTCCCCAGAGAAAATGAGCCAGAGCGCGTCAACCTGGCAGAGTTCGAAAAGGGGCTAGATGAGATCAGCCGAGATCCTGATAAGAAGAGTATTGAGGATCTAGCCGAAGTCAGGCTCGACTCAGCGACCCTGACAGATTTTTCCTGATCGGCACTCAGCTGCCTGACGAAGAGAAAGCCGAGCTCTCATTGTTTCTGATGCAGAACGTGGATGTCTTCGCCTGGACCCCAAGCAAAATGCCTGGGGTCGACCCCGAGGTCATGTGCCACAATCTGAATGTGGATCCCAGCCACAAGCAAGTGGTATAGAGAGCCCGAAGGATGGGGTTACAGCAGACGGATGCGGTAGTCGAAGAGGTCGACAAGTTGCGCAATCCGGGAGGTCCAGTATCCGGTCTGGCTGGCTGATACAGTGGTGGTTAAGAAGAAGACTGGCAAATGGAGGGTGTGTGTGGACTTCACATATCTCAACAGGGCTTGCCCTAAGGATAGTTTCCCCCTTCCAAAGATTGATCAGATGATCGACGCCACCGCTGGCCATGACCGAATGAGCTTCCTCGATGCCTACAGAGGCTACCATCAGATTCCGATGTATGAGCCAGACGAGGAGAAAACTGCATTCATAGCCCCCCGCGGCACTTATTGCTACAAGGTGATGCTCTTCGGGCTGAAGAACGCGGGGGAAACATATCAGAGCCTCGCGACAAAGATGTTCCAGGCACAGCTCGGCAAGACAGTGGAAGTCTACATCGATGATATGGTCGTCAAATCCAAGCACTCCAGCGACCATCTGGCGGATATGGCTAAAGTCTTCAGCATCCTCCGCGAGTTCAAACTCAAACTGAATGCTTTTAAGTGCGCCTTCGGCGTGGCTTCTGGCAAGTTCCTCGGGAGCCTGGTAACGGAAGGGGAATAGAGGCCAACCCGGACCAGATTACTGCAATCTTGGGCATCCATAGCCCATCTACTACAAAGGAGGTCCAGAAGCTTACAAGCATGGCTGCAGCACTCAATCGCTTCATCAGCAGATCATCAGATAAGTGCCGGCCTTTCTTTCAGCTTCTGAGAAAAAACTTAAAATTCCAATGGACCCCTGAGTGCGACCACCCTTACTCTCTACCCCAACTCGGGGGGAGATTTTGTATCTATATCTTGCGGTCTCGGATCATGCGGTGAGCTCCGTCCTCATCAGAGAGAACGAAGGTTTCCAAAAACTAATTTACTATACAAGCAAGATCCTACTTGATGCCGAGACCAGATACCTTTTGCTGGAAAAGCTCGCGTTGGCAGTTGTCAGCGCTTCCCGCAAGCTCTCCCATTATTTCCAATCCCACACCATTGTGGTGATCACAGAGCATCCACTCCGTTTGATATTCAAGAAAGCTGACTTTTCAGGGCGAATCTCAAAATGGGCAGTCGAACTGGGGTAGTATGACATTCAGTACCATCCCCGGACTGCGATCAAAGCCCGGATTCTGGCAGACTTCATTGTAGAGTTCGTCTCGCCCAGCTCAGCTCCGACCCAGCCCGGCACGGAACTGGGGGCATAGGGCATGAGCCTGAAGTAACCGAGGTTGAACAAGCTCCCGCCTCGGCATGGAAGGTCTTTGTTGACGGTTCATCCACCTCCAAGAGAGCTGGCGCCGGCATAGTCCTCCAATCACCAGAGGGACTGGTCATAGAGCAAGCCTTCACCTTGGACTTCAAAGCAACAAACAATGAAGCGGAGTATGAAGCTCTGATAGCAGGCTGAACAGCGCCCGAATCCTCGGAGCCCAGCAACTGGTGATATTCAGCGATTCACAACTGGTAACTAGCCAGCTCGCTGGAGAGTACCAGGCCAGGGACGACAGGATGGTGGCCTACTTAGCCCTCGCGAAAAAACTACTCTCTCATTTCCAGACAGCCGAGGTCATGCAAATCTCCAAAGATACCAACACGCACGCTGATGCGCTTGCAAACCTGGCCTCCGCTGTCGAAGCAGGAAAGAAAAAGACTGTCGAGGTTGGATCGATACCAAGATCAAGCCTAGAGCTCCACCCACCTCGGCAAGTCCTTTGTGCTGATCTCGGCCCGAGCTGGATGGATCCAATCATCTCTTACCTGAAGGACGACCAGCTCCCCGAAGAAAAGAATGAAGCCCACCGAATTAGACTCAAGGCAGCTCGATTCTGGATATCTCCTGAAGGCAAACTCTACAGAAAATCCTTCACGGGTCCCTACCTCCAATGCGTCCATCCGAGCAAGGTGGACAACTTTCTGTTTGAGATCCATGAAGGAATCTGCGGCAATCACATCGGAGGTCGATCATTGGCCTACAAGGCTATAAGCCAAGGTCACTGGTGGCCCTACATGCAGAAGTATGCGCAGGTATACTCCAGGAAATGCAAAAAATGTCAGAAGTTCTCTCACTCTCTTCATCAGCCATCGCAAGACCTGAATCCCCTCTCTAGTCCATGGCCCTTTGCTCAATGGGGGCTGGACATTATGGGGCCTCTCCACCGAGCTCCAGGGAACAAGAGATGGCTGATAGTTGCTACGGACTACTTCACAAAGTGGATAGAAGCTGAACCGCTGTCCTCCATCACTGATAGGGACTCCAAGAACTTCGTGTGGAAGAACATCATAACAAGGTTCGGCATCCCCAGGACCCTGATTTCGAACAACGGGACTAAGTTCGACTCCAAATCCTTCAAAGACTCCTGCCAAGAGCATAGCATCAGGAACCATTACTCCACTCCGGTGTATCCACAGAGCAATGGCCAGGCCGAAATTTCTAACAAGGTAATCCTGGACGGCCTGAAGAAGCGGTTGGACAAGGCAAAAGGGAGATGGGTAGGGGAGCTTCCCAACGTGTTGTGGGCATACAGAACGACTCTAAGGCGATCCACCTCGGTGACACCCTTCTCTCTGGCCTATGGGATGGAGGCGGTCATTCCCTTAGAAATTGGCCTCCCCACCCTAAGGACAGAGTTGGTCGACCAGGGCCGAAACGAGACAAACCTGGCAATGGAGCTGGACCTAGCGGACGAGCGTCGAGAAGCAGCAGCCCTACGACTGACTGACTATCAGGAGCGGCTAGCCAGAGGATACAATGAAAAAGTCAGGGAAAGAAGTTTCTCCGTAGGAGAACTGGTCTTGAAGAAGACCCTGCCAGCTGACAAAGGTCCGAATGAAGGAAAACTGGCCACGAACTGGCATGGCCCGTTCAGGGTAGTCTCACTGGCAGGACGATCCTCTTACTAACTTGAAGACTTAAAGGGCAGGCAGCTGCCGAGACCATGGAATGCATCCCACTTGAAGAAATTCTATTTCTAAAAATGTAACAAAAGTCTCAGAATCAATGAAAGCAGCGTTTGCCCTATCAACAATCTACGTCATCTCACCTTGTCTGAGTTCGGCAGCTTCAGGTTCATAACCCTGGAAGAGGCTTCGGATTCATACATCCGGTCGTTTCCTAAATTTTGGGTTCATAACCCTGGAAGAGGCTTCGGTTTCATACATCCGGTCGCTTCCTAAATTTTGGTTCCTAACCCTGGAAGAGGCTTCGGATTCATACATCCGGTCGCTTCCTAAATTTGGGTTCATAACCCTGGAAGAGGCTTCAGATTCATACATCCGGTCGCTTCCTAAATTTTGGTTCCTAACCCTGGAAGAGGCTTCGGATTCATACATCCGGTCGCTTCTTAAATTTTGGGTTCCTAACCCTGGAAGAGGCTTCGGATCCATACATCCGGTCGCTTCCTAAATTCTAGGTTCATACACCCCTCGAGATCGTTCCCGAACTCGGGCTCGCACAGCCGAGATCCTTGAGACTCTGGGTTCGTCTCGGCAAATGACAGTCCGTCTCGGCCAATGGCGGTCCATTTCGGCCAATGACAGTCTTCGAGAGAAAAAGAGCAGTGCAGGCACTGAAGTGTAGAAAAGCAGCACAAAAATACAAGTACCGCAAAACAGTACAAGAAAAGCAAAAAAGAATGCAAAATTACAGAAATATTGTGCACAGATCATGTGACCAGAAACTTTGCTCTTTTTATTTATTGTAATTACATCATTACAAGGATTACAGAAAAGAAAACAAAATACAGCAAGGATGCTCATAGTCCTCTAAAAACAAAAAAGAAATAAAGACTCTGGGAGGCTCTGATCTTCACTGACTCTTCAGTCCGGTCTTCAGCGTCCTGAGCTCTTCAACACCCTCTGGATTGGTGGCTTGAAGACTCTGAACCTCACTGAGCTCTACAATACCCTTTGGTGGGTTAGACCAAAGTTTGCAAACAAGAGCCCCCTCAGTCCGAGGACCTCTCGATCCTGCCCGCTGCTCGGAGGTCTGGATATCCCACAAGAAGACCTGTGCAATGATTCCACGCAGGGCCCTTTGGGATGAAAACAAGACCTCCAAACACGCGGGGCGCCACCAACCCCCGGCTGTAAAGATTCCCATGCAGCCGCATTGGAGGAAGTTGGTCGTGGACCCGTGTTCAGAGAGCGTGTAGTCCACGAGGATCATCTTCAGAGAGCGCGCAGACCACGACAGACAGTCCCTCCTGGAGGAAGCTGTCTTCTAGCGCAGAGGTTTCGCCCGGGTCAAAGGTTCCTAAGGTTCCACTGAACATGGCTGCCAGGACAGCTAATAGAAAGAGGCAGGTTCCCATGTCAGAAGATAAGATGTCAGGGTTCTTTTCTCTCGCATGGCGAGCTTGCTACTCCTATTTATAGGAAGAAGAAGGGCCCGGTCTCCAAAGGAATTTATGAGGCGAGGTCTCCCATGCCCTACGTGGGGTGCACGTCTCCCTACATGCTGACCAGCGGTTCCGATGGCGCCACGTGGAGCCATCCGTTCATTTTCCTCATTGGCCATACCACCACACTTACTGCTATTTATGGTCTTCAGAATACAGAGAATCGGCACAGATAACTATGAAGATCGTTCGGTACTCTCTCCAACTCAAGGCTCACACGACACGTCGCATTAAAGGCACTCGGCCAGACTCAAGCATAAAAGAGCCGAACTCAAAAAAGAAAGGGAAACAGAGAAAATGGAGCACAAGTGCACAAGTAAAGGAGCTCTGTTTTTCATTAAAGGTGAAAAATACTACAGAGCTGAAGGTTACATGCAAAAGAGAGAAAGGAAAAATTACAAAGAGCGAAAGCAAGAAAGATGTAACTACAGCGGCTTCGGCGACTCCACCAGTATGATCATTGTCTCTGATGAACCAGCGATCTCGGCTAAGACCGCGGCCTTGTCTGGTGCACCACCCGCAGGAGGGGCAGAAGGAGCGTCGCCCAGAGGCGCGACTAGGGCATCACTGGCAGACGGGACAGTTGGAGCGCCATCCGAGATAGAACCAGCTGCAGGGGCATCGACTGGGGCACTCTCGCCCAAGGGTGCGGAGCTCAGCTCAGGGTCTGGGTCGGAGTACTTAGGCAAGAATTCTGATAAATCGGGTGGTCTTCAGGAACCCCAGCACGCCTCAGTGCGGCCAAGCACCCATCCTCGAACAGAATGGAGGTGATCTCCTCCACCTGATTCTCATACTCCTCAGTGGCCTGGTCCACCCCCTTTTGAAAAGAATACTGTGCCTCGGATAGCAGAGAAGCCTTGAGACCAGCATTCTCCTTCTTCAGCTCGGCATTCTCTTTCTTCAGCTTCTCGATTTCGGCACGCCCGGCTAGCACTTCGCCGCGCTGCCTCGTCGACTCAGCCGCCAAATCAAACCCCGTTCTGGCTAGCTCCGACTCCAGCTCGGCAATCCTCTTAGTCTTCGTCTAGATATCACCCTTTAGTTGATGGGTCTTCGACGTGAGATCAGTGATGCTGACTAGAGCTACGTCCAGCTGTACGGTCGCCTCGGCGCTATTCTTCTTCAGCTCTTCCAGCTCCTTCTTCAGCTTTTCCCTCTCAGACTCCAGCTGGACGACCTTCGCGATGTTCTTATCACTCCCTTCTATCACTACCAGGAGCCTCTGCACGTTCTGCAAAAAGAAAAGTAAGTCAGATGAAAGCGGTCGAACTGAAGCACTTAAAGGAAGGCGTTGAAGATACTTACCAAAAGATCAGCCTGGATCACCGAGACCAGGAGACTTTCGCTGTCATACTTCGCATGCACTTCCATGTCACGCGGCAAGGTGCAAGCTTTTGCGAGGGCTCCAATGACGTCGGAGTTCCCCAGCACCCGGTCCTCGACGTTTAGAGGCTTCCCAGGCTACTTCTCCATCTTGGGTCTCCATGCCGCTGGGGCAGTACGAGGTCCAGAAGCCGATTCGGACCCTTCCCCTACCGAGACGGTGAGCTCGCGAGCCGCCTCGCCAGTCACCCTGCTAGCCGGCGCACTTTTCTCAGGCGGAGCCTTACCCCCGGGAGCTCGCGCAGGTGTCTTACCCTTCGGGGGTTGTTCAGCCCCTGAGTCTTTCTCACCCGTCTTGGACCTCTTCCTGGGCGGGGACCCTTCCCTCGGGCGATCCGGTGAACGCCTCCGCGCTCCCTCGCTCGGTGTGGTGGCAGGAGCAGAAGTGACAGCAGCACTGTGAGACCCCACCCCTTGTGGGCCCTCAATGTGAATTTGAATACTATATATTAGCCTAAGTATTTTAATTATATTAATTATGGGACTTAGTGAGGGTAGTTATGTATTTTCCTAGGGTTAGCCTAGTGGTGTAATTAGTAGAGTCAATAGGGGGTCTTTTGTTATTTTTAGAGTTACGGAGTTTGTTAGAAGCCCTAGCTAGAGTTTTGTATTTACTATAGGGGGTTTGCACCAAAGAATCTTCTAGAAGCCCACCTAAAGACCTAAATACCCTCTACCCTAACCCTAATCCTATTATAACCCTAAGGGCATTTTTGTCCATAACCCAAAAAACCCAACCTATATAAATAAAACCCTCCCCTGCCAAACAACTACTGTTCATCTCCTTTTTCCTTTCTCTCAAGTTTCAATCTCTTCTCTCTTCTTCTTCTTCTTCCCCAATTCTCTCCAACGAACCCTCATCTTTCCTCCAATCTCTCTTCTTCTCCCCTCGCCCCAGAAATCCCTGACAGAAGGCCAGCCGAGACCAACCTGCACCATAGGAGCAACTGCCGAGACCCTTCCTTTTGGTTTCCCTGTGGTTTTCTCTCTTTTCCTTCTACCTTCAATCGATCAAGGCAAGTGCACTGTGCTGGTAGTCTAGATTGCATGTTTCCTTCCTTTGATTTGCAGTAGAATTCCAATTTGTAATATCTATGTTTAGATCGATCCTTGAGCATGTTTGTTTGGTTCCTTTGGCCATTGATGGATGGGATTACCTCATTTGGATGATCAATGGCCGGTTGATGATTGATGGATGATGTAGGAATGATTTATTTTGCTTCTGTAATGGTCTATGGAGAATCCCAGAAGAATTGGGGTCACAGGAATGAGTTTCCGGAGATGGAATGACAAGAACCCATCTCGCAGTATTGAGATCGGGATCGAAGAAGGACCACCCTTGGTAGATCAGGACCCTACGTCTATGTGAGGGGGCCTGTGCGACCATGGGGTGCTACTTGATCTGGATTTTGATCAGAGGTGGACCACCATTCCTGTGCTTAATGAAGAGAAGTTGTGTCCTGTCGCAGAACTGGGTTCTGTAACAGAACACAACACTGATAGGAGAGATGGACAGAGTCCAGCGATGGCCGAGCTCAGCACCTGCAGAGCCCAGCGGTTGCCGAGCTCAGCATTAGTGCAGCTCAGGCAACTGCCGAACTCAGCACTTGCAGAGCCCAGCGGTTGCCGAGCTCAGCGTTAGCGCAGCTCAGCAACTGCCGAGCTCAGCACTGGCCGAACTCAGCGATGCTGGATTCAATACTAGCCGAACTCAGAGTTCTGCCGAGCATAATGGTTAGGATGAGATTCGCGTTTAGCCGAGCTAAGTGTCTAGGCCGAGCTCAGTGCTCAAAGCCGAGTTCAGTGTTACGGCCGAACTCAGTGTTTTACTGAGCTCAGCGCCAGACCGGGTTCCGTGCCAGACCGGACTTCGAGCTTAGCCGAACTCAGTGCTTAACCGAGCTGAGAGCTAAACCAACCTCAATGTCCTGCCAAGCCCAATGCATTTTCCCGAACTCAGCTGGGTGATCCAACTGAGCTAGGCCCTTTGCCGAGCTGAGCTGGGTGGCCGAACTGAGTATTCAATTGAGCTCCATTGCTTAGCCGAACTCCGAGATGGATTTCCAAAAAGGCGGGATTTCAACAAAGGAGACTAGAACCTGGGACATTTCTTCCAGCCAGAATTCCTAGTGCGCACGGCCAACCACCCAGGCCAGGGGGTTAGCCGAACTCACAGGAAGTCCTGGACAAACAGGCTTTGCCTGCAGGGTGTTTTTCCTTCTCTGGACCCAGTGTGCCGAGCTGACCGCCCAGGCCAGGAGGTCGGCTGAGCACACTGTGTACAGTGACACTTCCCAAATTCTAAATTCCATTGTTGCAATCATATGTAGAACCCATTGACCATTCAAATAGACTTCCATCACTGTGCCAGCCACGAGTCAATGGTACGGCTCAACCTCGACTCGTGGGGTCCACTAATTAAAGTCCAGGTTATGTAATCTAAGATGATTCGACCTTTATACGTTACCAAAATGATGCATATAACTTCTAAGCACCAAACACAATATTCCTTAGCATCTGTGGTTTCACTTAAAGATCGAATTACCTGAGATGGACCTGTATCCGAAAGTGGACCATTTACCTAGGTTGGACTGTTGCTATCTCCCTATGATTCGTGTACTTGGAGATTCATCTCCCTCATACTACGACTATCACTCTATTGTCCTTATTATTGCTCATACCTGTTAATTAAATGGAAAATGGAGGACCTAAACCTAGGAATACTTAGAGGTGACCCGGTAATCTGATTGGGTGAACATTGACCCGTGTCTGTGGCTAGGCGGGCCCTTTTTATGGCCTAAGTTGGATGTGAATTACCCTAGAATGGAGAGGTCAGAATTGTATGGGCTTGTGACCCATTATGGACGTAGATGGATCATATGTCATTGAACATGGACTTGTGTCTCATATGGATTGTTATAGACCAGGCCAAGTATTTGGTGGGCCTTGGTACGGATCCAATGATTGGAATTGGACTTGAACTATGATCCACAATTTGTATTGAGTACTTAGACCTCTTAGGGACTTTTGTTAGGACCTTGTTCACGCAAGGCAAAGCCTAGACAGACACAGACCTTTATTGTTTCCGAGTCGGCATAGACATTCACTCAGCTGATTTAAGCTCAGCCAGTTGGACTGATCATCACTGGTAGGAGCTATTGAGATTTGTTGTGTGGCTATCATGATGAGCACTGTTGGGACGGACGGTGTGATGCCGGTTCCGGTCGTTGTGGATGATGTTGATGATATTTTGCGGGGTTAGTAATCCCTAGCATTAGCTTAGGATCCCTACCGCGACTGTGTTCAGTATGGGAGGGCCGCGGCATAATATCCCGCGGTGACCAGCTTATGTGGATGTGCCATATTGTGTAGGTTTATTACTGTTATGCTTATTATAATTCTACATTGTTATCTTGCACGACTGCATAGCATATGTACCTTTGTTACTCTCTTAACTTTATACATGTCTCTACTCATTTTGATGCATACATTCTATATTATCTGCATATTGTGACTTGCCATATCTTTAGATCTAACCCACTCTTGGTGCTTAGGTCTTGACCCCGAGTTCGAGGGCGATGCGTTCGCACTCGTTGAGGTGCCCGTAGCAGGCGACTACGGATGGGGGCCGGCCGACCATGGGGTCGAGCCGGAAGGTGGAGAGCCGACACCAGCTGCAGGGGTTTGAGCGTTCCTTTGTTTAGGGTTTTTGAGAGACACTTGTTGTGAGTTGGGTAGTAATGAAAAATATGTAATTAAACTTTGATTTGTTATCGCTATACTTTTAGGCTAGACTTCAGCCCATCTACATTTGATATATATACGATGATACCTTATGCTTCCGCTATCTCTGTATGGCTTCCGCTATAATACGCTTCCGCAATAATAACTGTTGTTACATTATTGTTCAAAAAGTTTTAAATTGGACCTCACTGCGGACCTACGATCTTGGAAGTTCTCGGATTTTCCGGGAAGTAGCGCGCCAATTTCGGTACTTTGACGATTTTCTCGGTATCCGGAATTGGGGCGTTACAATTTTATGGTATCAGAGCGGGCAAGTCTCTAGGAAATAAAATACACTAGAAACTTTAGGACGTAGTGAGGATCTCAGTGTGGGAGTACGTGTAGGGTCGATGGATCGGGTAGAATCAGTGTAGTCCTAAGTGTTGGACTTAAACTAACCTAATTTCTTTCTCTTAACAGATGTCTAGAGAGGGTTCTCCATCACATATGATACCAGCAGTCGGTAGTCCGCTAGACTTCGAGCAACATTTCCAGAGGTTCTTACAGGCCTTCCTCGTTTCCCAGGAGGCCCAGGCGTCGGCGCAGCAGCAGCAGGCCGAGGATTTTGCCCAATTCTAGACGCAAGTCTTGGACATCATGGACAGGGTGGCTCAGCCAGGCATAGCGGCGGCATCCGTTCGGGAGGCAGACCCGAACGTCATATTTGAGAGGTTCCTCAAAAGGGGACCACCTGAATTCACTGGCGCCGATGACCCGCTGGTGGCCGACAAATGGATCGTACGGATGGAGAAGATCTTCAAGGTCTTCGACTGCACCGGTCAGCAGAGAGTGCAGTTGGCCGCTTACATGTTCCGGGGAGTTGCAGAGGACTGGTGGAGGACGATTCAGCGTCATTTCGAGACGATAGGAGACGAGATCGCTTGGACTGCATTCAGGGCGGACTTCCTTCGGAAGTTCATACCATCTCACGTCAGAGACCGCAAGCTGCGGGAATTTCAGGCGCTGGTGCAAGGCAGCATGACTGTCTACCAGTATGAGGTTCGCTTCACCCAGCTTTCTCGTTTTGCAGAGGCTCTGATCACACCTGAGTCCGAGAGGATCCGTCGGTTCGTCGATGGGCTGAGAGATGATATTCAGTTGAGCATGTCCTGCATCGAGCTACCCACATATGAGGAGGCTTTGAGGAGAGCTTACTAGGCAGAGGAGCGTCTGCAGCGGATAGAGGCCAGTCAGCAGCAGAGGCGAGTTAGAGCCGCCTTGGTCAGACCGCAGCCCTTGCCCATACAGCAGCAGCCATTTCAGAGACAGAGGCCAGCAGGCCAGGCCAGGCAGCATCAATATCAGCGGCAGCCTCAGCAGCAGCAGCAGCGTGGGCCCAGAGTATGCTATGACTGTGGGGAGACAAGACACATCTCCAGATTTTGCCCATTCAGAGGGGGACAGCCTCAGGCCCCGATGCTTCAGCTTCCAGCACCACCGAGAGCACCAGCTCCAGCTCCACCCGTTCAGCAGATTGCACCGGCACCCCAGCCACCTCAGCAGCAGTACCGTGCCCCGCAGTAGGCACGTGGACCCCAGCAGCCCAGGGGACAGCACTACCAGAGGGGACGACACCAGAGACCCTATGGACAGCAGCGACAGCAGCAGAGACCTCAGGCCGCAGGTCAGGCATTTGCACTCACACATGAGGAGGCCGAAGCTGCAGGGAACGTCGTTGAAGGTACTCTTTCTATTTGTGATCAGATTGCTAGAGTATTGTTTGATCCTGGTGCGACACATTCCTATGTGTCTTCTGCTTTTGCTTTAGTTCTTGGTGGGGTAGGAGAGGAGTTGCCTTGCACGCTAGTTGTGTCTACGCCCGTGGGCAAGAGGGTAGTGTGTCAGACTTACCACCCCAGATGCCGAGTGCAGATCGGGGAGTACATTATGTTTGCAGATTTGATCGTGTTACCCATGCATGACTTCGACGTTATCTTGGGGATGGATTGGTTGGCCAGATATCGAGCGGTGATGGATTGCTTCGAGAAGATAGTCAGACTCACCATCGACGGTTCAGACGACACAGTCGAGTTTGTAGGCGAGAAGAAGCCACGCAGTACCAGATTGATTTCAGCACTGAAGGCTGAGAGGCTAGTGCGATCAGGTTGCGAGGGCTACATCGCATTCATCTCAGAGGACAAGAAGTCCAAGGGAGTCGAGGAGATCCCAGTCGTTTGCGAGTTTCCAGACGTGTTTCCCGACGAGATCCCAGGATTGCCTCCAGTCAGAGAGATCGACTTCACCATCGAGCTCGTGCCAGGCACCGCACCGATTTCCAGAGCTCCTTATCGCATGGCTCCAGCAGAGCTGCGAGAGTTGAAGATCCAGTTGCAAGAGTTGATAGACAAGGGCTTCATCAGACCGAGCATGTCACCTTGGGGAGCACCTGTGCTCTTCGTGAAGAAGAAGGATGGATCGATGAGGATGTGCATCGACTACAGGCAGCTGAACCAGGCAACAGTAAAGAACAAGTATCCTCTTCCCCGGATCGACGAGCTCTTCGATCAGCTTCAGGGAGCGCAGTACTTCTCAAAGGTGGACCTGAGATCGGGATACCATCAGCTGCGAGTCAGAGAGCAGGATGTGCAGAAGACAGCGTTTCGTACTCGTTACGGACACTATGAATTCCTTGTGATGCCGTTCGGGTTGACGAATGCGCCGGCAGTGTTCATGGCCCTGATGAACAAGATCTTCGCCCCGTACCTCGACAGCTTTACGGTGGTGTTCATCGACGACGTGTTGGTCCACTTCAAGTCCAGAGAGGAGCACGAGCAGCATTTGAGGACGTCTCTACAGTTGCTACGTGACAACCAGCTGTACGCAAAGCTCAGCAAGTGCGAGTTCTGGTTAGAGCAAGTAGTCTTCCTCGGACATATCATCTCCAGAGACGGCCTAGCAGTGGATCCAGCGAAGATCGAGGCAGTAGTGAACTGGGAGAGACCGAAGAATGTTACAGAAGTTCGGAGTTTCCTTGGCTTAGCAGGCTACTACCGCAGATTTGTCAAGAGTTTCTCTTCGATTTCAGCCCCTTTGACCAAGCTGACGAGGAAGGATGTACCGTTCGTATGGACCGATGCATGCGAGGACAGCTTTCAAGAGCTGAAGGAGAGACTGACGACAGCACCAATCTTATCTTTACCTTCTGGTACAGGCGGTTTCGTTGTCTTCACCGATGCTTCAGGGACCGGTCTCGGTTGTGTTTTGATGCAGGAGGGTAAGGTCATTGCCTATGGATCACGTCAGCTAAAGGAGCACGAGAAGAAGTATGCTACTCACGACCTGGAGCTCAGTCGTGTTCGCACTGAAGATGTGGCGGCATTACCTCTACGGAGAGAAGTTTGAGGTCCATTCAGATCATCGCAGTTTGCAGTACCTGTTCACTTAGCATGATCTCAACAACCGTCAGAGGCGTTGGATGGAGTACATCAAGGATTACGACTTCCCTATCAAATACCATCCAGGTAAAGCGAACGTCGTAGCAGATGCTTTGAGCAGGAAGACCGCCCTAGTCAGTTTTCTAGCAGCAGAGGGCGTGTGGACCGATGTCTTCAGTGACTTGGATGTCCAGTTTCAGCCGCTCAGCGACAGAATTATGCTTGCCACCATGTCCGCATGGGAACCGGAGTTGCTTGGAGAGGTCAAGGACAGTCAACGCAGCGATCCTAAGCTTGTCAGAGTGATCGAGCAGATTGACCAGAGGCCAGAGTTCAGACTGATTGGCGGAGTACTCTACTACCAGGACAGGCTGTGTGTACCAGATATCCAGGAGCTGAAGGACCAAATCTTAGCAGATTCACACCACAGCAGATATTCGATTCACCCAGGCAGCACCAAAATGTATAGGAACCTGAGGAGCTACTACTGGTGGAACAACATGAAGAAAGAGATTGCAGGCTATGTGTCCAGATGTCTGACGTGTCAATAAATCAAGGCCGAGCACCAGAAGCCACCAGGGCTACTTCATCAGCTCGAGATACCTCAGTGGAAGTGGGAGCATATTACCATGGATTTTATTGCGGGACTTCCAGCTACCCGAAGACGCAGTGATGGCATTTGGGTGATCGTGGATAGACTGACTAAGTCAGCTCACTTCTTGCCAGTGTCGATGAGAGCAGGACTCGATGTCCTTGCTAAGCTGTACGTGGACAGGATCGTCTCTTTGCATGGAGTTCCAGCCTCGATTGTTTCAGACAGAGATCCACGCTTCACATCTCATTTCTGGGAGAGTCTACAGCAGGCTTTGGGTACTAAGTTGAGCTTCAGCACAGCCTATCACCCTCAGACAGACGGACAGACAGAGCGCACCAACCAGACCTTGGAGGATATGTTGCGAGCTTGTGTCGTAGACTACAAGGAGAACTGGGAGGATTCCTTGCCACTCTGTGAGTTTGCCTACAATAACAGCTACCACTCGAGCATCAAGATGGCACCGTTCGAGGCATTGTACGGCAGGAAGTGCAAGACCCCAATCTGTTGGGAGGAAGTTGGTGTCAGGAGCTTCCATGGACCATCTATCGTCGGCGACACCAGTGAGAAGATCCACCAGATAGTGGAGAACCTGAAGGTTAGCCGCAGTCGACAGAAGAGCTACGCAGACAATCGGCGCAGACCACTCGAGTTCCAGAAGGGAGACCGTGTCTTCCTGAAGGTTTCCCCAGCTCGAGGCACCCTCAGATTCGGCGAGAAGGGCAAGTTAGCACGGAGATACGTCGGACCCTTTGAGATCAAGGCTAGGATCGGAGATGTTGCTTACAGACTTCAGTTGCCAGCAGAGCTATCAAGTGTGCACGACGTCTTCCATGTCTCGATGTTGAGGAAGTATGTGGAGGACCCTACCCACATTCTGCATCACCAGCCACTCGACATCCAGCCCGACGCGTCCTACATCGCCAAACCAGTCGCCGTCATCGACACCAAGGAGAAGGTGCTTCGGGACCGAACCATCCAGTTCGTGAAGGTTCAGTGGGAGCATCACACACCGGAGGAGGCTACTTGGGAGCTACGAGACCAAGTGGCGAGAGATTATCCACATCTTCTACCGCAGGTATGTCCCTACTTTGTTTTTACATTTGGGGACCAAATGTCTTTAAGGAGGGAGGAATGTGAGACCCCACCCCTGGTGGGCCCTCAATGTGAATTTGAATACTATATATTAGCCTAAGTATTTTAATTATATTAATTATGGGACTTAGTGAGGGTAGTTATGTATTTTCCTAGGGTTAGCCTAGTGGTGTAATTAGTAGAGTCAATAGGGGGTCTTTTGTTATTTTTAGAGTTAGGGAGTTTGTTAGAGGCCCTAGCTAGAGTTCTGTATTTACTATAGGGGGTTTGCACCAAAGAATCTTCTAGAAGTCCACCTAAAGACCTAAATACCCTCTACCCTAACCCTAATCCTATTATAACCCTAAGGGCATTTTTGTTCATAACCCAAAAAACCCAACCTATATAAATAAAACCCTCCCCTGCCCAAACAACTACTGTTCATCTCCTTTTTCCTTTCTCTCAAGTTTCAATCTCTTCTCTCTTCTTCTTCTTCTTCCCCAATTCTCTCCAACGAACCCTCATCTTTCCTCCAATCTCTCTTCTTCTCCCCTCGCCCCAGAAATCCTTGACAGAAGGCCAGCCGAGACCAACCTGCACCATAGGAGCAACTGCCGAGACCCTGCCTTTTGGTTTCCCTGTGGTTTTCTCTCTTTTCCTTCTACCTTCAATCGATCAAGGCAAGTGCACTGTGCTGGTAGTCTAGATTGCATGTTTCCTTCCTTTGATTTGAAGTAGAATTCCAATTTGTAATATCTATGTTTAGATCGATCCTTGAGCATGTTTGTTTGGTTCCTTTGGCCATTGATGGATGGGATTACCTCATTTGGATGATCAATGGCCGGTTGATGATTGATGGATGATGTAGGAATGATTTATTTTGCTTCTGTAATGGTCTATGGAGAATCCCAGAAGAATTGGGGTCACAGGAATGAGTTTCCGGAGATGGAATGACAAGAACCCATCTCGCAGTATTGAGATCGGAATCGAAGTAGGACCACCCTTGGTAGATCAGGACCCTACGTCTATGTGAGGGGGCCTGTGCGACCATGGGGTGTTACTTGATCTGGATTTTGATCAGAGGTGGACCACCATTCCTGTGCTTAATGAAGAGACGTTGTGTCCTGTCGCAGAACTGGGTTCTGTAACAGAACACAACACTGATAGGAGAGATGGACAGAGTCCAGCGATGGCCGAGCTCAGCACCTGCAGAGCCCAGCGGTTGCCGAGCTCAGCATTAGTGCAGCTCAGCAACTGCCGAACTCAGCACTTGCAGAGCCCAGCGGTTGCCGAGCTCAGCGTTAGCGCAGCTCAGCAACTGCCGAGCTCAGCACTGGCCGAACTCAGTGATGCTGGATTCAATACTAGCCGAACTCAGAGTTCTGCCGAGCATAATGGTTAGGATGAGATTAGCGTTTAGCCGAGCTAAGTGTCTAGGCCGAGCTCAGTGCTCAAAGCCGAGTTCAGTGTTACGGCCGAACTCAGTGTTATGGCCGAACTCAGTGTTTTACTGAGCTCGGCGCCAGACCGGGTTCCGTGCCAGACCGGACTTCGAGCTTAGCCGAACTCAGTGCTTAACCGAGCTGAGAGCTAAACCAACCTCAATGTCCTGCCAAGCCCAATGCATTTTCCCGAACTCAGCTGGGTGATCCAACTGAGCTAGGCCCTTTGCCGAGCTGAGCTGGGTGGCCGTACTGAGTATTCAATTGAGCTCCATTGCTTAGCCGAACTCCGAGATGGATTTCCAAAAAGGCGGGATTTCAACAAAGGTGACTAAAACCTGGGACATTTCTTCCAGCCAGAACTCCTAGTGCGCACGGCCAACCACCCAGGCCAGGGGGTTAGCCGAACTCACAGGAAGTCCTGGACAAACAGGCTTTGCCTGCAGGGTGTTTTTCCTTCTCTGGACCCAGTGTGCCGAGCTGACCGCCCAGGCCAGGAGGTCGGCTGAGCACACTGTGTACAGTGACACTTCCCAAATTCTAAATTCCATTGTTGCAATCATATGTAGAACCCATTGACCATTCAAATAGACTTCCATCACTGTGCCAGCCACGAGTCAATGGTACGGCTCAACCTCGACTCATGGGGTCTACTAATTAAAGTCCAGGTTATGTAATCTAAGATGATTCGACCTTTATACGTTACCAAAATGATGCATATAACTTCTAAGCACCAAACACAATATTCCTTAGCATCTGTGGTTTCACTTAAAGATCGAATTACCTGAGATGGACCTGTATCCGAAAGTGGACCATTTACCTAGGTTGGACTGTTGCTATCTCCCTATGATTCGTGTACTTGGAGATTCATCTCCCTCATACTACGACTATCACTCTATTGTCCTTATTATTGCTCATACATGTTAATTAAATGGAAAATGGAGGACCTAAACCTAGGAATACTTAGAGGTGACCCGGTAATCTGATTGGGTGAACATTGACCCGTGTCTGTGGCTAGGCGGGCCCTTTTTATGGCCTAAGTTGGATGTGAATTACCCTAGAATGGAGAGGTCAGAATTGTATGGGCTTGTGACCCATTATGGACGTAGATGGATCATATGTCATTGAACATGGACTTGTGTCTCATATGGATTGTTATAGACCAGGCCAAGTATTTGGTGGGCCTTGGTACGGATCCAATGATTGGAATTGGACTTGAACTATGATCCACAATTTGTATTGAGTACTTAGACCTCTTAGGGACTTTTGTTAGGACCTTGTTCACGCAAGGCAAAGCCTAGACAGACACAGACCTTTATTGTTTCCGAGTCGGCATAGACATTCACTCAGCTGATTTAAGCTCAGCCAGTTGGACTGATCATCACTGGTAGGAGCTATTGAGATTTGTTGTGTGGCTATCATGATGAGCACTGTTGGGACGGACGGTGTGATGCCGGTTCCGGTCGTTGTGGATGATGTTGATGATATTTTGCGGGGTTAGTAATCCCTAGCATTAGCTTAGGATCCCTACCGCGACTGTGTTCAGTATGGGAGGGCCGCGGCATAATATCCCGCGGTGACCAGCTTATGTGGATGTGCCATATTGTGTAGGTTTATTACTGTTATGCTTATTATGATTCTACATTGTTATCTTGCATGACTGCATAGCATATGTACCTTTGTTACTCTCTTAACTTTATACATGTCTCTACTCATTTTGATGCATACATTCTATATTATCTGCATATTGTGACTTGCCAGATCTTTAGATCTGACCCACTCTTGGTGCTTAGGTCTTGACCCCGAGTTCGAGGGCGATGCGTTCGCACTCGTTGAGGTGCCCGTAGCAGGCGACTACGGATGGGGGCCGGCCGACCATGAGGTCGAGCCGGAAGGTGGAGAGCCGACACCAGCTGCAGGGGTTTGAGCGTTCCTTTATTTAGGGTTTTTGAGAGACACTTGTTGTGAGTTGGGTAGTAATGAAAAATATGTAATTAACTTTGATTTGTTATCGCTATACTTTTAGGCTGGACTTCAGCCCATCTACATTTGATATATATACGATGATACCTTATGCTTCCGCTATCTCTGTATGGCTTCCGCTATAATACGCTTCCGCAATAATAACTGTTGTTACATTATTGTTCAAAAAGTTTTAAATTGGACCTCACTGCGGACCTACGATCTTGGAAGTTCTCGGATTTTCCGGGAAGTAGCGCGCCAATTTCGGTACTTTGACGATTTTCTCGGTATCCGGAATTGGGGCGTTACAAGCACCCCCTGAGCCCGAAGCCATGCGGGTGCTGGCAGACGATGGTGTCGCAGAAGAGGAGGACCCGTGCCTAAACTTAGCCGCCAGATCCTTGGTACCGGGCACTCTTGAGCCTCCCTCCATTCTTTCTTCCTGGTCGGACGAATAAGCGTCTACTATCTCCCTTAAGTTCGGCGACCCCGAGCTAGAAGAAGTGGATGCCTCAGAGCCAGACGCAGCTCGGCTCACGGCAGGATCGATCAAAGGAACCCCGGCAAGCACGGCCAAGGTAACAGGAGGATGATCAGGCTACGGCTCGTCCTCCGGAGCCGCTTCGATTCTCTTATTGTGGCCGCGGTACCTCGGCGTATACCCCAGCAGCTTCCAGGCCGATCTGGTCTCGTGTCCCTTGTATCTTTCGACCTTCTTGTGGTCGTCAACGTTCTTCTTCCAGCCTTCACTCACAGCCGGCGTCGCCTCGCCTGCAGTTCTGCATGCAAACAACAAACTATCATCTCGGCAACATAGAGGGGTTGAGCAAAATAAACAGAGGAAATAAGCAGTATTTACTTGGGACAGCCCCGATGGTGGCGAGGGACCATCAGCCTCCTGTCCTCACCAGCGCCCGAATTCCCAATCCCCCGATACACAGAAGAGATCTTCCTCGGCATTCTTAATGGAATCCTCCAAGGCCAAGACGAAGCCCCTTCGGTACTGCTTCACCCGAAGATATAATGTCTCCCCCAAGCCTTGCAGATGTCGTAGACGTCCTCGACGTAATGGACACCCAGATTGGTCCCCAAGATCTCGTTCAGTTTCGCCGTGCCCATGATGACTTTGAAGCCATTGGGCATCAGCTGGCACGGGGTAATCGACCAGACGCTAAGGCAGGCCCTAAGCAGGGGGTGCAGAGGAATCTGACCCCGCCCTCGATCACAGAGATCAGAGGGAACGGCATCCAGCCGCAGGACCAGCCGCGCATGGCATAGTCGCTGGGATCCGCCGGCCTGAGGCGAACTCCTTCCGGGATATTGTAAGTAGCCCTAAACCTAGCCATGCCCTCGTCCGTATCTAACCGAAACCTAGGGGTGCCCATGTCTAAAAGAAAGGCGAAAATAAACCCTAAAGGTGGAAAACCCTTAAAAAAACAGACAGGGGCACGAAGTTACTTACAAAAACAGGAGGGCGAGTCAAGAATAGATCTGGGCGCGTCCTACGGTTGTCCTCGCCAGAGAGATCTCGAGAAGATAGACGAAGAGCAGAGCAGAAATCGAAGACAAGGGCAAAGAAAATCAGAAAAAGAAAGAAAAGAGACAACCCTATTTATAGGGGAAGGAAACCGTCTTTGGGCGCCACTTTCGAATTCGAAAAGGCAAACTTCGCAATCCGTGCCCGTTCCATCAATGTGACAGCGCGATCAGTGAAGAAGCTACACGTGTAGTTGCCGGTTCGTTCCCCAAGGAGGAACATTTATTGCCTCAGAGAAGTTGAAGTGACATCAGGCAATGATCGCTGCATCTCCAGACGGGTTCTCTAGCTTCTAACCCCTAAAGGCTAGGGCGCTTAAGAAGTCACAAGCTAGGGGCAATTGTGTGGGGAGATTTTCAAAGCTCCAGGATTACGCTAATCACAGCCATCAGATGGGACTAAGCATTCTCACGTGCCATCCGCGTGCCATCCACGTGGCACCGGACTCACCTCGGCTACTGGGACAGAGGCCTCAGCCGAAGTCAGGCAGGTCCTGGCCGCTGGCGCCGAGCTCGGGTACCCAGGTGCCCACCTTGGCTAAAAGTTTGACCTCGGCCAAAGGAGCCGGGACAAAAGCTGAAGCAAGGGAGAATCCCCACTCGCGCCCTTCGCCCGCCACGCCATCAGACACGTGGAGGAATAGGGGCGCGAGCCAGTGAGACAGATGCGACATCCAGCCGTCCACAATCTTCGCCAGATCACTGACAGGGCGGCATCCAGCGGCTGAAGCCAAGCATTAAATGCAAAGTCGGCTGGAATGGACCGCATTTATTACTTTGTGGGCTGATAAAGACTTCCTTATCAAATCATGGGACCCACGCCAAAATATCATCCAAGATATCATCCAGTTTTCTCTATAAATAGAACCCTATTTCACATGCAAGGTACGCAATATACACTCTTGAGAGTCGCCACTCTGCCTCTCTTCTCCCTCTCCTTTGTTCCAGTTCACTTACTGACTTAGGCATCGGAGAGCCTTGCGCCGTTCAGGCCAGGGTCCTCTGACCATTTGCTCTTCCCTTTCAGGCTTTGAGGCAGCATATCATCTTCTTCATTTGGATAAGTCCTGTAAGGCACCCCGATTATTGTGGGTCATATTTTCTACACCTACATCAACGGTATTAGTTTTTGATTTATTGAATCTACATTAATTCAAAGAAAGACATTGTTGTCATCATAATTCTCATTCCAAAATAGAAGTTTCTATTTACAAATCCATCTCATACTTGCATAAGTTTCACCAAAAACATAATCATATATCGAAAATACACCACTTAGGCTTTTACCATAATCATAAGTCATGGTACTTCAGATCCTTACTTTATCCATATCATGAGCCAAAAGTAGAAACAATTCCGAACTCTGCAAGGTTTCTTCCAAAGGTCTATCGGTTTTAAAAGATATCCTTTACATTCATACTTGCAACAATCTTTGAATCATTTTAAGTGAATTCCACGTATTGAACAGATTTATACTTCAAAGCATCAGCTTCTATATTACCTTCCCAAATACATAATGAATGAAAAGTACTAAAATCTTTCAGCTCTCATCAATAATGTTATTATAGATTAACATCTTTCAAAACAAACAAATATTGTAGATTCCTGTAATTACAATGGATTTCAGAGGTTAGTATAATGATCACAAAATATCACGAAAAGAGCCAGATTCCCAATCCATCTTTCCTACAATCAACTTTAGGGTTTTAGGGACTCAGCCCTCTACCATCATTTCAATCTATCTCTCTTACACATTAAATATAATCAATCATTCCATTCACTCACTAGTGATGTCAACTTAGCAAATTTACAACTCAAGGTATCAACTTTTATACTACTTATCATTTTTAAAGATTTAAGTGAACAAAACATTATAATATTTGACCAGTTTTAACCAACGGCGTTACTTCAGATTAATATCCTTCTTGATTATTCACAATGAACTTCAAACATCTATTCATACTATAATACCTCAATTGTTTCAAAACAAATATACCATCATGAATTTTAAATAATGAGTAGCATAATGCTTCTCATATTCTTTCACCTGATGTAAACCATAAATAATGATCTTGCCATTTTACACCAATATTTTTATATCCGATAATCCTATATCGGAAGCATCAATTAATTTACAAATCCACTTCTTTCATCAGGTAATTGACAAAATTGACATTCAAATCAATTTCTATTTCATTTCTTCGAAACGAAACTCACATTTATCATTTTATACAAATCAAACACTCTTTCGAGTCTGTTTCATTAACGAAATTAGAATTTTTAGAAAAGTCTTTCCCAACTTTTCTACACATCTAACTAATCCAAAGAATTTCCTTCTTTGAACTCTGCTATTTGGCAATGGCTTCAATCTTAACTAAATCAATAATTAATCCATCTTTAATAATTAGATAACCCAAAATCTCACCTGCTATAATAAAAAAAATCACACTTTTCTAGCTTTACATTTAACTAGTTTTCCTCTTAACGATTGCAATGTTGTTCACCAAGGTTATAAACATTACAGTTATATTCGTTAATCCAAAAGGTATAACCATAAATTTATAAGACTCGTATCGGGTCCTAAATGCAGTCATCCATCTTGATCTCTAACATAAATCTAGTGATATCCAAATCGGAGATCAATCTTAAAAATAAAATACGTTGCACCTTAACATTGATCAAACAATTCATCAATTCTAGGCACCAATTATTCATTCATAATTGCCATCTGATTACTTGTTTATAATCAATCTATATGCATAAGGTACCATTCTATATCTTCAATTCCTACAGTGGTTTTGTCTTCATAATGAACGCGATGTAGCCTCCATTTTAACAATCGTTCAGATCTGAATGCTCAAACAAATCTAGTACTAAATCTATTTTGAACTCTTCTGAACAATACAGTAACATTAACTTCATCTAAAATAAAAGTAATGATTTTGCTAAAATAATCTAAACAAGCTTGTATCTCGTAAATCAATTCAAGCTAAAATTTACATCAAAATTATTTATTGTTAACATTATGGAATCAATCAACAATATCACTTTCTCAGTTTTAACACTGTATTAAATAAAACTGCAGGTGTTATAAATGCATGGATAAATTCTGATCCAAAGAAAGTAATCGTAGATTTGCTATTTACATAGATCATACCTTTAATTACTTGTTCTTGTTCTTTAATAGCACTAGTTTCTCCAGCTGTCTTAGGTTTTCTTGCCTTAAAACATTGTGATCTTCTGTGTTCCATAGATCCACAAATTAAACAGGCTCCAGTAATTCTCCAACACGTTTCACTTCTATGAGGTTTTCCACAATTTTCACATATTGGTTTACGTTTGCCTTCTACATTATTATCTTGCCTTTTTCTCTTCAACTGTTCATGAAGGACTTTAGATTCACGTTCCATAGACTGCACCATCATTTGAGTCTTCACATTATGTTGTTGTTGGTATAGTGGCATCAACAAAGCCTACAATTGAACTTGCATTTGTGCCTGCACTTGCAAGATAGAAGCAATCTGAGCTTGCATGCTCAACTGTGCTTCTTGAATTCTAACAATTTGATTATTACTTCGAACTAATTGTTCCACAATGGCATTGAATCTCGCATCACTGTTATTCGAGGTAATAGATGTAAGGATAGGACCCTCGTTTCCACTAGCTACAATATCAGGATCACCATTTCCACTACCACCATTTTCAGATCCAGATGTCAATTCTGAAATAACACAGAAAGTCAAGATATAAATATATCTTCTTACTTTCTATCCAACTCTATAACATATAGTGAAGTAATCACTTCTACAGTGAATATAAATCACATATAATGAAACCAAATCATATTCAATGAAAATAGTTAATCACATCTTTAGAATTGTGATTCTCACTCTAACGATTTCTCACCGCATCCTTACAATTCTAAGGATTTTAAAATTTTATTCTTAACTCTTTCACTTTGCTCTGATACCATACAATAAGTATGCCACAATCCGAGCCCGAGATAAAATTTAAATCGAGTTAACCCCAAGTCGCGACCATACTTACTCCCGTGAACTTTGAACATAAAATTGACAAGGGATATCAAATTACACATTATACGGAACATAAACACATTTACATTGTTCATAAAAACAATACTGAAATTATATTATGAACAAGACATTTCTAAAAGTCTTATGTCATTATTATAATACTTTCCTTTTACTCAACGAGTCCTTCGGAAGTAACTGTATTAATTGTTTCCACTGGTGCTGTGACATCTAAAGGAGGACTAGCAATGGCAGCTGTGCCTGTAATGCCATCAATAACACTGTGAATTCAACAATTCAGCAATGTATAAATAGACATGATTTCATATGCTAATCATAATTCCAATATGTCTAATTAATATTAGACTTAAACAATTAAACAGTATCAATTTGTCTAATTCAATGTTAGACTAAAACCAGTAACATTTTTAATGTCAGTAACAATCTTTACAATATACAAATTAATCAGTTTCACATCTTCCTCAAAAGGAAGGATTACCATCTTCCTAAACAGGAAGGATTACATAACCAGTAACAATGTAAGTCTTTATAATTTGGCAGACTACCATAGCATTTCCAATTCAAATTATATCTTCCTAAAAAGGAAGAATTGCCTCTATTGGCACAGGACTGAAGAGCGCATCATTCACGACTCAGGCCTCAAGGACTTATCAAATAAGCGGCAACTACGCAGTGTCTTGATCAGAGATCACTGACCTCACCACGGAGCTCCGGACACTCCAAATAATCTGCTGCAACAGACAGAAATCACTATCTAGTGCCAGACTCAATATATAATACAATTCATTTCATTTTAATTTCCGTTTAATTATAAATGAATGGATACAAATCAATAAATAATCATTTCCAGATTCTCTTCAATATACAAATCAATTATTACCCTATCTAGGTTTGATTAATCATATAGTGTCATTTAAGACAATAAAGAACATACCTTGACAATTCAAATTCAATTAAACACTACCATCCAATTTGGTGTAATCCTCAGTTATTTAATGTACTTGTGTTATTCTCGATGAACATCACAGTGATATATAATTTTGCACATTAAAGTCCCTTTAATTAACACCTATGGAGGTATAAACAGTAGAAACAGCCTTGATTCAATCAATAGGCTATTAATCTTAAAATTCAGAAATTAATTCTAAAATTTCCTGACTGTCGGTCAGCTCGTCGGTTAACCGACATTCATCGGTTCAGTTGTCGGTTAACTCTCGGTTCGAAAACCAGAGAGAACTAATTCATGAAAATTACTAACCAGTCGGTTAACCGACTTACACTTGTCGGCTAACCGAACCAAGTTCGGTCAGGTCTCGGTTCCAAAACCAGAGACGCAATTTTTCCCACATTTATAACGTCGTTTAGTGTGTCGGTTCACTCTCGGTTAACCGACACTTGTTGACTCAATTGTCGGTCAGGTCACGGTCCAAAAACCAGAGACGTTTTTTTTTTCTCCATTCTACACTGTCGGTCAGGTCATCGGTCAGCTTGTCGGCTGACCGACACTGCCCAGAATTTTCTACAGAATTCGTCATTCAGAATTCTGTTTTCGCCATTTATTCTCCAACCTGCACAAAATACTTGGAACCACCTGTTCCCTTCTCAAGTAGCATTTATACAAGATAAATAACACTTCTATTTCATTTTAAATCAATTCCATTCATTCATATCAAATCAGTTTCTATCATAACTTGGGTTCAACACCCTATCTCTTCTAAAATAGAGATAAAACCATATTCAGTAACATGTGAAACATAGAGGTCTATTTATACTTGCACAAATTCTGGCCTATCTTCTCTTTCACCATTCAATCATTAAATCAGACACCTTTCAGCCCATTCAATGAATACCAACACAATAAAGTACATAACCATAAGGGCTGGATGCAATTTCACAATTGAACTAAGAGAACTTAACATGCAATAGCATCTAATCATGTGCACTTATTTATACTTGCCTTTACTTGATTCTAGCACAAAACCACCAATTCCAAGCCTTGGAACAGTTTCAGACTTCTTTTAAGCTTGTTTCCAAAGAACTCCAACAAGAGGATGAGGAAGAAGACAAGTTTCCAATTTCTCTTTCTTAGAACCCACTCACAGATTTCATTCAAATCATAGAGAAGAGAAAATGAAGAAATGAGGAAGAAACGAATAATAAGGAAAAAAGCCGAAACGAAGGAGATGGAGAGGACCAGCTGTAGCAGCTGCTGGCAAGCTCTCCCTACATCCCTCTTATGTTTCCAGCTCATGGCTTCACTTAAGCCTAGTCATAATGCAATTTTTGCATTTACACCCCTTGTCCTTTACATATCTCCAATTCAAGTCAAATTATGACCCATTTAATTCATCTCAAGTCAAATGACTTCATGTGTATTATCAAAATTGATGTACTCATCGAGATACACACGATGATACCAAATTTCATCTCATTTGATGAAATATGTATAAATCCAAATTTACACAAAAGTCCTTCATTTCACTAATTTGAGTCTAAAACTCAACTTAATTAACTTAATGCCTTCCAAATCATTTCATTAGGCTTTATTCATTGTTGGAAGACTAATTGGATCATTTCAATCATTAAGCACCAATTAAGTTGATTAATCATGCTTAATCCACATTAATCTCGATTAATTAGAGTTAATCCTGATTAATTCTAGACGAGATGTAACAGTATCCAACCCATCTGAGTTGGATACACATGAAGAAATAAAAAGAGGATGACAGTGCACTCATGATATTTCCTTAAAACAAGGCTTGAGCAATTGTTGCAACTAAATCTTTTGTTTTATTTCATCGTATTATTTTGTTACATAAAAAAATCTATAAATAAAAATTAAGCAAGAGAAATTGTGTCCACCCGGCCTAAAAAAATACAGTAATTAAGGTCAACGACTGTCTTGTTTCCAATAAGAACTGAGAAAATCTATACAAACACTCCATGAAAAAATTTTAAAGAAAGTTAGAATAACTGCATTCACCAAAATTAGATCAAAGTTGTAAGTTCATAATTACAAATTAAAACGCTCCACCGATTACAAAGTTCTTAATGAATTACATTGAATTAAATCACTTCACCTTTGTGCCTGGACGTTGTACGTTGTCTGACTTTGGATTTGGAATCTTTAGTTCGTTTGACCTATGAACATTTCGGCAGCTAGGTTGGATATTGGCTTAGTTCCTGTGCTAATTATGGTGCAGCATGAGGTTGAATTATGGGACAGAAAATGAGGCCAGAGATGCAAAGGATTGATGGGTAACAAAGAGAGGGATTTGGGGCTGATGGGGCGGAATCTTCAAGGGACATGGAGCTGTAGCACTTTTATTACTCTCCTTCTTGGTCAATTCCAAGGTTTCCCGAACCAAACCCGGTTCAGTCGAAATCTGAAGTACAAGATTAACATGAGAATTCTGAATTGGGGTTTTTTCTCCTTTTCTCTTGTGCTTGTTGGATTTTCTTTATTGGGGTGAGGCGTAAAGGGAAGAGGACATTACAAATATCATCATTACAAGTGACCTCCAAGGAATCCCTGAGGATCCCTTCACCTCCATATGCCTGTCAAATATTTCCTTGTCCAAGACTTCTGAGTTGTCTGCTTGGTAGGTTTATTTAGATGTATTGTGATTCTCTCACTCGGTGTTTTCGTAAGCCATCTCCAATGCCCTTTACAAACTCCTTACCCATTTGTTTTTCCCTCCCATGTATCTCCAGATGATTGTGCAGAAGCCTCCTAATATGTTTTTTGTATTCTTCATTCTGTACATTTGTCTAACTTTGGACAGGAGCAGCGCAGACATATTCAGGTGATTTCTTGGCTTACCCTAATTAACATTTATGTTTTCCTATGTTATTGCTTACATTTATGCATTGCATGCATAACATCGAGGATGATGTTCATCCTGGGTTGGGGGGTGGGGACAAGCAAGCTTTGTCCATCTTTAGACAAAAGTTCTACACTCTTTTTGTTTGATTTTCTATGATTTTAGGAAAAAAATCAATCTTTTTTTTCAAAATTTCTCAAACTTCTATTGATTTTTAGGGTCTTTTTGGAAAGAGAAAATAAATTTTGAAAAGGGTTTTTATAAAATGAAGATGCCTCGAATTTTGGGATTTTTGATGTTTTGGGCAAAAGGGAATATTAGTTTACTGTTTTTTTTTTTAAGGAAAGGATTTTTGGAAAAGTGTTAAAAAATTTATCCCTCACTTTTACACAGGTCGTATACATTTTCAAGGTTTTGAATGTGAAGCTATGATTTCCATTTTTCTTTGACGGTTGGATTGAAAATGTAATGGAAAATAGACCCTTAGTTTTAGGGTTTCCTGGTTCGATTGAGTGGATTTTATCCACAAACTAGTAAATTAATTTAGGCACATGGAAAGAGTTGCCTATTGCTGTGGACCGTAGAAAGAAAACGATGAAAAAGAGAAGAAACGAGAAAATAGGGATGTACAAACATGGAAATAGTGAAATAAGAAGATATGGGTTTGCTTCCCATGTCCTATACATCAAATCCAAATTCACAACAAAGGAGCCATATCCTAGAAAAGAAAAAAGAAGAATTCCTTGGAAAAAATATAATTACAGCCTTTGAAAAAATAGTAGTACGAAAGCCCACGGTCACCTTGAGAGGAATATTGTTTTTCTCTGCTAAGGTTAGGTTGCCCAGAATATTGGTTTGAAAATCATTTTCACGGAAATTTTGGCAAATCAGTTGATATTTATGTTTTTTTTATGCATACACACTTCTTCACCTCGCTCAATCAATTCAGCATTATCTCAAAAATTTATGACCAAAAGAGCAGATTAGTGAAGCGAAATTCAAATGTTCCTTTACTTTGGAAATTTTGAGAATAGAGAATATCTAGTGCTTATAAAATCTTAAGAAAAAAGAAAAGAAAACAAAAAAAAAAAAAACAGAGAGAGAGAGAGATTTTTTTTTGGTATATTCATTGTAAACTCTCACGAGGCACAACTTGTCCACTAGAGAAAACTTAGGGGTTTAAGGGCTTGCTGCATACGCTAAATGCAGTCAAGGGTGCCAGCAAAAGTGGCATTGTATTTTCATTTACTTTCATTGCATTAGTTTGGTTAGATTAGTATAGGAAGAATCTCGAATTTTGTTCGCAGTTTTTGCTAGGGACTAGCAAATCGCTAGTTGGGGGTGTGATAAGTCCTTAAGAAATGCATATTCTCGTACACAATTTAGATCATTTTTAAGACCTATCCATTCAAAAGAGCCTCATTCAGTGTCAAATCATGTTTTTTATGCATTTTGGAATCATTGTAAGGCTTTCGTGCATATTTCTCTCAAAATTCACAGTTTTTGCATAAAATCATGAAACCCTTCATTTTTTGGAAAGATTTGTAAAAATTGTTTTTCGCATGAAATAAATCAAGTTTCCATCATCATTAGTTCATTCACCTAAGATCACGAAGAATGATGTGTATTTTCACTGTCATTTTTTTAGAGATGGGCCCACTATCATGCATTTTTTCTTTTTATCAAAATTATTATTTTACATCAAATGTTGCTTTTTGCTTGCAAATAATTGATCAAACAGGTCCTACAAATAAGGATTGAAGCAAAGGAATAAGTTTTTTTTTCTTTTTTTTTTTGCTAATGGCAAATTATATTAGAAAAGGGATGGGAAAAGTACATAGGCTAGATGCCCCAAGAGAGGAAAACCACTGTACAAGAAGCAGAAAAAAAAAAAAAAAAAAAAAAAAAAAAAAAAAAAAAAAAAAAAAAAAAAAAAAAGCTAAAAAACTGAGCCCCCTAATGAGCAAAAAATGGCTAGGGGAGAGCAGTCAAAATTTTGCAGAACTCTTGTAGATGTCTGCCAGAAAAGGGTTTGTCTAATCTGAGAGAAGCTCAGTCGGGTAGTTTTTTACCCTCGTCTGAGAGACTCTGGAGTCATTGAAAAGATAATCCTTCCTACATTTCTAGAGAACAATTGCGGGCCAAATTGTCATTGTTGTAGGTCAGGGCATACCAGATCTTGGAAGGAGATATGGGGCCAACGAAGGAGACAGCAGCTACTTGAAAGATCCAACTCTCCAGATTAAAGATGCAAAAGAGCATTGGAAAAGAAGGTGAGGAGTAGTTTCCATCTCAGCTTTACAGAGGCAGCAACAAGAAGCAAGGCCGAAACCAATTCCTTGGGCCCAGGCTTAGGTTGGAGTCTTACCATTAAGAAGCCTTCTAGGAAAAAAGGAGACTCTAGGGTGAAGAAGGCGATTCCAGATCAAGGGAGCCCAAGTGGCCCATTCAGCAGAGACTCTTCTGGTTCTGGTCAACTGCCAGGCCTCCTTAAAGGAGAGGCCTTTGTCTGGGTGAGCTTTCCATACAATGCGATATGAGGAGTGCTCATCTAGGGAGATGCTAGTGACTGTAGTTCTCAGGGAGATTGCAGCTGCAGTAAGAATGTCTGTAGGAATAGACCAAGTGTAGCCGACCCAGAGGTGGTGGAGGAGCTGATTTGCAGGGAAGTGGAACGAGGTATAGAGAGATGTTAAAGTCTCATCGTTGGCCTAGCTATCATACCAGAGATCTGCTGACTTACCATCCCCTATGATCCACTTGCTGTCGAGGTGAATGTGATGGGCGGAATTCCTAATTTTGCGCCAAATGCAAGACCCAGTTTTCGGGGAAGATGGACTCCAAATAGCCGAGTTCCTAAGGTATCTGTTAGCCATCCAGTTAGCCCAGAGGGAGTTGGATGAAGCCACCGACCAGGCCAGTTTGATGAATGAAGCCTCATCCTGCTCTTTGATGCGCCTTATGCCCAGGCCACCTTCCTTGATAGTGAGACGAAGCACCTCCCATCTGATCTGATTTCTTTTATGCTTTGTAGGTCCTGATGGAAGAGATAGACTTAGGAATGGGAAAGATCAAAGCAATATGAGTTGCCAAGCTGCTCAAGACATCATGCCTAACCAGAATTATGCACCCTGCAAAAGAGAGAAGTTTAGATTTCCATCCGGATAGCTTAGATAGGAACCTGTCCAGCAGAGGGTTGAAGTGATGCTTTTTGGGGGTACTAATGATAAGAGGAGCTCCTAGATGATGGGAATGCAGGGGTTTTTCTTGAAGATCTGTGATAGCCAAAATCTGCCTTTTGAGGCTGCTGCTGCACTTGCCAATGAAAAGCTTGCTTTTCCCTGGGTTAATGAATTGACCAGAGCTGATTTGGTATTCTTCTAGAATCTTCTTCAAGGCAAGCAAGCTACTTTTTTGGCCTTTGAGGAACAAAAGGATGTCATCAGCATAAAGTAAGTGCCAGGGAGTACTTGGGACTTTGGATAAGGGGAAGATGAGGTTGTTGTTGACAAGGTTTTGGATGTTGAGGCTAAGGATTTTTTGACGCAAGAATGAATAGGTAAGGGGAGAGAGGGTCCTCTTGCCTAAGGCCACAGTTAGATTCAAAAAAACCCAAAAGGAGTCCTATTGATGAGGACTAATCCTTTAGTAATGCAAACACATTCTCTAATAAGCCTGGTCCAAGTTTCAAAGAAGCCAAAGAAATGGAGGGATTTGAAGAGGAAAGGTCAGCTTACCTTATCAAAAGCCTTGGAAATGTCCAATTGCATACAGAGGGAGCCCCCTCTCAATTTGGAGTTGAGTTTTTGGAAGAGCTCATGGGCTAAGGCTATATGTTGATGGATTAATCTATCTTTGACAAAGGCAGCCTAGTTCGGAGAAATGAGGGAGTTCAGAACCGTTGCTAGTCTAGAGGCCATGATTTTTGCAATGATTTTGTAAGAGAAATTCAAAAGTCTAATTGGCCTGAAATCAGCAAAGGAGCTTGAGATTGATTTTTAGGGATCAGGGAGATGAAGTAAGTTGCAGCTCTGTATAACTTACCAGATTTGAAGAAATGCTTCACTGCTTTGATCACAGTGGGGCCAATGATGTTCTAGGTGGTAGTGAAATAATGGCCTGAGAATCCATCCGGACCAAGAGAGCTTTCCCTCTTGAGATCAAAGATTGCTCCACGAATCTCTTCTGCTTCCGGGATGTTTGATAGGAGAGAGTTCTGGTCTGCAGTAACTTTGTTGCTGTCAATGCCAAAGAGAAGGTCATGGTGAATTGAGTTGAAAACTGAAGCGAAATGGTTGACTGCTAGACTATGAATCTGGGATTGGTCTTCCACCCAAATGCCTTCAGAGGTTTTACTGCACCATGTGATTTTGCATAAGCATGGAAGAATGCAGAGTTTCTATCACCTTCATTGAGCCATCTGATTCGGGACTTTTGAAGCCAGTGAGTTTCTTTTAACTAGAGGCAGTCTGCCTTAGCTATTGCAAGGGCCTGATAAAGGGGGTCAAATGGGCTGGTGTCTAAGAGCTCTTAGATCTCAAGGTCTTTCAGTTCAGCTGATTGGACCTTTGTCCTTATGTCCCCAAAAAAGACTTGTTCCAACCTTTGAGAACCTACTTCAAGGACTTCAGATTTTAGGCCAAAACATATTAAGGGTTGCCAGCATGCTCTGAGTTCCAATTCTCTGCCACAAGACTGAGGAACTCAGGATGATGGAGGCACATAGCCTCAAACTTAAAGGGGACGGCAGTAGGGGGAAGCCTCTGATTGTTAGAAAGAAGAAGGGAACAGTGATCTGATGAGTATTTAGGAAGATGGGTGATCGATTGATCACTGGAAGCAGCTTGCCAAAGGTGATTGCAAAGTGCTCTGTCCAGTCTTGCGGCTACATATTCAGCTCCCTTGCGATTGTTAGACCAGGTGTATTTGTTACCAGTATAGCCCATGTCTTACAGGCCTAAAAAGATCACCAACTGCTAAAAATTTGGGATGAGGCGAGAGGGCCTGAGGCTAAGTTTCTCTGAAGCAGAGGTGATCGAGTTGAAGTCGCCTATAGCACACCAGGGAAGGTTGGTAGTAGCCTGAGCCATTATGTAGTCCCATAGATCTCTTCTCTAGATATAATTGGTGGAGGCATATATACCTGTGAGGAGGCATCTGGTAGCATTTGAAGGATTTTTTAAGGAGATGGAAAGGAATTAGGGGGAGGAGTCGGATAGGGTGATGTCTAGGGAAGAACTTGATTTGAATAGGCACCAAATGGAGGCTGTAGGAAGATTGTTATTGGAGAGGAAACCATCATATCCCAAGGAGGACTGCAGGAAGAGGGGAGGGGAAGATGTCATTGGTTCAGAGAGGAAAATGACATCAGGGGATTTAGAGGAGGCCAGGTGGTGAAGAGCTCTGAGGGTTGGGGCGTTAGCTATGCCCCTATAGTTCCAGAATAGAACTTTAATCATTTAGAACTAATTAGAGGGGGAGGGGGACCTTCAAAGCTCCTAGTTTTTGGCCTAGAGGTGGAGGCAGCTGTATGCTTGGATCTAAGCTTGGTTTTCTTTTTCTTAGAGAAGGGTGTAAGGTCTATTTCTGGGGAAATACCTGTTGGTTGGGGATTAGTTGGGGCCTTTGAAAGACAAGGGAGGGTATTCTGGGAGGGAAGGAAGCTAAGGAAGGGGGTAGTAGAAGTTGGTTCAATGAAGGTGCAATTTTCCAAGACAGAGAAAGGATTTAAAGTGTCTAAGGTTGGTGCTGGGATTTTTCCTAGGATTAATTTCTAGCATAATATTTTGGGGAAGAGCTTCTAGTCTAGAGTTTTGGTTAATGTTACAGGGGCAAATGAGGGGAGATGAACCTAATTTGGTTGTTATTGGGTCAGACAAAGAGGAGACTTAGGCCTGGTTAGTGTTTAGAGAGGTTGACTCCTTGGTTGTAGTAGGTGTGATGGCAGGATTTGAAAGAGCCTTAAGAGTTTGGAGGAAAACCTTCGGAGTTGGGGAGATTTGAAATTTGGAGAGGAGGTTGGAGGGGGGTTGGAGAGGGGTAACCGATTGGGCAGAATAGTTAATGAGAGATGGTTCTGGGGGAATTGTTTTAGAAAAGAATAGGGGGAGCAAAGGGGGTTGGAGGTGGGTTTGGTTGTTTCCCTAAGATACCGTCACTGGATTTGGTTGGGGCCAGAGTGGAGTTTGGTTGGGTTGGAGTAAAGCCATATCTGTAGTAGCTCTCTGAGTGGCCTGGGGATAAGCAGTTGGAACAGGGGAGGTTTTCATATGAGATGGAGAGGTAAGCCTCTGAATCTCCTTCAAGTTCTACCTTCATCTCAGTTGGTTTAGGTTTCGAGAGGTCTAGACTAACCAGGATTCAAGCAAAGGATAGGATCTTTTGGGAGGCTGTGATATCATCCATTTTGAGAGGGTAACCAATGGAGCTAGCTAGGGATAAAATGATGTTGCTGCTCCAACAATGATAGGGGATGCCATGGATTCTGATCCAAACTGGGTGTAGAAAAGGCCAGATAGAGAGGTCCTGGCCAGGGGACCATGGAAGGAGGTGGAGTTATCTATTTTGCAGAGAGTAGGGGGATTTGGAGATAGCAAGATCTTTGTTTTCCTTGGAGCTAAATCTGAAGAGGAAGTGGCCCTTATCTGTTAAAGAGAGAATGCATGACTTGGAGAGGTTCCAGTTTGAGTTGGCTTGAAGAGTTAGCCACTCTATTGTGGGCCTTTTGCCAAAGAATCTCCCAATGGCAGCATTTGAGAAAGAGTTCATGCTGGGCTCGATCAAGGAGGAGGGTATTTTCATAACTAGTTGACCTTCTATGAGGGAGGAGGCGGGGTAGTCTGATGGAGAAATTTTGAATCAGGGAAGAGGTCCAGCCAATTCCTGTTGGCTACGGAGTGAGAGGGATGGCTCATCTGACCAGAGGAGATGGGTTGGGGGGTTGAAAATATGAGCTAGATGCTCAGCTGAGAGGTTGCACAGAGGAGTGGGAAAAAAGAGAAAGGGGTCCAGTGGTCTCAAAGAGGGGAAGGGATCTGACCTAGCAATTGGGTCGGGAGGTGGGAGAGAGCCTAGGATTGGGGTTGCCTGCCTTGGAGGGGACATTCCTCTGACCGATTGAATCAGGCGAGCTAAGTGGTTTTGTAGGAGTACCAGCTGAGCACAGTCCCAAACCGGGGATGGGGAAACAGGGGGAACCAGAGCTAAAGGACTGAGTACCTGAGATGGTGTGGGCAACAAGGTTGGAGTTGTAACTGACTGGAGCAGATTAGCTGACGAGGGAGGTACATTGGGCAACTGATTCGGATTTGCTGACCAGGGGATGTTGAGCTACTGAATAGAGTCCGGCAGCGAGGGGTGAGGGCATCTGAAAGGGGGAAAGTCAAATCTCTGAAGGGGGGGGGGGGGGGGGGGGCGCTGCAGAATGGTGGGAGATAGACTGGGATTGGGGTTGGGAATTTGAGGTGGAAATGTTGTGGGTAGGAGGAATTCGAGGTGGAAATGGCGATGGAGAGGAACTAGGGATTGTAGATTCAGACGTCTTTTTCTTTCCTAGGCATGCTTTGGATCAAGCAAAGGAATAAGTTTGTGAAAAGGAAAGTCAAGGAAGAGAATCTCATGCACATGTGGAATAATTGCAAAAATAAAAAGATTTGCATGTGCATGGCACGTCCCATATCTTGGAATATCCAGGCTGGATTCTCCCTTGAAAACTTGAAAATTTTATCTCAAGAACCTCTCTCGGATAATCAAATTCAATGAAGAATTTTTCTAGAAAGGAAGGTGACAATGCATGTAAGACAATTTGGAAAAAATCGAGTAATCATTCCACACATATATGTGATGTCCACCCTTGCTTACACAAGTGGGTCCCACAGCCATGGTGAACTGATGGGGTCCACACTTCCTCAAGTGAAACACATTGAAATTTAAGAAGGGTGTCCCACAATGCACACAAAATTGCCATCAAAAGTGAGGGCTAAATTGTAAAGATTCACTTGACTTCTAAATATGGAAGGTTTTGTGTAGAGATTGGTTTTTAAAAAACGCAAGTAAGAATCTCTCTTCAATTGCTAAGTCTTTGCTAATTTGTAGAAGATGTAGGAGGGACTTTCCAAGAAGAATTTTTGATAGCTACAAAAGAGGATCTATGGAAAGAAATTCAAGATGACCCAAGCCTTATTTAAGCAAGGCTTGGACATGTGCTCTCTCTTATGAAAGGGGACACCACCCCACTTGCAGTTCTCATCCACTCTCTCCATCTCTCTCTCCCCCACGTACTCTCTCTCTCTTCAAGAAGGCTCTCTCTCCAATTTGAAGCTCGAACTAGAAGGGTCCTTTCATCCTAGTATGTGATTGTTAATTATTTTTAATGCACTATTTCCTTTATGTAAAGACATCATATATGTTAGTAAAAGTGTTTCTTGCTCTTTTCAAAAAAAAAGAAAAATTCTTGTCCTTGGGTGATTGGTGCTTGTTTTATGTTTCTTTCCTTGTTGGTGTTTGGATTGACGACCCAAAGGCACTAAGAGCATGATTCAAATTATGAACCCACTTAGAAAAGAATTTTGAAAGAGAAGAATACACTTACACACATTTACATTTACGTTCTTTGATCGTTAGCCCCAAGTGCAAGGCCGCGATTGTAGTAATAAATAACTCGGTGAAGTCCGAGGTCGATCCACAGGGAGTAATCACTTAAATAAAACCTGTCCTATTTGAAAACTAGTACTAGCCTAATAAAATCTATACAAATCAAGTATCCTACTTGCATGAAATAATGAATTACAAGTCTGAAATATTAATCACAAATAGAAATAAAAATCTTAAACTAAAACTTAGTCTAATCTAATTACTGCATTCACCATAAGAGTTGTTAGAACAACCAATTTGTAGTGATTATTTAAATACCTAAAAATTAAAATAAAATAAAATAAAATCAGAGAATAAAAAGATAGATTTTAATTCTAAAATAATGCAATAGCTACTTTGCTGAATGTTATCAATAAAAACCAAGACCACCGTACCAAGTGTGTACTGTCACTTACACACAAACATTCGATGTTGACCCATTGGTGCAAACCAAGACCCCATAAACTTGATTTATTATTGAAAGAACCATTACAAGCAAATAACCATTAAAAAAATTACTTGAATCAAAATAAAGTGCATCCAACCTTACCCTAGACACATGACACACCAAACGGAGGAGAAGGACTCGCGGTCTAGAACGGCAATCAAACCGTCTCTCGTTTTGCGATCTGAAATCCAAGCAAGGGAAGATGATGAATGGCTGGTCCGATGATGGAATGACAATAGCAACGGCGATGGCGCGACGGTGGTGTAGAAATCCAAGTGGTGGTGTGCCTTTGAGAAGACCTTAGACGAAAATTTATGGAAGAAGAAGAAGTGGAGAAATCAGTGGAGGAATGATGGAGTTGCTGGTCGTCCAATGATGTAGGGGGATGGTATCTCACGTGCAGCCCATATTCATGGTCTTTTATGATTTTTTGATAGCTTGGGTTGCAAGGTTTTGGATTTGGTAGAGTTTGAAGTGTGGGGTCCAAGTTGGGATAGGATTTGGAGGGCTGAGATTGAATAATCTTGGGATCTTCTTGTTTATTGGTTTCCCACCAAAAGTCCTTCTCAATTCAAACTTCTCTTTGTGGCTTGCTTCTCTGCACTTACTTGGCTAAGAAACAATTCAAATCTGAAATTTCAGATTTGAAACAAATCTTGGATGCTTATGGTCCCTCATCTTGGACGTGTGAAATGCTTTGGATAGAGGTGTTGGACGTGCAACACTTTCTTTGGAAAAGTCTTGGGTTGCAAACTTTCAAAATTTGGAATGGTATCTTGATTGATATCCAACTTGTAGAGTATTTAAGGAAACTTGGACTCTTTGGATTTATCTTCCAACTTGGATTGCTTGGCTTGCAAGAATCTTGAATTTTTTTTTAAACTTCTTCATGGCTTGAGAATCTCGTAACATGGGCCCACTTTCTCCTTAAAAAGCATCTCAAATCTGAAATTAATTTCATTGCACACATGACATAAGAGTGGCCCCACTTTGCAATGCTTTTCCCATGGACGTCCATGCTTTCTCTCCTTTAAATTCAGACTTTTGAATTTTCAAGAAGATCTTGACCCAAATCTGAAATTCAGATTTTTATTTGCAACTTGTAAGAGATGATGAGCCCCACTTGTGTGTGCAATCTTCTCTTGGATGTCATCTTTAATTCTTCAATTGATTTCTCTCTCGCGGGTCCCAATTTATGAAATTCCCTACAAAAATAAAAACAAGGATTAAAGAATACTCTAATCATAAAGGTAGGGAATGATGCAATATGCGGGTCCACCCAATTCACACTAAATGGATGCTTAAAATGTCACCATTTTATTTAAAAAAAAATTCTTTAATTAAATCAATGGTGCAAAGAAAATTCATCATTTTATGTGTGAACAAAAAGTTATGAGGAATTTTATGACTTCCAATGCCAAAAATATAGAAATTCATGATTGTATGTAAAAATGCAATTTTTCAATAAATTTTGACTTGAATTTGAACTTTGATGCTCAAAACATAAAACCATGATTTTCCTACTAAAACGGTGCATGATTTAAAGAATAAGTCCTTAATTATTCTAAAATGATGATGAAATTATGCATTTTTAGGGACTTATCACACTCTCCAACCAGCATCTTGCTAGTCCCAAGCAAAATATGCGAACTATGATAGTGTTCTAGCCTAATATAATATAAACTAAATGCAAAGACAAAAAGGAAAACACCACTTTAGCCGGTACTCTCGGCTGCATTTAGCATATGTAGCAAGGCCTTAAACCCCTAGGTTACCCCTAGTGGACGAGTTGTGCCTCGTGAGGGTTTTGCAGTGAATATGCCCACAAAATTCATTTACCTAAAAATAAAAGAAAGTCAACAGAAGGTTTTTCAAAAGACGATTGAGTCAAATCGGATGCCTTGAATCCTCGAATAATCAAGATTTCAGACTTTTCAAAATATAGTTCACATTTTTCTTTTCAAATCTTTTCAAAAAATTATACCAAAACTTTGGGTGCCTTGTGCAAGTCTATACATCAAATCAAAAATTTTAAATGTTCTATGATAATGCCATGAAAACAGAATTCTTCCTCAGAATTTTCAACTTTCCTAGATTCGGGGAAAATATAAGTCCTCCTATCAAGGCTACTAGGACAGCTTCGCAACTACTGTTTTTTAAAGGCCGCGAGATACATCTTTTTTTTTTAACACACACATGTGACTGTGCAATGTCTAGGTCCCTTAAGCTTTCTAATTAACCATGTAACGAATGTTAGGCCATGACTCCAAAACAGATGTCTTTAGGGCACTAGGTATATAAATACCCCTATGGGCTTACTAGCTCGGGGTAAAAAGGCTACGAAACCCAAACTAGTCACACAACTTTTTATTCTTTTCAAGAATTATAACTAAACACTTTTTTTTTAAACACCTAGTTGTGCATCCCTTATCAATTTTTTTTATTTTTTAAACGGTCCCCAACAATAGGCAGCCCTTTTCAATTCACCGAATTAATTCAATGGTTTTGGTTGGCCTATCCTTACCAATGAACCAGGCCCAAATCTCATAAAGTCGTCTCTATATATATTTTTTTTTCTTGAAAGAATTCTGAAAATGACATTTAAATTTTTTTTTTATCCAAGACTTTTGAAATGATTTACATGTGTACTGTGAAAAACAAAGTTCGGTATTCTTTTTATCTTTTAGAAAATTGTGAACCTTCCATTTTACTTCCTTCCAAAATTTCTGAAATTCCAGATTTCTAGACATCTTCGAATCATCAAGTTCTTTTGAAAAACTTTCTTCTTCTTCTTCTTTTTTTTTTTGAAAAAAGACTATACAAAAATGAAAAAAAAAATGTCTAAAATTGGACAAGTGTGCTTGTTCCCACCCCCCCAACCTAAACTAGACAACGTCCTCGATGTCAAACATGAAATGAAAAATGGAATGTAACATGAGGTGAAAATATAGAAGGAGAAAAATGGGTAGAAAGCACCTGGAGTAATGAAGCTTTCACGTAGAAACCTGTCCAATGTGAGACAGAACACAAAAAGAAAAAGCAAGAAAATATATGCGTATGTACAAGGGTATGGGTCACTGTCAGATCCAGTGCCCGTTAATCCTGATAGACAGGATCAATCAGAGGAATGTTCATTTTCCTCTGGAGGAACAGTCTCCAAGAATGGTTTTAAACGTTGTCCATTAACTTTAAAGAGGTACCATTTGATGATCAATGAGTGTCACTGCCCTCTATGGAAACACTTCTTGAACAATGTAGGGGCCTGTCCAACGAGATCTTAACTTTCCAGCGAAAAGATGAAGTCGAGAATTGTACAAGAGGACTTTTTGAGACAGATGGAATGACTTCCTTAATTATCATGAAAGGCCTTAGTCCTATCTTTGTAAATTCTTGAGTTCATATAAGCCTCGTTTCTCAATTCTTCTAATTCATTTAGATCAAGGGCTCTTTTCTCCT
>CM022954.1:47330498-47404289 GCA_012931725.1 Litsea cubeba
AATAAACAAATGGTACAATATAACATTTCAGAGTATGCACATCTTTCTTTTCTATAGTTAAAGTTTAGCAAAAGATAACAAAAGTATATTAATTAATGGCTTCTATCACAACCTAAGCCAAAAGATAATAAATACGAACTAACCAAAGTATGAAGGCACTCGTGTGCTGGTCACGACGACAAAACCGTCGACACACAACTCGTACTCACCATCAGGCTAAACTGCCTGAAGCGACGCCTCCACTTTCCCAAAGGTAGACGTACTCGGTACCTATGCACCAAGAGTAGCATCATCAAACACGACGGTTGGCAGGCAGATATAAATAAAACATCAATAGATATGCAGAACGAATAAGAGTAAACGATAGACAAAATCATAGGAAATGCATAGCATTCTGATCGTAAGAAATGCATAGCATCCGAATCATAAACAGACTAACAGAACATCTAACAAATAGGCAGATCACAAAAGCTAATGCACCACGGATAGTTTCACATGACCCTCCGTACTCAACATGAGAGTTGTGGTAGAGTGGCACGGGATGCAAACCCGGCAGCAATCAGAATGATACCCTTTAAAACAAAACAAACCAAACATCAAACTTCTTCAGAACGGGTATCTGATGGTGTAATCCATCTAAAAATAAAAAGTCGTACTTGCGCAGACGTTCAAGCCAAAGTCCTCACCAAAATGGGTGCCCCAAGTGTGTTGGGCGTTTACAGCTAAGTGATGCCTGACACAAGAGTCCTAAAACATACAATAGTGAGGGACTAGACTTTTCTCGTGTGTGAACAAGATTCCTCAAATCATAGAGAAACTACATTTTCCCTCATCAAATCAAAACCAAACCTTCAAAACTTCTTCAAAGCATTTTCATCATAAGTAGTTCTCAAAAAGCTTACAATTAAAGCCGTCTAGCCTCAACACTTTCATCAAACTTCAGAATAAACGGAACATCAAAAGGGATCCTAAGGTCATCATCTAAGTTCATCATATAATCCCGACCAAAATAAAGCAAACGAAGCTAAGGAACATGTACATCACATGTAGACAGTACCAGACGGTACAATTCGGAATCTAAGCGATACTCAATCCAATCCTAAGTACAAAGTTAATCCAGCAACATCGTACATCCCTACTCAGTCAACGAAAGGGTTAAGGTTCAGGATACCTAAACGAAGATTCTTCGTGCATAGATTTAAAGGGAGTATCCGCCGTTGTCCCGTCTACCGTTCAAGATTGAGTTAGGTTGAATCCCGATGCAACCGGAATAACCATGAGGAATCGTCGGCTCAAGACATTCCTCATACATAGTCAAATGAGTCCAAATGGGTAGCCGAGGTTCCACCTAAGTCCAACCGAAACCAGGATCAAAAGGCCCTTCAAAAAGGTACCTGACAGTTTCCTCGGTCGACCCCGCCCTTGGCCGGTCGACCTCCCACAAAAGAGATCCGGGTCGACCTCCTTCATGCCCGGTCGACCGAGACCATGGCCGGTCGACCGGCAGTTGTAAGCCATAATACATAAATAGTAAAAATGGTCAGGTGCTTCCAGCACTTTGACCCTGTTTGTTCGGATTCGACCGCGACCCATGGTCGGTCGACCGCATACACTGCGGTTACAGAATACAGATCTGTAACTGCAAGTGGTTTGGGTCCAATTGCCTCCCTTTCTTCTTGAACCTGATATAACAACCATATCAAGTATAAAACCAGTCCATTCTATTCCATTCATCTATCTAATCAAGTCATCAATTTCATAATCTAAATCGTTAATCAAATGAACATAATTATCATGTTTTCAAATCCAAACAACAATGAGCAAAGGTCATCTAATCATCAATAAATCATGAATCAAAGGAGAGACAAACATATCCAAGCACATATATAAAATATCTACTTGCCTTTGGTTGAAAATGCCCAAATCCATAAGTCCTAGCTCAAAGCCCAACAAACCACCTAAGGGCTAATTAGCAAAGTAAAACTAAATTAAACATAACTCAATGGGAAGCTCTAAGCTACTAACACACTACTACACCCAATTATAAAAACCCAAACCTAAGGAGAAGAAGAGCTTACCAAACAATTGGGTGGATGGAGTGGTGGCTTGCAATTTGGAGATGAGAAGCTTGTGGGGCCCACGCGGAGATGATGGTGATGATCGGAGGTTATGGGGCCCACTTGATTAGTGGCCCACTAAATTAGTGGTGATGATGGTGATGATGGTGGCCCACTTGGCAAGGGAAATGGTGAAGACAGAATAGAAGAAAGAAGGAATGGAGCAAGAAGAGAGAGAACAGAGAGAGAATGAGTGAAATGGTGAGATGGGTGAGGGATGAGGAAGTCAACCGATGTTGACAGTGAGTAGAGTGGAGTGGAAGTGAGGGAGAAATAAAGAATGAAAAGAGAGAAAGAAAGAGAAGAACAGTGAAGGGAAAATGGGGGGGGGGGGGGGAAACAGAGAGAGAAAGAAATGGAGAAATAGAGAGATGGAGTGGGTTGTACGTGTTCGCCGGAGATGGTGGTGGCCGACGGTGACGAGGTGAGTCGGCGGCGACGAGGCGGCTCGGGACAGTGGGCGGTGAGGTGAGGTGAGGGAGAGAGCTTAGATGAGAGATGAGATGAGAGAATGGAGAAAGGAGAAGAGAGAGGAGAAGGAGGCTGGCCGGCAGTGGTGGCTGGTGGCAGTGGTCCGGCGGCGTGAGGCAGCGAGGAGAGTGAGCACGAGAGGGAGAATGAGAGAAAGAGATGGAGGGGCTGCTGCTGTGGAGTGAATGAGAAGAGAGGGAAATGGTCAGGTGACCTAAAGGAGGGGAAAGGGAAAAAGGAAAATGAGATGAGATGGGGGGGTTACACGTGGGTGAGGGGTGGGGTTTGATGATGAGGTGGGGTGGGGTTTGACTTTGGGGAAATAATAAAAGAAGTTAAGGTGGGTTCTGGTCAGGCCAGGTTTTGGGTCGGGTTCGAGGGTCCGGATCGGGATGCAACAGAAGGACAAAGTCTGGGAAATTAGGTAATCTACCCAATGGTGCCAAAATCTCGAAAAGCGGAAAAATACTAAAAAGCCCCCAGAACTTTTCGGAAATAACAACACACACCCCTACTAAACCCAAACGGGCTCGGATCTCAACCCAACTTCACACGCGAGATCCTAATGATTAATCGGACCTATTTGGCTTATAAACGAGCTTAATTATCTAAAAGCACAATTAACTAGACTAATTACAACCTTGGAATTTCGGGATGTTACATCCTTCCCTCCTTAGAACATTTGGTCCTCCAAATGACTAAATCTATCATAAGTAAAAGATTTGGTTACTGCTGCTAAACTCTATCTCTGAAGTCTGAAGGTGGCAAGCTGCGGTGAAACTCAGGATAGCACTTAAGCTGCTTGCAAACTGACCCACAATCTGCTTGCAACTCCATAACTCTGTCTGATATAACTCACATCTGACACAAACAATCTGCCTTGACAAAACAACACACCCTCTACGAATCTGAATTCTGATCTGCATACAATCTTCTCAATCATCTTGACCAACTACGGTTCATTCCTCTGACTGTCCTTGATTCTCTCCAACATGCCTGCTCTCATCGGAATATGCTACCAATTACCCACTAGCTGATATCTCTGCTCATTGCATCTGCTTCTGCTGACTCAAGTTTAAATCCTCCTTGGAAAACAAGTATTGTAAATTTCTATGCTCTGAGTTCAAATCTCTCCCAATACAGTTAGTGCATCTTCATATATAGAGTTAAAACAACTGCTGCAATCTCCAAGTCATGGTCAATGCAACTCTTTTCGTGCTCTTTCAAATGTTTGGACACCTAGGTTGTTATTTTTTTTTTCTTTCTGCATTAGTACCAATCTCAATAGAATCCCAAAAACAACAGCAAAATTCACAAAACTGCCTCTCTGATCAACAAAGTCCGTAGTCAACCTCTACTTCGACTGCTCAAAACTGATCTCACACTGCTCTGATCATACCAACAAAACATCATTCCTTGTCCACTTGTTCAATGGGGCTGCAATTGTAGAAAATTCCTTCACAAACTATCTGTAATATCTTGTCCATTATAAGAAATTTCAGATTTCTGACATTGTCTTCAACTTTCCCAACTGACCATTGCTTCCACTTACGCTGGATCCACTACTTATCCATCTTTTCCACAAAAGAAACGGTACAAGACTCAGTGTACTTCATGGTGATACACTTGGTTTCACAACACTTCTGTCTAACATATCTTGCAATTGCACTGTCAACTTCCTCAACTCTGCTGGAGCCTTGCGGTACACGGTCTTGGATATTAGTGTCGTCCCTGGCACAAGTTCAATAGTGAAGTCAGTCTTTCTAACTGGTGACAATTCTATTATCTCTTTCGGAAAGACATCCGGGAATTCACATGTCATAGGTATATCATAACCTTCACACCCGCTTCGAATCAACCTGACTGATCCCAAAGCTGAAATAACTCCGGTACATAGGCTTCTTCTGTTCCACAAACTGAACATCTGCCACTTGTAACTATACGAATCTCAATCCAACTCCAGAAGCATCATAAAACTGTCGTTTCCTACCGGTAATATCTGAAGTCAATTTCTTCCTCAATACTAATCTCACACTTGCTTAACCACACAAAAGTACAACTTACCTGATCCACTCTGCCAACGAACCTGTACTCGAAGAAAACCCTGAACAAATCATCTACTGAAGCCTGCTAATCTGAGAAAACTCTGAATCTCTAACAATGACATGGGACCGAACAAAGAGAGTAATTCTAATCTCCAACAAGATCTGCTACAAAACCATCTTCAGCGAACTGGAAAAGTCTCGAGACGGTTGCAACTCCCCGAACAACCTCGAACAAAACTCAAAAAGCAACTAACTAAACTAAGAAACTCTTATTCTAGCACAGCTGCGGTACTGAAACCACAAACAGTGGGTAATGAGACATTAAATTCTCTCCCCACTAACAAGAAATTTGGTCCCCAAATTCATTTCTATAAGAGAAATTACTAAACACCTGATGTACTAACAAAGAATACTATAGGATCCATACATACATAGTATAGATTGCCAACTACCGGAACGAATTGCTCACACGCGTCCTCTTGTTTCTAGTAGATTTTATTTCTAAAAACGTGCCGCTCTGATACCAACTTGTCACGCCCCCAAAATGTAAACCGGGGTTATGCGTGAGATTAGGGCCAATTAAAAACTTTTTCAAACCTTTAATCAAATGCAACCTGGCCCCAATCATGTCCCATAGGATCGAAGTCCGCGGTGAGGTATAAATATTTTCCTCGGTAAACACAGCGGAACATCATAATAAACAAATGGTACAATATAACATTTCAGAGTATGCACATCTTTCTTTCTATAGTTAAAGTTTTAGCAAAAGATAACAAAAGTATATTAATTAATGGCTTCTATCACAACCTAAGCCAAAAGATAATAAATACGAACTAACCAAAGTATGAAGGCACTCGTGTGCTGGTCACGACGACAAAACCGTCGACACACAACCTCGTACTCACCATCAGGCTAAACTGCCTGAAGCGACGCCTCCACTTTCCCAAAGGTAGACGTACTCGGTACCTATGCACCAAGAGTAGCATCATCAAACACGAAGGTTGGCAGGCAGATATAAATATAAAACATCAATAGATATGCAGAACGAATAAGAGTAAACGATAGACAAAAATCATAGGAAATGCATAGCATTCTGATCGTAAGAAATGCATAGCATCCGAATCATAAACAGACTAACAGAACATCTAACAAATAGGCAGATCACAAAAGCTAATGCACCACGGATAGTTTTCACATGACCCTCCGTACTCAACATGAGAGTTGTGGTAGAGTGGCACGGGATGCAAACCCGGCAAGCAATCAGAATGATACCCTTTAAAACAAAACAAACCAAACATCAAACTTCTTCAGAACGGGTATCTGATGGTGTACATCCATCTAAAAATAAAAAGTCGTACTGCGCAGACGTTCAAGCCAAAGTCCTCACACAAATGGTGCCCCAAGTGTGTTGGGCGTTTACAGCTAAGTGATGCCTGACACAAGAGTCCTAAACATACAATAGTGAGGGACTAGACTTTTCTTGTGTGAACAAGATTCCTCAAATCATAGAGAAACTACTTTTCCCTCATCAAATCAAAACCAAACCTTCAAACTTCTTCAAAGCATTTTCATCATAAGTAGTTCTCAACAAGCTTTACAATTAAAGCCGTCTAGCCTCAACACTTTCATCAAACTTCAGAATAAACGGAATATCAAAAGGGATCCTAAGTTCATCATCTAAGTTCATCATATAATCCCGACCAAAATAAAGCAAACGAAGCTAAGGAACATGTACATCACATGTAGACAGTACCAGACGGTACAATTCGGAATCATAAGCGATACTCAATCCAATCCTAAGTACAAAGTTAATCCAGCAACATCGTACATCCCTACTCAGTCAACGAAAGGGTTAAGGTTCAGGATACCTAGACGAATATTCTTCGTGCATAGATTTAAAGGGAGTATCCCGTTGTCCCGTACCGTTCAAGATTGAGTTAGGTTGAATCCCGATGCAACCGGAATAACCATGAGGAATCGTCGGCTCAAGACATTCCTCATACATAGTCAAATGAGTCCAAATGGGTAGCCGAGGTTCCACCTAAGTCCAACCGAAACCAGGATCAAAAGGCCCTTCAAAAAGGTACCTGACAGTTTCCTCGGTCGACCCCGCCCTTGGCCGGTCGACCTCCCACAAAGAGATCCGGGTCGACCTCCTTCATGCCCGGTCAACCCAACTTCACACGCGAGATCCTAATGATTAATCGGACCTATTTGGCTTATAAACGAGCTTAATTATCTAAAAGCACAATTAACTAGACTAATTACAACCTTGGAATTTCGGGATGTTACATCACTTGTAATGATGATATTTGTAATGTCCTCTTCCCTTTACGCCTCACCCCAATAAAGAAAATCCAACAAGCACAAGAGAAAAGGAGAAAAACCCCAATTCAGAATTCTCATGTTAATCTTGTACTTCAGATTTCGACTGAACCGGGTTTGGTTCGGGAAACCTTGGAATTGACCAAGAAGGAGAGTAATAAAAGTGCTACAGCTCCATGTCCCTTGAAGATTCCGCCCCATCATCCCCGAATCCCTCTCTTTGTTACCCATCAATCCTTTGCATCTATGGCCTCATTTTCTGTCCCATAATTCAACCTTATGCTGCACCATAATTAGCACAGGAACTAAGCCAATATCCAACCTAGCTGCCGAAATGTTCATAGGTCAAACGAACTAAAGATTCCAAATCCAAAGTCAGACAACGTACAACGTCCAGGCACAAAGGTGAAGTGATTTAATTCAATGTAATTCATTAAGAACTTTGTAATCGGTGGAGCGTTTTAATTTGTAATTATGAACTTACAACTTTGATCTAATTTTGGTGAATGCAGTTATTCTAACTTTCTTTAAAATTTTTTCATGGAGTGTTTGTATAGATTTTCTCAGTTCTTATTGGAAACAAGACAGTCGTTGACCTTAATTACTGTATTTTTTTAGGCCGCGTGGACACAATTTCTCTTGCTTAATTTTTATTTATAGATTTTTTTATGTAACAAAATAATACGATGAAATAAAACAAAAGATTTGGTTGCAACAAAGGATTGCTCAAGCCTTGTTTTAAGGAAATATCATGAGTGCACTGTCATCCTCTTTTTATTTCTTCATGTGTATCCAACTCAGATGGGTTGGATACTGTTACATCTCGTCTAGAGTTAATCAGGATTAACTCTAATTAATCGAGATTAATATGGATTAAGCATGATTAATCAACTTAATTGGTGCTTAGTGATTGAAATGATCCAATTAGTCTTCCAAGAATGAATAAAGCCTAATGAAATGATTTGGAAGGCATTAAGTTAATTAAGTTGAGTTTTAGACTCAAATTAGTGAAATGAAGGACTTTTGTGTGAATTTGGATTTATACATATTTCATCAAATGAGATGAAAATTTGGTATCATCGTGTGTATCTCGATGAGTACATCAATTTTGATAATACACATGAAGTCATTTGACTTGAGATGAATTAAATGGGTCATAATTTGACTTGAATTGGAGATATGTAAAAGATAGGGGGTGGAAATGCAAAAATTACATTATGACTAGGCTTAAGTGAAGCCATGAGCTGGAAACATAAGAGGGATGCAGGGAGAGCTTGCCAGCAACTGCTACAGCTGGTCCTCTCAATCACCTTCGTTTCTTCTTTTTTCCTTCTTCATTCGTTTCTTCCTCATTTCCTCATTTTCTCTTCTCTATGATTTGGATGAAATCTGTGAGTGGGTTCTAAGAAAGAGAAATTGGAAACTTGTCTTCTTCCTCATCCTCTTGTTGGAGTTCTTTTGAAACAAGCTTAAAAGAAGTCTGAAACTGTTCCAAGGCTTGGAATTGGTGGTTTTGTGCTAGAATCAAGTAAAGGCAAGTATAAATAAGTGCACATGATTAGATGCTATTGCATGTTAACTTCTCTTAGTTCAATTGTGAAATTGAGTCCAGCCCTTATGGTTATGTACTTTATTGTGTTGGTATTCATTGAATGGGCTGAAAGGTGTCTGATTAAAGGATTGAATGGTGAAAGAGAAGATAGGTCAGAATTTGTGCAAGTATAAATAGACCTCTATATTTCACATGTTACTGAATACGGTTTTATCTCTATTTTAGAAGAGATAGGGTGTTGAACCCAAGTTATGATAGAAACTAATTTGATATTAATGAATGGAATTGATTTAAAATGAAATAGAAGTGTTATTTATCTTGTATAAATGCTACTTGAGAAGGGAACAGGTGGTTCCAAGTATCTTGTGCAGGTTGGAGAATAAATGGAGAAAACAGAATTCTGAATGACGAATTCTGTAGAAAATTCTGGGCAGTGTCGATCAGCCGACAAGCTGACCGACGACCTGACCGACAGTGTAAAATGGAGGAAAAAAAAAACGTCTCTGGTTTTTGGACCGTGACCTGACCGACAATTGAGTCAACAAGTGTCGGTTAACCGAGAGTGAACCGACACACTAACCGACGTTATAAATGTGGGAAAAACCGCGTCTCTGGTTTTGGAACCGAGACCTGACCGAACTTGGTTCGGTTAGCCAATAAGTGTAAGTCGGTTAACCGACTGGTTAGTAATTTTCATGAATTAGTTCTCTCTGGTTTTCGAACCGAGAGTTAACCGACAACTGAACCGATGAATGTAGGTTAACCGACGAGCTGACCGACAGTCAGGAAATTTCAGAATTAATTTTTGAATTTTAAGATTAATAGCCTATTGATTGAATCAAGGCTGTTTCTACTGTTTATACCTCCATGGTTGTTAATTAAAGGGACTTTAATGTACAAAATTATATATCACTATGATGTTCATCGAGAATAACACAAGTACATTAAATAACTGAGGATTACACCAAATTGGATGGTAGTGTTTAATTGAATTCGAATTGTCAAAGGTATGTTCTTTATTGTCTTAAATGACACTATACGATAAATCAAACCCAGATAAGGTAATTATTGATTTGTATATTGAAATGAATCCTGAAATGATTATTTATTGATTTGTCTCCGTTCATTTATAATTAAACGGAAATTAAATGAAATGAATTGTATTATACATTGAGTCTGACACGACTGTGATTTCTGTCTGCTGCAGCAGATTATTTGGAGTGTCCGGAGCTCCGTGGTGAGGTCAGTGATCTCTGATCAAGACACTGCGTAGATGCCGCTTATTTGATAAGTCCTTGAGGCCTGAGTCTTGAATGATGCGCTCTTCAGTCCTGTGCCAATAGAGGGAATTCTTCCTTTTTAGGAAGATATAATTTGAATTGAAAATGTTATGGTAGTCTGCCAAATTATAAAGACTCACATTGTTACTGGTTACGTAATCCTTCCTGTTTAGGAAGATGGTAATCCTTCCTTTTGAGGAAGATGTGAAACTGATTAATTTGTATATTGTAAAGATTGTTACTGACATTAAAAATGTTACTGGTTTTAGTCTAACATTGAATTAGACAAATTGATACTGTTTAATTGTTTAAGTCTAATATTAATTAGACATATTGGAATTATGATTAGCATATGAAATCATGTCTATTTATACATTGCTGAATTGTTGAATTCACAGTGTTATTGATGGCATTACAGGCACAGCTGCCATTGCTAGTCTTTTAGAGGTCACAGCACCAGTGGAAACAATTAATACAGTTACTTCTGAAGGACTTGTTGAGTAAAAGGAAAGTATTATAATAATGACATAAGACTTTTAGAAATGCCTTGTTCATAATATAAATTCAGTATTGTTTTTATGAACAATGTAAATGTGTTTATGTTCCGCATAATGTGTAATTTGATATCCCTTGTCAATTTTATGTTCAAAGTTCACGGGAGTAAGTATGGTCGCGACTTGGGGTTAACTCGATTTAAATTTTATCTCGGGCTCGGGTCGTGGCATAGTTATTATATGGTATCAGAGCAAAGTGAAAGAGTTAAGAATAAAATTTTAAAATCCTTAGAATTGTAAGGATGCGGTGAGAAATCGTTAGAGTGAGAATCACAATTCTAAAGATGTGATTAACTATTTTCATTGAATATGATTTGGTTTCACTATATGTGATTTATATTCACTGTAGAAGTGATTTACTTCACTATATGTGATAGAGTTGGATAGAAAGTAAGAAGATATATTTATATCTTGACTTTCTGTGTTATTTCATAATGACATCTGGATCTGAAAATGGTGGTAGTGGAAATGGTGATCCTGATATTGTAGCTAGTGGAAACGAGGGTCCTATCCTTACATCTATTACTTCGAATAACAGTGATGCGAGACTCAATGCCATTATGGAACAATTAGTTCGAAGTAATAATCAAATTGTTAGAATTCAAGAAGCACAGTTGAGCATGCAAGCTCAGATTGCTTCTATGTTGCAAGTGCAGGCACAAATGCAAGTTCAATTGCAGACTTTGTTGATGCCACTATACCAACAACAGCATAATGTTAAGACTCAAATGATGGTGCAGTCTATGGAACCTGAATCTAAAGTCCTTCATGAACAGTTGAAGAGAAAAAGGCAAGATAATAATTTAGAAGGCAAATGTAAACCAATCTGTGAAAATTATGGAAAACCTCACAGAAGTGAAACGTGTTGGAGAATTACTGGAGCCTATTTAATTTGTGGATCTATGGAACACAGAAGATCACAATGTATTAAGGCAAGAAAACCTAAGACAACTGGAGAAACTAGTGTTATTAAAGAACAAGAACAAGTTGAAGGTATGATCTATGTAATTAGCAAATCTACGATTCCTTTCTTTGGATCAGAATTTATCCATGCATTTATAACACCTGCAGTTTTGTTTAATACAATGTTAAAACTGAGAAAGTGATATTGTCGATTGATTCCATAATGTTAACAATAAATAATTTTGATGTAAATTTTAGCATGAATTGATTTACGAGATACAAGCTTGTTTAGATTATTTTAGGAAAATCATTACTTTTATAATAGATGAAGTCAATGTTACTGTATTGTTCAGAAGAGTTCAAAATAGATTTAATACTAGATTTGTTTGAGCATTCAGATATGAACGATTGTTAAAATGGAGGCTACATCGCGTTCATTATGAAGACAAAACCACTGTAGGAATTGAAGATATAGAATGGTACCTTATGCATATAGATTGATTATAAATAAGTAATCAGATGGCAATTATGAATGAATAATTGGTGCCTAGGATTGATGAATTGTTTGATCAATGTTAAGGTGCAATGTATTTTATTTTTAAGATTGATCTCCGATTTGGATATCACTAGATTTATGTTAGAGATCAAGATGGATGACTGTATTTAGGACCCGATATGAGTCTTATAAATTTATGGTTATACCTTTTGGATTAACGAATATAATTGCAATGTTTATGACCTTGGTGAACAACATTGCAGTCGTTAAGAGAAAACTAGTTGTATGTAAAGTTAGAAAAGTGTGATTTTTTTTATTATAGCAGGTGAGATTTTGGGTTATCTAATTATTAAAGATGGATTAATTATTGATTTAGTTAAGATTGAAGCCATTGCCAAATAGCAGAGTTCAAAGAAGGAAATTCTTTGGATTAGTTAGATGTGTAGAAAAGTTGGGAAAGACTTTTCTAAAAATTCTAATTTCGTTAATGAAACTGACTCGAAAGAGTGTTTCATTTGTATAAAATGATAAATGTGAGTTTTATTTCGAAGAAATGAAATAGAAATTGATTTGAATGTCAATTTTGTCAATTACCTGATGAAAGAAGTGGATTTGTAAATTAATTGATGCTTCCGATATAGGATTATCGGGATATAAAAATATTGGTGTAAAATGGCAAGATCATTATTTATGGTTTACATCAGGGGAAAGAATATGAGAAGCATTATGCTACTCATTATTTAAAATTCATGATGGTATATTTGTTTTGAAGCAATTGAAGTATTATAGTATGAATAGACGTTTGAAGTTCATTGTGAATAATCAAGAAGGATATTAATCTGAAGTAACGCCGTTGGTAAAAACTGGTCAAATATTATAATGTTTTGTTCACTTAAATCTTTAAAAATGACAAGTAGTATAAAAGTTGATACCTTGAGTTGTAAAATTGCTAAGTTGACATCACTAGTGAGTGAATGGAATGATTGATTATATTTAATATGTGTAAGAGAGATAGATTGAAATGATGGTAGAGGGTTGAGTCCCTAAAACCCTAAAGTTGATTGTAGGAAAAGATGGATTGGGAATCTGGATCTTTTCGTGATATTTTGTGATCATTATACTAACCTCTGAAATCCATTGTAATCACAGGAATCTACAATATTTGTTTGTTTCGAAAGATGTTAATCTATAATAACATTATTGATGAGATCTGAAAAATTTTAGTACTTTTCATTCATTATGTATTTGGGAAGGTAATATAGAAGCTGACGCTTTGAAGTATAAATCTGTTCAATACGTGGAATTCACTTAAAATGATTCAAAGATTGTTGCAAGTATGAATGTAAAAGGATATCTTTTAAAACCGATAGACCTCTGGAAGAAAACCTTGCAGAGTTCGGAATTGTTTATACTTTTGGCTCATGATATGGATAAAGTAAGGATCTGAAGTACCATGACTTATGATTATGGTAAAAGCCTAAGTGGTGTATTTTTCGATATATGATTATGTTTTTGGTGGAACTTATGCAAGTATGAGATGGATTTGTAAATAGAAACTTCTGTTTTGGAATGAGAATTATGATGACAACAATGTCTTTCTTTGAATCAATGTAGATTCAATAAATCAAGAAGAGACAGTTTAAAGATCCTAAATTGGTAAAGATCAAAACTAATACCGTTGAAAAGTCAGATTTTGTGATTGGTTGAAAGAGTTCTTTACTTCAGAGACAAAAATTGTGAATACCAGAAGAAAAGAACTTGAAATAAGCAGTGATGTTGAAATTCATCACACTCGATACTTTATCTATCCAGGAAGTACAGAAATATATGGAGATCGTAAAGACAGGTCTTGATGGAAAGATATATGTTATGTGTTATCATATTGACCTGTTAACATGTAAAATTTGAGTATTTGTTTAAACTGTTTCATCTATTACATGTTCCTAAATGGAACTGGAAATATTTATTTGTAAAAGTTCTGTTTGGTATGGGATTTAATGATGTGACCAAATCAGGTGGAAAAGTCAGCTAGAGAGAACAAGATTTACGTATGAGAATAATAAAATGAATTAAAGTTTATAGACTTATCATGCGTCAATGAAATCACATGATAACTGATTATTGATTCTTATTTTGATTTCGTATTTGGTTTTAATTGATTTTGCATTCGGTGGACCGAATGATTCTAAAAGTTTAGGGGAATGTTACATCTCGTCCCGAGTTAATCAGGATTAACTCTAATTAATCGAGATTAATGTGGATTAAGCATGATTAATCAACTTAATTGGTGCTTAGTGATTGAAATGATCCAATTAGTCTTCCAAGAATGAATAAAGCCTAATGAAATGATTTGGAAGGCATTAAGTTAATTAAGTTGAGTTTTAGACTCAAATTAGTGAAATGAAGGACTTTTGTGTGAATTTGGATTTATACATATTTCATCAAATGAGATGAAATTTGGTATCATCGTGTGTATCTCGATGAGTACATCAATTTTGATAATACACATGAAGTCATTTGACTTGAGATGAATTAAATGGGTCATAATTTGACTTGAATTGGAGATATGTAAAAGATAGGGGGTGGAAATGCAAAAATTACATTATGACTAGGCTTAAGTGAAGCCATGAGCTGGAAACATAAGAGGGATGCAGGGAGAGCTTGCCAGCAACTGCTACAGCTGGTCCTCTCAATCACCTTCGTTTCTTCTTTTTTCCTTCTTCATTCGTTTCTTCCTCATTTCCTCATTTTCTCTTCTCTATGATTTGGATGAAATCTGTGAGTGGGTTCTAAGAAAGAGAAATTGGAAACTTGTCTTCTTCCTCATCCTCTTGTTGGAGTTCTTTTGAAACAAGCTTAAAAGAAGTCTGAAACTGTTCCAAGGCTTGGAATTGGTGGTTTTGTGCTAGAATCAAGTAAAGGCAAAGTATAAATAAGTGCACATGATTAGATGCTATTGCATGTTAACTTCTCTTAGTTCAATTGTGAAATTGAGTCCAGCCCTTATGGTTATGTACTTTATTGTGTTGGTATTCATTGAATGGGATGAAAGGTGTCTGATTTATTATTGAATGGTGAAAGAGAAGATAGGTCAGAATTTGTGCAAGTATAAATAGACCTCTATATTTCACATGTTACTGAATACGGTTTTATCTCTATTTTAGAAGAGATAGGGTGTTGAACCCAAGTTATGATAGAAACTGATTTGATATTAATGAATGAAATTGATTTAAAATGAAATAGAAGTGTTATTTATCTTGTATAAATGCTACTTGAGAAGGGAACATGTGGTTCCAAGTATTTTGTGCAGGTTGGAGAATAAATGGAGAAAACAGAATTCTGAATGACGAATTCTGTAGAAAATTCTGGGCAATGTCGGTCAGCCGACAAGCTGACCGACGACCTGACCGACAGTGTAGAATGGAGGAAAAAAAAAACGTCTCTGGTTTTTGGACCGTGACCTGACCGACAATTGAGTCAACAAGTGTCGCTTATCCGAGAGTGAACCGACACACTAACCGACGTTATAAATGTGGGAAAAATCGCGCCTATGGTTTTGGAACCGAGACCTGACCGAACTTGGTTCGGTCAGCCGACAAGTGTAAGTCGGTTAACCGACTGGTTAGTAATTTCCATGAATTAGTTCTCTCTGGTTTTCGAACCGAGAGTTAACCGACAACTGAACCGATGAATGTCGGTTAACCGACGAGCTGATCGACAGTCAGAAAATTTCAAAATTAATTTCTGAATTTTAAGATTAATAGCCTATTGATTGAATCAAGGCTGTTTCTACTGTTTATACCTCCATAGTTGTTAATTAAAGGGACTTTAATGTATAAAATTATATATCACTGTGATGTTTATCGAGAATAACACAAGTACATTAAATAACTAAGGATTACACCAAATTGGATGGTAGTGTTTAATTGAATTCGAATTGTCTAAGGTATGTTCTTTATTGTCTTAAATGACACTATACGTTAAATCAAACCCAGATAAGGTAATTATTGATTTGTATATTGAAACGAATCCTTAAATGATTATTTATTGATTTGTCTCCGTTCATTTATAATTAAACGAAATTAAATGAAATGAATTATATTATACATTGAGTCTGGCACGACAGTGATTTCTGTCTGCTGCAGCAGATTATTTGGAGTGTCCGGAGCTCCGTGGTGAGGTCAGTGATCTCTGATCAAGACACTGCGTAGATGCCGCTTATTTGATAATTCCTTGAGGCCTGTGTCATGAATGATGCGCTCTTCAGTCCTGTGCCAATAGAGGCAATTCTTCCTTTTTAGGAAGATATAATTTGAATTGAAAATGCTAGGGTAGTCTGCCAAATTATAAAGACTCACATTGTTTCTGGTTACATAATCTTTCCTGTTTAGGAAGATGGTAATCCTTCCTTTTGAGGAAGATGTGAAACCGATTTATATATTGTAAAGATTGTTACTAACATTAAAAATATTACTGGTTTTAGTCTAACATTGAATTAGACAAATTGATACTGTTTAATTGATTACGTCTAATGATCAATTAGACATATTGGAGTTATGATTAGCATATAAAATCATATGTCTGTTTATACATTTCTGAATTGTTGAATTCATAGTATTATTGATGGCATTACAGGCACACTTGCCATTGATAGTCCTTTAGAGGTCACAGCACCAGTGGAAATAATTAATATATCTACTTCCGAAGGACTAGTTGAGTAAAAGCAAAGTATTGTAATAATGACATAAGACTTTTAGAAATGTCTTGTTCATAATATAAATTCAGTGTTGTTTTTATGAACAATGTAAATTTGTTTGTGTTCCGCATAATGTGTAATTTGATATCCCTTGTCAATTTTATGTTCAAAGTTCACGGGAGTAAGTATGGTCGTGACTTGGGGTTAACTCGATTTAAATTTTATCTCGGGCTCGGGTCGTGGTAGATACAATATTCGATGTGATGGATGGTAGATATCTTTTTATGTTTGCTCCAACAATTAAGTGGGATGAGATTCTGCCTCCATTTGCATGCGGACCCAGGATCTTCGTTTGAGGGGTGCGGACTCTAATAGGTAGTTTGGTTTTGGGGCAAATCGATGATTTTCACATAAAATTTTTAGAGTAAACCCACGAACTTTATTAGATTTCTTAAAGTGGAGTCAAAACTTTTACATAGGTTTTGGAAGCGCAACCCATTTGACGGGTGTGACTACACCCATGTACCTGTACCTAGGTCTCCCCCTATTTGCATAGCATCGTCCCTGTTGGAAGCGTTGGTGTGTAAATCTATTGTGCTGGGCTGGAATGGCTACGGGCTGTGTGTGAAGAAATAAGAATGGGATATCCTTCCTTTTGGTGGACACTATCTATGTCAGCTGAGTTGGATGATTTTATGTAGTTTAAGCATGCTTGAATGGCTACAGATTGAATTTAGGTAAGTAGCTTGAATGACTTGATGATCTATTTAGGGCACCTATATGCGGCCATCTTTTCCGAAGAAAAATATGGAATTGGAAAAAAGCTTTTTGGTGTGTTTAAAATTCACGTGTGGTGCGAACAAAGGCAATCTTTTCGTGATTCTGCAAAAAAAAAAACCAATTTGCGATGGAAGGAGGTTGGAAAAGGTTTCCCATGGATGGAAAATGATTTCTCTCTCTCTCTCTCTCTCTCTCTCTCTCTCTTCTTTTGAAAATTTTATTTTATGGTTGAATAAGCATATAAATACAAATCTAATTTACATTCAGATATTAGGTAGGTTGGTTGCGAGAAAAAGACCTGGCATCCATGCTTAATTTTTCTTAATAGAGATATACGTCATTCAACATAAATTTCATAAAACAAAATAAAAATATATAGCTAATTAGATATCCAACTATAGCCTAACAAAGCAATGAGCATAAGTGGCAAAAAAGAGCTTTGTAAGGTGGCCGGAGTATATCTTTGTTTTCTACTTTAGGGCATCTCTAACGACATCATGTGTATGTATCATGTGGGAAGAGCTTTTCTTCTTGTTTTTTTTTTTTAAGTGACACATCTGGACAACATGAATGGCTCATTCATGTGCTATAACATAAATTCCTTTTTACCTTGTGAATGAATATTATATTATATATATTAAAGCAAAGGGGGAGGTGGTGGGGTGTGAGGGGTGCCACATCATCCCTAAAAAGTCTCTCCTTTCAGAAAGGGAGAGGTGGGCTGTGAGGGGTGTCACCTCAGCACCCAATTATTCTCCTTTAAGAAAAATCACTTAGAAAATAGTGAGAGAGCCTTTGCCTTTCACGTGGGGCCTTGCTTGATGTCTTTCTCAATCTTTTAAAATCTCTCCCCCTCATCAAGAAATTGTACGTTCCTAAAATCTCTCCCTCGAATACTTCCCTAAAATCTCTCATCAAGCAATTAATCAAGCAATTATACGTTTCTAAAATCTCTCCCTCTAATACTGCCCTAATATCTCTCATCCTCCTAATATCCTTCCCTCTAAGTCTACCCTAAAATCTCTCATCCCCCTAATATTCTTCTATCAATTACTTTCACACGGCATTGGTTCACCATCAGTCTTTGCTTTATTAAAGACTAGCACTTGAGGGCCCGAAGACCTAGCCCAGCTCAGCCCCTGTAAAGATATATACGGTTTATTTATTTGTTTTCTTGTGTATTGGTGTGCTGGGCTTTGTTTAAAAGTCCAACTTGGTAGGTAGTAATTATGTATATTTTTATACATGGGCTTACTTTCACACGGCATTGGGTCACCATCAAGCTTTGGTTTATTAAAGACTAGCACTTAAGGGCCCAAAGACCCAGCCCATATCAGCCCTTGTAAACATATATTTTATTTTTTTATTCTTTTATTTTTCTCTCTGTTCTTGGGTTGGGCTTTGTTTAAAAGTCCAACTTGGTAGGTGGCATGTAGGTATATTATTTTACATGGTTTCAATCATCAATGGGTCCCATGTTAAATATGTTTTGTGGGCCCTACCGATGAATGAAATCCAAGCTGTTGCTCCTTTACTTTCCTTTCAGTTTTTTTCCCCAAATGGATGGTTCCAGTAATGGGCACCAGTTCGTTTTAAATATATTTCAAGATTGGACTCCCGTATTGGATGAAATCCCAATGGCCTTCTCTTAACCCCTTCTTTCTAAGAGTGGGCCCCACTGATGGAGGGAGGCAAGCCTGTTGGCCGTTGTCTGGTTTCTTAATGGATGCAAATCAATTAGTGGGCCCCGAACATTTAACTTATTTCTGCAGTGGGTCCCACCCATGGATTAATATAGCTCCTTTACTCTCCTTTCAGTTTTTTCCCCCAAATAGATGGTTCAAGTAGTGGGCACCAGTTCGTATTAAATATATTACAAGATTGAACTCCAGTATTGGATGAAATCCCAATGGCCTTCTCTTAACCCCTTTTTTCCAAGAATGAGCCCCACTGATGGAGGGAGGCAAGCCTCGTTATCTGGTTTCTTAATGGACGCAAATCAATTAGTGGGCCTCGCACATTTAACTTATTTCTACAGTGGGATCCACTCATGGATTATACATAGATATTAGTTTTCTAAGTCAATATGTATCTGTAGTGGGCAATCGGACTGGGGTTGGTATCATACACAAGCTTAGTTTTTTTTTTTTTTTTAATTGTTAGGATGTCATTTGTATACGCATGAGTTAGAACTATTAAAAACATACTATGATGACTCATATTTATATCCACGTACACTCATCCCATGCAATGTACATCTTTTTGTTGTTTTTCTTCTCTTACACTTGTCCGCCCCACTCTCTTTCAATTTTTTTTTCTTATACTATCAATCATCTTGATAAGGAGGACCCACACGTTAATGAAGACAAGCAGTCAGAGTTTAAAAAGAAAGAAGACTCTTTCCCATACCAATCATGCCAATCACAGATTTGTGTGAGTTGGATGAATGAAGCAAAACAAGAAACCCAAGATATGTAGAGACCGTGTGAGAGCTGGCCTAGGAAGTCAAAGATATTATTTAGTATATTCTCTCCAAAGAAATAGGATCTCATCTTGTATGAAAAGAAAGTTTCTTTCCCACATACACAAACGTATTGTAGTCATCTTTATTAAATAGCAATCAGAGGTAAGGGCTCTATCATCAAGAGTTTGAACGCCCAACCTCTTGCAAACCTTCTCTTATCATTTATTTTTTCATGGTATCAGAGCATCATCTGCTCTAGATACGGTCTCTCATGGCTAGTTCATCCTCTACGACGAGTTCCCTTAGCCTGTCAGCTGTTGCTTTGCATCATCTCATCACCATTGTCTCAGTGAAACTAAATCTCACCAATTACCTAGTCTGCACATGCAAATCCTTCCTTTCATTGAAAGCCTGAAAATCAAGGACTTAATTACACAAGGGATACCAGAGGAAGCGGAGACTGGTGACAAAGGAAAGACAGACTCCAAGTATGATGATCAAAGAGAAAACGATCTCCTATTATGAAGCTGGATCACTGGAACACTCGTAGAAGAGGTTATATATATGGTTGTCGGTTGTACCATAGCCAAACAAATCTGGTCCTGTCTTGAAGATAACTTCCTCCATACTACAAAAGAACTAGAAGCTCAGTTGAAGCAGAGAATGCAGGACCTTAAACTCGGCAGCCAAACCTTGACCGAGTATATGAAATCCTTCAAGAATGTGTTTGATGGCCTTGCTGCTATTCAAAAGCTTGTCTCCAATGAAGACAAGGTAATATACTTATCTAAAGGACTTGGGAAGAAGTACAGTGTCCTTGTGACCTCTATGCTGGAAAAACCTCCCTTTCCTACATACACCCAGTTTGTGACTGCAGTACAAAATTATGAGCTCCACCTTTAAAGCATAGAACCAGAGCCAAAGTATGTTGATCCAAATATGGTGTTTGTCTCCCAACGGCAGCAAGGTGGTGGCCGTGGGAGAGATGGCAACAGAGGACGTGGTGGTTACAATAACCAATATTCGTCTCGTGGTCGTGGCTTCACTGCTGTCAGCCAAAACCAGGGGTCCCGTCCTCCCCAGCAAAATAACAATACTGGACAGGAACAATTTCTAAACCAAACAGGTAATGCTGAGCCTTATTTTTCTGGAAATTCTAAAAAAAGATTTCAGAATAACAATCCAGGATATCAAGGAAGTGGGGTACCAGATCCATGTCAAATATGTGGCCAACGTCATCACACAGCCATGAAGTGTTTTTACAGATGGGATTATTCATACCAGGCACCCGAAGATCTATCTCAAGCATTAACTGCCCTCTCTACTTCAGACGTCCAGGATCCAAATCTGTATGTCGATACAGGAGCTAATGCACATGTAACCAATGACCCAAATAAGCTTTCTAATATACAACCTTACAATGGGTATGACAAAATAATGGTTGGAGATGGGTCGAGACTCAATATTTCACACACTGGTAATGTATTTATTAAATCAGAATTTGGTACTATGACACTTAAAGATGTTTTGGTAGTTCCAAGAATAAAAAAGAATCTGATATCTGTCTCACAGTTTGCTAAGGATAACTCATGTGTTTTTGAATTTTCTGATTCTGGATTTCTTGTAAAGGAGCGAGCCACGGGCAAAATGATGGCAACGGGCAGTAATAAGGGTAGTCTCTATGCGTTGGACAATAAAGCAGTAGCAGCTTTTGTGGTCCTCAGATCTGGAAAAGCCACAGATGAAATTTGGCACCAAAGATTGGGTCATCCTAGTGAGAAATCTTTGAAGCTTTTGAATTCTCTAGGTGTTATTGATATTAGTTTTTGGAATAAAGTTCCTAGCATTTGTGCTAGCTGTCAAATGGGGAAAAGTTGTAAACTCCCTTTTTCTTTAAATAATAAAATTGCTACTGTGCCGTTTATGAAAGTCCACTATGATCTTTGGGGGCCTACCCCGGTGTCCTCTTCCCAAGGGATCAAATACTATGTCATCTTTGTAGATGATTGCACCAGGTTCACATGGTTCTATCCTCTCAAACATAAGTCAGACTTTTTTGAAAACTTCATCAAGTTTCAGAACCTAGTGGAAAATCAATTTTCTACTAAAATTAAGATTTTCCAAAGTGTTGGAGAGGGAGAATTCCAATCCCACAAGTTCATTCATCACCTTGAACAATGTGGGGTTCAAAGACATATTTCATGTCCTGGTACACCAGAACAAAATGGAGTTGCAGAAAGAAAGCATCGGCACATAGTTGAGACTGGGCTAACTCTTTTGTTACATGGAAATTTACCACATTTTTTGTGGGTTGAAGCATTTATGACTGCCGTATTTTTAATAAACAGGCTTCCATCTACTGTTCTGAAAATGGACACACCCATCTTCAAACTTTATGGTTCACACCCTGATTACTCAAACTTAAAAATCTTTGGGTGTCGGTGCTTTCCGTATTTACGAGATCAGAATACCCACAATTTTAGCCAAAATCTTAAACCTGCGTTTTTGTGGGGTATAGCCCAATTCATAAAGGCTATCGATGCTATCATCCACAAAGTCGGAAAATTTTTATTTCACGACATGTGATATTTCATGAGACAGTGTTTCCATATAAAAATACACAAGATTTATTGGAGCCTGCGTAGAAACCGTGTATCATCACAACATATTCTGAGTTTATCAATTGGAATTTTCCAAGTGTGGAACCCGCCGATGAGATCAAAGAAAATGATGTGAATGCTTCTCACAAATCAGAGGCTGGAAATCAGGTAATTGGTTCTTCCCCAGGGACACATGTAGATGATTTACAAAGACAACGTTTGACATCAGAAATGTTGACACCCAATAGTGGCGCTCATTCATCAATTGCCACACAAGCTCAGAATGCTTCATTGTTAGAAAAGCCACCCACATTATCCACCCAGAATCAGTCTTCATCTCCCATGTTCTCAAGTGCTGAAATCGGTACTAGTCAATCATCATCACCTCCACACTCATTAGGACCCACGTCTAAACATATGAGTAATGAAGATGAGGTTGACACTTCTCACAAAAGTTCTGATGGCCTACCGAGTGATCTCTTTGTGGAATTGCCCATTGAGGTGCCAATTCAGACAAAATAAAAATAGGCCCACGGTGAGGACTCATTCCATGATAACAAGATCCAAGGCAAGTTCCAATCCTACGGCAATGATATCTACTTCATTTTTTGATGAAAAAGAACCAGATAATGTTCATGATGCCTTGGAAAAGTCTCAGTGGGTAGCTGCTATGAAAGAAGAATTAGAAGCACTTCATAGAAATGAAACCTGGACCCTTGTTCCAAGAACACCTGATATGAATGTGGTTGGCTCTCGATGGGTCTTGAAAACCAAGTTGAAGTCCGACGGATCAATTGACCGGTTTAAAGCTAGGCTGGTGGCAAAGGGTTACAATAAAAAAGAAGGGATTGACTTCGATGAAACTTTTAGTTCAGTTGTCAAACATGCAATCATTCGAATAATTCTTACTTTGGCAGTGGTCTCTAATTGGCCTGTTCGCCAATTAGATGTCAAGAATGCGCGCTTTCCTACATGGCCTTCTCAAAGAAACAGTGTACATGGACCAACCTCCTGGATTCACAAACCCAATATGTCCGACCCATGTATACAAGTTACACAAGGCCATCTATGGGCTTAAGCAAGCACCAAGAGCCTGGTTTGACAGATTTAGTCTTTTCTTACTACATGTTAGGTTCTTTTGCAGCAAGGCAGACTCATCGTTATTTGTTCTACATTGTTCAGCTGAAACTATATTACTCCTCCTTTATGTCGATGATATTATTATCACAAGCAATAACTACTTGTTGCTATCTCAATTGATACATAAACTGAGTTTAGAGTTTGCTATGAAGGATCTTGGGGAGTTACACTATTTCTTAGGTATTGAAATTTCGAGATTCCATGGAGGATTATTTCTCTCACAATCAAAATATGTGATGGATCTCTTATCAAAGGCTCAAATGTTAAACAGCAAATCAATTGGAACTCCTCTAGCACAACAACATGACTTGCACTCTGAAAGTAAGCTACTGGTGGATGCATCAGAATATCGGAGCATTGTTGGTGCACTCCAGTACATCACCTTCACGCGCCTAGATTTAACTTATGTAGTAAATTTGGTGTGCCAATTTATACAGCAACCCACATATGTGCATTGGCAAGTAACACTTCGGTACCTTCAAGGAACCATTAATTATGGAATCAGAATCTCTTCCCAATCATCTCTTAGCCTATATGCATTTTCTGATGCAGATTGGGCTGGATGCCCAAAAACAAAACGGTCAACAACTGGATATTGTGTATATCTTGGATCTAATTGTGTATCATGGAAAGCCAAAAAGCAAACTACAGTATCGAAGTCAAGCACTGAAGCAGAATATAGAGCACTCGCATCCACAGCCGCTGAGATTACATGGGTTTCCTACATTCTAAGAGATATTGGGGTGTTTCTCTCTAGACCTCCAGTTCTCTTTTCTGACAATATTAGTGCTCTTTTTTTGACAGTAAATCCAGTACTTCATGCCCGCACAAAACACATAAAAATTGACTATCATTTTGTATGGAAAAGGTTGCACTTGGGTCTTTGGTTACTCAGTTTGTAAAATCCATAAATCAAATTGCAGATGTGTTTACCGAACCACTTGGAAGAAAATCATTTCAAAGTCTGCGGGCCAAGCTTGGAGTTGTGCCACTACCATCCTCCAGCTTGAGGGGGAGTGATAAGGAGGACCCACACGTTAATGAAGACAAGCAGTCAGAGTTTAAAAAGAAAGAAGACTCTTTCCCATACCAATCATGCCAATCACAGATTTGTGTGAGTTGGATGAATGAAGCAAAACAAGAAACCCAAGATATGTAGAGACCGTGTGAGAGCTGGCCTGGGAAGTCAAAGATATTATTTAGTATATTCTCTCCAAAGAAATAGGATCTCATCTTGTATGAAAGTTTCTTTCTCACATACACAAACGTATTGTAGTCATCTTTATTAAATAACAATCAGTGGTAAGGGCTCTATCATTAAGAGTTTGAACGCCCAACCTCTTGCAAACCTTCTCTTATCATTTATTTTTTCACATCTGTGGTGGCCAATTGTTCCATCACCATAAATCCAGATGGGGTGTGTGGCCCGTTGAGGATGAAATCATTTGATTTCCATTTCCTTTCTTCTTATCTTCCCTTTTTTATTCTTTGGATGTAGAGCCATTAGTGGGTCCCACACGTTAAAAACATTTCAAAGGTAGCCCCCACTGATGTCAAACATGTTAATTTTTTTATCCATTTCTTTTGGTTTTTTTAGTAGATGTAGATCCATCCGGCTTATTTTCTTTTCTTATATTTTCAATCATCAATGGTATAATATACCCGTAAATGAGACGGTCGTAATGGTCAATGCCTTTAAATTCAAGGGGTCATCGTGTTATGTAAATTACTTTATTTTATATTTATTTTCATACATAGAATTTTTTTTAATATTCAAAGATAATAAAAAAAAAATATTTTATATTTATTTTATCTTAACAATATTTCAAAAGAATTATAAAATTTTAACATATTTTGACCTTTTGCCCGGGCTTAGCACGGGCGTTTGTTGCTAGTATATATATATATATATATATATGTGAAAAATGCTTTTATGATAGCGACTCTCACAATAGGGGGGTCCATTGGATCCATATCCAATGGCAACTGGCTAAATATGCGCCCCCCACCGCCGACGATAAGAGTTGTCCCCACTATGGTGGGAGGTCCATGAATTGAGAGCCTACAGTTATATAATGATTTGATATTCATTAGCCAAATCATGATTTTCATAAATAAGTTCAATTTGTTTTGAATAAATGTTGTTAGAATTTGTTACACATTTCAGATTTTTAAATAAATTTTAACACAAAATATCAAAATACATGAAATTTATATATTTTGATATATAGAATTTTAAAAATAATAAATGATTTATATTTGTTTTGGATTTATCTTCTAATCATTAGTATCTAAAAAATCCCCAAGTAAAATATTTTTTTATTAAGTCCAGGCCTTTTTTGCTAGTTTATATATATATATATATATATTGAAGCTAGCTGATTTCAATTGATAAATCAGACATTGATTTTCACATGTTTTATTGTGGAAGAGAACTCCCTCCAATTTTGACCGTGTTGATTGATTGAATTACAGTATTGGTATTTACAATTTAAGTCGCAAATCATAACTGTCATATATCTTGATTGCATATCCAATATGGTAACTGCTCTGCATAGAGAGGTGTGCAAAATATGGGATCAATTTTATCATCCTAAACCAGCCCTCCATCAGCAGCCAACAAGTTTGACCCTTTAAAAATTGAACGTCAATCCAATAGTACAGTCCACCTAGACGGGTGTAAAACACGAAGCGATCAGTATAATTCAAAGGGGTCCCATGTGGTAGTCCATTTGGATGAATCATCCGATGGGCCCCACTATAAAGTGTGCATGCGTGTATTTTAGTTTTAATAAGTTTCTAATATTCATAAATAATGCTAATACGGGCATTTTTTGCTAGTTTTAAATGACTCTGCATATTAACTTCAATGTTATGGCTAAATTTTACTTTCGGATCTGATTACAGCCCATGCATAAAAATGTCTACATCCAACCAAATAAGGGCTTGATTTGGGTTACTCTCGGTTTGTTTGCCGGAGCACTCTTAGCAGTGGCTGGCTACCATATGCATCCTTAAAACTTCTCCCCTAGGTCTGTAATCCACACCACAGTTAATATAATGAAATGAATACATAAATCAAGGTCTAAATGGAACAAGATAACAATTGATACATGTGTGGGCTGGTTTATTACCTCGAGCATCCAAAGCGACAGCGAGTCAGAGCCATTTATTACCTCGAGCATTGAATAGGGGACGCCATTTATTACCTCGAGCATCCAAAACACCTGCCTTCAGCATTGAATAGGGGACGCCATTTATTACCTCGAGCATCCAAAGCGACAGCGAGTCAGAGCCGAAAGATGCTCTCTCCTACAGATATACCCGGCACATAGCTCCCGACCTCACGACACTGACGTTCTACGCGAGCTCAGAAGCTAGGGGGCAATTGTGTGGGGAGATTTCTAGAGCTACAGGATTAAGCTAATCACAGCCATCAGATGGGGCTAAGCATTCTCACGTGCCATCCGCGTGCCATCTACGTGGCACCGATCTCATCCCGGCTACCAGGGCAGAGGCCTTGGCCGACATCAAGCATCTCCAGGCCGCAAGCGCCGAACTGGACCACCTCGGGTACCATCTCGGCAAAGAGTCCACCTCGGCTGGGCCACCCCGGATGCCATCTCCGCAGAGAGCCCTACCTCGGCTAAAGCCACCTCGGCTGAAGAAGCCAGGACAGTAACCGAAGCGAGAAAGAACCTTCACCTGCGCCCCTCATCCCCCACGTCATCAGACACGTGGAGGGATAGGGTCACGAGCTAGTGGGACAGACACGACATCCAGCCGCCCACTATCTTCATCAGATCGCTGACATAGCAGCATCCAGCGGCTGAGGCCACATCAGGGCAAGGCCCGAGGGCAGATCCGCTGGTACTCCAACCGCCAAAGGCGCCCAACACAATCTGGCCCAACAAGACACCCATTTAATGCAATGTGGGCTGACCCGACTGGCATTAAATGCTGAGTGGGCCGGATTAGACTGCATTTATTACTTTGTGGGCTGATCATGACTTCCCAGTCAAATCATGGACCCACACCAAAATATCATCTGAAAGATACGATCCAACCCTCTATAAATAGACCTTCATACACCATGCAAGGTACGCACGTCTTCATATCCAGAGCCCTTACTCTGTCTCTCCTCTCCCTCTCCTTCCATTGTTCCAGTTCTCACACTGACTTTGGCATCGGAGAGCCTTGCGCCGCTCAGGCCAGGGTCCTCTGACCGTTTGCTACTCTCTTTCAGGCTTCCGGACGGCATCCAGACATTCCAGACACCATCATCTTAACGGATAAGTCCTGTAAGGCACCCTCTTATTGTGGGTCATTATTTTCTGCACCTACAATTGGCGCCGTCTGTGGGAAAGTAATATCCCATCCTCTCAAAACCTTCCCAACCTTCTTAACCTCATCTTCTCAGAAGCCATGCCTCCGAAAGCTAAGAAGGGTGTAGAATCCTCAAGAGCAGCGCTCGAGCTGCCACCACCGCCAACGGACGTCCCTCCTCAAGGACGCTCCCGCACGGTGCATGGCACGACTGCAGGCGAGGGCCGCTTAGGCTCTCAGCTCTTTATCGAGTTCCCACTCCAAGAGGAACTCGAGGCCTCGATCTCACCAGAAGAAGTCGCGCCACCCGGACGCAAGGATCGTCAGCATGAGCGTCCCCGGAAGGACAAAGCCGTGGCCGTAGGAGAAACGCGCCACGCTCAACCCCTTGGAGAGGTTCCTGAAGCTGCCCTCCTCCAGAAGCAACTCCAGAAGCAAGAACGGATGATTCGCGAGCTCCAGCAGCAGCTGAAGGCAGTGCAAACTGCCTCCTTGAGGGAGGTCTCTGAGCCTCAAGGGAAAAAGAAGGACGCTCCCAGCAGGGCAGCCCAGCCTCCTCGTGAGGACCTCAGACATCATCTGGACCAGAAACGGAGCCAGATTCGTGACGAAGGCTCGAGCAACAGCTGAAGTCACCATAGTCGCGATGGCCGAACTCATAGCCATCGTAGCCCGAGCCATCCCAAGCGAAAGCACCGAGCTCAGACTCCGGAGAAGGACGACGAGCAAGAGCGATTTGACAAGCGTGTCAGATTGGCTCTCCAGCACAACTTGGACATGCGGGACCAGAAGCAGCTCTGTGGTCACACTGATCTCGGGGGCTCGCCCTTCACAAAAGAGATCGAGCGCACCCCCTTGCCCAAGAAGTTCTCCGTCCCGCGGTTCGTCCCCTATGACGGACTGTCCGACCCATCTGCGCACCTCCGACACTTCTCCCAGAAGATGTCCATCTAGGGAAACGAGGGTCACCTAAACTGCAAAATCTTCTCCTCCAGTTTGGGTGACCTCCCCCTGAAGTGGTTCTGCTCTCTCCCGGAGCAGTCGGTTTCCAGTTGGAAGGAGCTCCAGCTCTCCTTCCTGAAGAAGTTCCAAGCTTACACCGTCGTCCCCAAGAAGGAGGGGGACCTCATCGCCCTGAGAATGAAGCAGGGCGAAACTCTCGCCAAGTTCACCCACCGGTTCTGGGCGGTCTACAGCCAGATCGAGGGCGCGAGAGAGGCGATAGCCATCTACGCCTTCCAGCATGCCCTGATCCCCGGCATCGACTTGCGGAAGGACTTGGCCGGGGACACCCCAGAGTCCATGTCAGAGTTGATGTCCCGGGTGAAGCGCTTCATCGCCCGGGAAGAAGACGAGATCCGAGCTAAGGATCAGGACGGGCATCCGGAGCCCGAGCAGAAGAGTAGCCAGCCTCGGCAGGGAGGCGGGAGGCCCTCCCAGAAGCAGGAGCCCGAGCAGGCCTGGGTCTCCAGTTCGGCGAAGCCTTCGTCGTCCAGGTCTGGGGGCACCTGGAAGCCCAGACCTCCCTCCAGCGCCAGTCAGAGCGTCAACGTCGTCTTCAAGGAGCCGATCTACCGCATCCTGACCAAGATCAGGTCCAAGCCGTTCTTCAAGTACCCTCCGCCCATGCTGAATGAGCCCACCTCAGGCGCCCGAAGCAAGCTCTACTGCTCCTTCCATAGGGGCAACGGGCACAGGACCGAAGACTGCAACTCTCTGCAGTGGTATCTGGAGAAGCTGGCCGAAGAGGGCCACATTCCAGAGTTCGTTGAGGCAGGAGATGCTGGCGGCAGCGAGGGCCGAGTTCATCAGAGCGCAGCCCAGGTTCCAGACAGTGAGGATTCGGAGAAGATCATTACGTGATCCATCTGGCGTCCTCTGTATCCATCTGTATCCCAAGAAATCCCATTTCTAAAAGATGTAATGAACCTCTGAATCAATGGAAATAGCTTTCGCCCCGTCATCAATCTGTCACCTCTCTCTGGTCGACTCCGGCAGCATAGGCTCTACGCCCTGGAAATGGCCTGGAGTTCTTACACTCAGCCTTTCCTAAAGCCCCGTGTCTTGGACACAATCAAGGCTCTACGCCCTGGAAATGGCCTGGAGTTCTTTCACTCAGCCTTTCCTAAAGCCGCGTGTCTTGGACACAATCAAGGCTCTACGCCCTGGAAATGGCCTGGAGTTCTTACACTCAGCCTTTCCTAAAGCCCCGTGTCTTGGACACACTTTGGGTACATACGCCCTGGAAACGGCATGGAAGAGTTCTTACACTCAGCCTTTCCTAAAGCCCCGTGTCTTGGACACACTTTGGGTACATACGCCCTGGAAACGGCATGGAAGAGTTCCTACACTCAGCCTTTCCTAAAGCCCCCGTGTCTTGGACACACAGGCTCTACGCCCTGGAAACGGCATGGAAGAGTTCCTACACTCAGCCTTTCCTAAAGCCCCCGTGTCTTGGACACACAGGCTCTACGCCCTGGAAACGGCATGGAAGAGTTCCTACACTCAGCCTTTCCTAAAGCCCCCGTGTCTTGGACACACAGGCTCTACGCCCTGGAAACGGCATAGAAGAGTTCCTACACTCAGCCTTTCCTAAAGCCCCGTGTCTTGGACACAATCGAGGCTCTACGCCTTGGAAATGGCCTGCAGTTCCTACACTCAGCCGTTTCCTAAAGTCCGTGTTCATAAACCCCTCACAACGGCAGTTCGGCCAAGGACAGTTCCCTAAAGTCCGGGTTCATACACCCCTCAGAAGGCCATTGCCGAACTCACGGTCGCCGAGCCGAGAACAACGAAATGGGTCCACGTCGGCACAATGCAGCTCGTCTCGGCCAAAGCCAGTCCTTTCGGCCGAGGTCAGTACCAGCATTCAAACAAAAACCCAAGCATTCCGGAACAGCGCAAAGAAATGAGAAAAAGAACTCAAAAGCACTGTACACAGTTTGGGTAACCAGAGAATTCCTTCTTAATCCATTGAAAACTGCTTCATTACAGAAAATTACAGAGCAAAAAGAAAGAAAGCAAATATCCCGAGGTCCCGAGGTCATGGCCGGTCAGTCGCACGGGCTGCAGCGTCAGAAGCTTCGCCGGATGGACGGGCAGAGGTCGGCACCGGAAGCGTGTACGGAGGAGGCTCCCGAAAGGAGGGGTGGCCCTCCGAGATCCCGACCTCCTTCAGACCGGCAAGCCACCCTTTCGCCTAGGCCTTATCCCTCACAACAAGAACCCTCTCCTTGTAGTGGGCGGTGACCTGCACTTTGGCATCCTCGAACGCAGCATCGCACTCGGACTTGAGCTTCGCCTCGGCCTCGTCCGCCCTCTTGGACTCGGATTCAAGCTTCGCCTCGGCCTCGTCCGCCCTCTTGGACTCGGCTTGAAGCAGGGCCGCGTAATCGTCTCCCATCTTCGAGATGGAGACCTCGAGCTCGGCCACTCTAGTCCTCTCCGCCTCGGCTTCTTCCCTCACCTGCTCGAGCTTCGCCGCGTACTCCTCTTCCACCCTGGCTAACTTCTGGCTAACAGCGTCCAGGGACTCCTGCAGGCCATTCTTCTCCACGGTCAGCTCGGCGACGTCCATGCTGTACATGCGGATCCTGTCAGCAACGGCCATGGTCTTCTGTGACGCCTGTCAAAGAAACCGGGTGTACGTGTTAGATCCAAAGAGCGTCAGATGCTAAATCGCTGGTTAGACAAAGGGAAACGAAGATTTACCGCGAAGTTGGACTGCAACATCGACAGGATCAGCTTCTGATCGCTGTACTTGTCCAGCCGCTCCATGTCCCGGGGAAGGGCGCAGGCTCGCCCTAGGGCCTCGAGGACCGGAAGATCGATCCTGTGAAGAATACAATCCTCCATCGTCATCGGCCTCCCCGGCCCAAGCATGAAGCTCGGCTCCCATAACGGCGGCCCCTGGGGCAACGAGTCAGCAGCCGAGCTAGGACCCGCGTCGGTCCTCGGCACCTTCAGCGGCCGAGTTTCCTCCTGCTCAACCTCAGCCGGGGGCAAGCGAACCCCTGGATCAACAGGGCTAGGGGGCGCGTGAACCTCCGCCACCTCTGCAGGAGAAACCACCCGAGCCCTCGGAGACGGATGCCTCGGAGAATTTACCGGCTCCTGGGGGGCTCGGGCGTCCTCCACTCCAAGCGCCAAAGCCTCGAGATCCTCAAAGGACAAACGCCTGTTGTGCCTCATCTCGGATCCTGGTGAGGGAGATCGGGCAGGTTGACTCGATTCCCTTCCTGAGACCTCGGGAAGTCTCGATCCCGACGTGGAAGCTAGGGTTCCAGACGTGGCCCTAACGTCAGACGACACCCGCGAGGGCTCTGCGACCTCCGGAACGGCCTGCTCCTGACCGACCTCGGATCCGGCACCACCACTCTGGATCGGCTCTACGGTGCCCCTCAGATACCCGCGGTACTTCGGCTGATACCCTAGCAGCGACCAAGCCGCCCTGCCGTCGTGACCGCTGTATCCCTTCACCAGGCGGAGCCAGGCCTCGTTCCTCTTCCAGATGTATCTGGCAGCCCGCTTCCTCTCCTTCAAAGCTGCAGCAATCAGAAGCATTAGCGCGGCAGAACAAAAAGAAACTTATGAAAAAAGAAAAGAAACGAAGGGTGTTTACTTGGGATGGTACCGAAGTGGCGAGGGACCTGGTAGCCTCTATCGGTGTCCGCCTCCCCAAACTCCCAGTTTCCCGAGACGTACAGAAGATCGTCCCCGGCATATTTGCTCGAATCCTCCAAGTATCGGACGAAGCCATCCCGGCCTGACTTAGCCCGGAGATAATAAGAATCCCCGGACCTACATGTCATAGACGTCCTCAAGGTCGAAGACGCCGAAGTCGGTGCCCAGGACCTCATTCAACTTGACCGTGCCCATCACGATCTTGAAGGCATTCGGCAGCAGTTGGCAGGGGCAGAGACGCCACTGACTAAGGCACCTCCTGAGAAGGGGGTGAAGGGGGAATCGGACCCCGCCTTCTATCACGGCCACCAGCGGAAAAGGCATCCAGCCTCCCAAAAAGGCGCGAGGGTTGTAGCCATGGGGATCAGCACCCCTGACTTGGACATCAGCAGGGATCCTAAAGGCCAACCTGAAGCCCTCGATTGCTGCCTCGCCCTCTAACCAGTGGCTGTAAATCCCCATTCCTATCCCAATCTAAAAACAGAGGAACCCGCAGAAGAAGAGGCAAGGCAGAAGGAACTTACGGAAGCAGAACGAAGATGCTGGGCAGCAAAGAGACTCAACTTCAGCAGCACACCACTCCTCAGATGAAGCTCTCGCAGTAGCTCGCCCACCTCTGATGCTCGCCTCTGATTCAGAATCGCAAACGAAGGGTAAAGCAGACCTCGACTGCCCTATATATAGCAGAGAGGCCCCCTTTTCGGAAGCCCTCATTGGGCGTGCCAAGGGGCGCCTCCCTGGGATTTCGCGCGAATCATTTCAAAAATTGATCACGCCCCTGACGAAACGGCGCGCAAATCATTTCAAAAATTGATTGCGTCCCTGACGAGACGGCGCGTACGACCTCGAGGAGACAGACAACTAGCCAAGAGATGACGCGTGGAGCCGTCGACCTGCCTTCAGCATTGAATAGGGGACGCCATTTATTACCTCGAGCATCCAAAGCGACAGCGAGTCAGAGCCGAAAGAGGCTCTCTCCTACAGATATACCCGGCACATAGCTCCCGACCTCACGACACTGACGTTCTACGCGAGCTCAGAAGCTAGGGGGCAATTGTGTGGGGAGATTTCTAGAGCTACAGGATTAAGCTAATCACAGCCATCAGATGGGGCTAAGCATTCTCACGTGCCATCCGCGTGCCATCTACGTGGCACCGATCTCATCCCGGCTACCAGGGCAGAGGCCTTGGCCGACATCAAGCATCTCCAGGCCGCAAGCGCCGAACTGGACCACCTCGGGTACCATCTCGGCAAAGAGTCCACCTCGGCTGGGCCACCCCGGATGCCATCTCCGCAGAGAGCCCTACCTCGGCTAAAGCCACCTCGGCTGAAGAAGCCAGGACAGTAACCGAAGCGAGAAAGAACCTTCACCTGCGCCCCTCATCCCCCACGTCATCAGACACGTGGAGGGATAGGGTCACGAGCTAGTGGGACAGACACGACATCCAGCCGCCCACTATCTTCATCAGATCGCTGACATAGCAGCATCCAGCGGCTGAGGCCACATCAGGGCAAGGCCCGAGGGCAGATCCGCTGGTACTCCAACCGCCAAAGGCGCCCAACACAATCTGGCCCAACAAGACACGCATTTAATGCAATGTGGGCTGACCCGACTGGCATTAAATGCTGAGTGGGCCGGATTAGACTGCATTTATTACTTTGTGGGCTGATCATGACTTCCCAGTCAAATCATGGACCCACACCAAAATATCCTCTGAAAGATACGATCCAACCCTCTATAAATAGACCTTCATACACCATGCAAGGTACGCACGTCTTCATATCCAGAGCCCTTACTCTGTCTCTCCTCTCCCTCTCCTTCCATTGTTCCAGTTCTCACACTGACTTTGGCATCGGAGAGCCTTGCGCCGCTCAGGCCAGGGTCCTCTGACCGTTTGCTACTCTCTTTCAGGCTTCCGGACGGCATCCAGACATTCCAGACACCATCATCTTAACGGATAAGTCCTGTAAGGCACCCTCTTATTGTGGGTCATTATTTTCTGCACCTACAATACAGATGGATATTATTTTTCCTAAAAAACATGTCATGTTGACAGGACTCAATGATCTGGTTGCTCCTCTTCGTGGGGTCGATAGGGATCCATGGCTAACAAAATGGCCAATACAAAAAACCCAATAAATGGTTGGAGATCATATTTTTTTGTCAAAATGATGTTAAAAGTAGTTAAATGGAGCAGGGTGCCGAGCCGCACTGTCGTGCCTGTGCTTAGGATGGATGATTGTTGTAGTTCAGATTTAACGTACTGGGATTTGGGCTTGGTCTTGAAATTCGAAATCAATATGGCATTGGGCCAAAGCTCTGGCTAACCTACAAGTAATTTGAGTTGGGCCTAACCGAGGTGAATTCCAGGATGGACCTTGCCCGGCTTGCAAAATTTCACCCTCATCAGTAATAACAATAAAAGATTACAGCTGATCATGAAATTAGATGGTTAGGATCTTCTATTCCAATATTAAAATAGAAACTTTTGACAGCCCCATCATTAATTAGGCAACGGTGTAGATCTTCCATCCGAGTGGGCCACCCATTGATAACAAAAAGGTCATTTTTCCATCAAACAAAAACCCCATTCAAATCTAACTTCTTCTGCTCAAACCAGGGCAGATAAGGCAGAGAGAGAACAGAGGGAGAAGAGCCCATTCATGGAGCTGTTGCTCACTGCTGCAGAGCTCAAGCATCTCCATAACAAAAGCCCATCAGAACCCAGGAACCAATGACAAGAATCTCTTCTCAACAGTGGTAAATTGCTCAGAAGAAAGCCAGGAAGTTCAAGAAGGTATGCATCTCCTTCATTTGCTTGCGTCCCATCAAATCTACTGCTAATTTGGGGTCTTGTGAAGATTTCTTCATCTGGGGTTTTGCATTTTGTAGATAATCTTGACAGAGGATGTCCCAGAATATGGAAAGACCGGGAAGCCACTAGGGAAGAAGGGGCAGCTACTTGAGGTGAAACCTGGGTTCTTTAAGGAAAGGCCCATCCTGTCACTCCCCTTTTACTCAAGTGAGTGTTTTTTAAAAATGGTTTTTATCTCTGCTGTATTTTGTGCTTTGTTTTGAATCTTTTGTGCTTGAAAAAAGAATGAGAATGAAAATGCAGAAGAAATGAAAATAAAAATGGGATTTTTGAATGTTAGTATTCTGTTAATTTGCAATTTTATGATATGGGAAATGGACATTGAGGCGGATTTATTTTGGGGGTAGTTATTGTCTCAAGGTAATGATGGGATAAGGATAGGATGGTGGTGGTGATGATGATTGTCTTAAGATAATATCATGATAATCTGGTCTAAGGGAATAGAAGAATAAATTAAAAAAGAGCTTAATCAGTGATTTAACAAATCTTCATCTTCTTCTTCATCATTTTAGGCCTATCAGTTAGGTTTAATGACTTCTACTGATACTAATAAACTATAAAATAAGCTATGCCATCTTATAACCTAACTTTATAATTGGGTTACATGAAAATGAGCCCTCTGTTGTGTGTGCGCACACTTGTGCGTGTGTATGTGTGCATGATCACAATCACGAGCCTGCATGTTCAAATCATGTTACCATTCAAAATAATCTGTGTAAGTGCATATGCATGAGCGCACAACGAATTTGTGCATATGAGGGAAGGGAAGTAAGTACCTGATGAAGACAAAGAAAACACTCTGCAAGGAGATACTAATGTATGTGCGTGCGAGGCATTAATGAAGTGTCTGATGAAGACAAAAAGAGAATGGTTCAACACACAACCCCAATAAAGCACATTGCGGTATTGTGTATCTCTTAATAACATTGCGTTAACTTAAAAAGTTTAGAGTGTGTCTTTGAATATTTTTCTTTTTAAAGTTAAAATTGTATTTTATTTGTGGAAGCAATTTTTGTCTTGAAAGTTAAAAAGTTATAGAGTTCAGGTAAATGTTGTGAGAATATCCTGAATCATGATGATACTGGAATATCTTGGTCCCAAGCTGATGGTTATAGCTGGTTAGGGGGATGGGTACGTATGTGAGGTGTGTGAGTTTGAGTCGCCAATATACTCAAAAAAGAAAAAGAATATCTTGGTTCGCATTTTGCTCATTAAAACATAATGATACTTCTAAAATACCAACAACATTAGCGTCATTGATCGTGGATTATTTTTGGTTTTTTTAGGGCTTGGATTCTGTGTTCTGCTGTTGGCATTGCTTTCTTTCATTCTTAATTTGGAAAGAGACACCCATCACTTTAAAACCATATTGCAGATGTATGTTGTTATCTTATTCTATTCATTCATCATTGAAGTCTTACCCTACCTATTTCATGTCGACTTTGTGAGCTCTATTTTGAACCTGTAATGTCTTTGTTGTTGTGTCTTTTCGTTGTTCTTGTACTTGCAAATACATGAGTAGGCTGTTTATAGTCTTCCACATGCTTGCTCAAACAATCTCAAACATAATCTTCTCGTCTCTTTGAGCTGCTTGTCTCCACTTCACCTACTGCACTTATTCTATTTATAGATTCCCCTTTTGAGCTTCGTTTTGTTCACTAATTGCTCTCAGATGTTAGAAAAACATATCACATTATGGAACCGAGGCTCTTTGGGATTCTTGAAACTCTGTTGGTGGCAAATAAAGGTTATCAACTCTTTATGCAGATGGGAGGATTCCTCAAAAAACTATGGACATGAGGATTCCATTAAAAAATATTTTAGGATTTAATCAGACACCAATGTGGGAATCTCTTGTAATCCTCACTTTCATTGGTTCCAAGTGATTAGGTGAACCCAAATTAGCAGGCAATAAAGTAAACCAAATCAGTAGGGGTAAGGTTAACCCAAACTAGGATGCACATGGTTTATCTTATTAAACCCAAACATAGAAAACTTCTAAAAAAAACCTGCAATTTCTCTTATGGTTTATCTTATTAAACCCAAACATAGAAAACTTATAAAAAAAACCTGCAATTTCTCTCTATAAATTCCCCCTCCTATCCCCATCGGCTGAGCTCTACATCTAACATTGAGAATCCTAATACATTTCTCTTAGCCATGGAAAAATGGGTCATCCTCTCCTTTGTTTTTGCTATAGTTGTCTCAGGTGAGCTCTATCTTTCTTCTTTTTCCATTCATTGTTTATATGTTAGATGATAGAAACAAAGGAACTCTTTTGTGTCTATTGCCAAACACCAACATGTAGACAAAGGAGAGACAAAGGTTGCCATTTGCCGGCCAAGGCTAGCAAAGAGGGCTGCTTGGATGTAACTGGAATAATATATCAGTATACATAATTTTATATTAAAAAAATTTCTTTGGGATTTGAATATGGATCTTTTTTTTTTTTTTTTTCTTTCCAAAGAACATTGTCAGGATATCCTGGTATCAAGGCCTGTTTGGAGTTTTGGATATACCATGATTTTGGTTGCATGTAATTAGATTTATAAGGTAAGCATACTGTTGCTGTTTGGACTCCTGCAAATGTGTTCGTTTTTATCGGATGGTATTTTACCCCAGAAGAGACCCAGTTTGGATGTGTAACTTGATTGTATGTCTACTGTCAACTCAACCGTGAACTATATTTTTTGCATATGGATAACTTGAGTTATCAGTTGCAAGCGAGTTTACAGTTCTTTCTCTTTTTGCTGTCTCTAACCATTAGTATTAAGATACTGTAACCAAGTTCCATGGATCCAAATGAGACCGAGTTTCCAAATTTCAAGAGGGTATTTCATTGGAAATTTCTCCTAAGCTATGCGCTCCATGAGAGCACTCAACCGGACCGGCCCCCTCTTGAATTTCACAGATCTTGCCATGACAACGGCAACAATCTGAATGGACTGCGTAGCATGGAGTGCAGGAGAAAATCCTCCCTATTTCATTTAGTACTGCAACAAGTTATTAAGTTACATGCTCTATGTACGTCATAGTTTAAAACAAGTTTTCATGCAAAATGAAAAGCTATGCGTCTCACCTGAACTGGTACAGAGATAGAAAAGAAAAAAAGAATATCTCCATTGGAATTAAGAAAAAGTCAAAATTCTAAATATATAATGTTGGGATGTTTTCATATCAAGGATTTTTTCACAATATAAATTGCAAAACGCCGCAAATGTACAATTAAAATAAATAAAAGATATTGTTCGAAAATTGATTTTTAAATAATCTTTACCATTTTATTTGGATTTTGTCTTGATGTTTTTCATTTTTGCAATACTGTGAAAACTCCAACACAATCTGAAGATTAATATTTCTTTGAAAATATATCATGATAGTTTTTTGTTTGGTAGTATATATATATCATGACAGTTAAAGAATAAGAAAGGTGACCATTGAGTGGGGCTGCCCAACACAGATATATGTAAACAAATTCATTGAAATAGATTCTCATGACAATTCTGTTTTTGAATGGTTGATACTCAGGAGCCAAGTCTGCCACATTCACCTTCACAAACAGGTGTAAATACAGAGTGTGGGCCGGCACTTTGAACAATGTTGACAAGCACCCATTGGCCCAGACTGGGTCAAACTTGCACAGGTGCATCACGGACAGTGGAAGCCCCGGCATGGTGGGGTGGCCGGATGTGAGGCCGGACACGCTGCACCACCGACACAAGCGGAAAATTCACCTGTGTCACCGGTGACTGCGGGGGTTCACATCCCGTGTAATGGTGCTGGGCCTGCACCTCCAGCAACATTAGCGGAGTTCACTCTAGGGACCGGAGGCAATAAGGACTTCTATGAAACCAGCTTAGTCGATGGCTTTAATGTGCCCTTCTCCATCACCCCGCTAGGCGGGACCGGTGATTGTCTTGTGAGCGGGTGCCTGATAGATGTGAACGCCGTCTGCCCGCCTGAGTTACGATTGACGGCACCGGATGGATCAACGGCAGGGTGTAAGAGTGCATGTGTGGCTTTTGGAACAGAAGAGTAATGTTGTAGTGGGGCGTATGGGACTCCAGATAAATGCAAGCCCACTAACTACTCCATGATCTTCAAGAATGCTTGTAGCCTTGCTTATAGCTATGTTTATGATGATGCTAGCAGTATTTTTACTTGCACCTGTGCTAACTACCTCTTCACTTTCTGCCCATTGCTGAGCTGAAGGTCCTTTGTACTTTCTTATAAATTTCTAGGAAATCAAAGAAAAGGTTCTTTTTTGTGAAAGGGTTGAAGGATTCGTGGTGGATGTTCTAAAGAGGACATTCAATTCTCTAGAATGAATTAGTTTTCTAAGTCAAAGGTGGGGTTAATCTGTTCTTTGCTTTATTAAAAAAACAAAACATAGAGGATTTTACGGAAAAAGTTTTAAAATATGGCAATTCCTCGCAAAGGGTCCCCGAATAAACCGTAGCACAAACGGGGTCCGTTACGACCTCTTCCGGTTTTTTTTTTTTTAAATGCTGAAGAGAGCGACGCTAGCATTGCTCGTGTCTTAGATGGTTTGGACACAGCTTTTTTGCCCTTATGAATAGGAGAAAACTTGTATTCGCAGATTTTCCGCCCCCATGAACAGTGAAAAACTTGTAATATTCGCACGGAAGATTTGTATTCGTAGCTTTTCCACCGATATGAATGGCGTAAAACTTGTGCTCGCAACTTTTCTATGGATACATGAGGAGCGACGCTAGTGTCCCCCAAGTTTTTCAATGAAATGCTATCGCCGCTTAGAAAAAAGTATAAAGTATATATAAAAAAATGGCGGGAAGACCGAATTTGTGCGGTACAATCTTTGGGGATCCCTCTCGAAGAATGACCAAATTTCAAGATTTTTTCCGTAAAATCTTCATTAAATTATCATGGGTCATGATGAGTGTTAAATATTGCATATTTTACCCCTCATTAGTCCGGATTTTATCAGCATCTCATATGCATATCATTTGCTTTACACAGAGATTTTATCATTCTATCACATTAAACGGATTATCGGATTATCATGCATAAATCTGATTATTTATAGCGCATTTTTATGTAATTTCTCTTGTGTAGGTGGACCCCGCGACTACCCCAACCTTCCGGCTAGTGTCCCAAGGCATCAAGAAGTGTTGAAGAATTCCAAAATAAGATGAGAAGAAGTCATTTTCCAACACAAAGGAGTGGTTGGTGTATTGGTTGGAGCTTGAGTTCCTATGAAATAGGTTATGGGTTCAAATCCAACCAATCAAATTGAAGCAATCCATGTGAAAGCAAAAGAGCCAATCAAAAGCTTTCAAGTTGCAACCAATCAAATGGAAGCAATCCTTGTGAATGAAAATGAGCCAATCAAATGTCTTCAATGTTTCTATAAATTGGAATGTTTTTGTAGAGAAAGGGAGATCTTTTTGGCAAGTTAGTCTTTTAGAAATTTCATTTTACCTTCTCTATACTTTTAGATTGTAATTAGGAGCTTCTTTGTAACTAATCTAGAGAGAGAGTGTGTAATTGAAGTTCATTAATGAAGATTTGGAACTCTTTCTTGATGTTTAGTGGCTAAAGCTCTTGGATTAGGCTCTCCTTTTGAAGCTAAGTAATTTGATTAGTTCAATTCTATGCATGTTTTAGTTTAAGTTCCATACTTGTGCCTTAATTGATTAATAGATTTTAGATCTAGTTGTGCTAATCTCTCTCATTTCTCATGCTCTATCTCTACACTTGATGCTCGGATAATCTCAATTGATGCTTTGTAGTTTGATTAAGTTCTCTCACATAGCATGCTCTAGAGCCCTTATCTTTGATCTTTTGTAGCTTGATTTTGATGATTTATTGTTAGGGTAGTTAGATGATGATCTAAGATCTTGGCATTTGATTTTCTTTTACTTTGATCTTCATTGTTATATCATCCAATCTAATTAGGCAAGAGATTGCTAATTGGATTGTAGATTTGGGAGTTGAATTAGAACATACATTGTTTGAATTAATTACATACTTAGTGGATTTGGATTGCCTAATCTTTTATCTGATTGTTGTTAATTTTAATCTTTGTTTGATTTGTTATTTTCAATTCTAGATTGTTAGATCTACTCTCACATAACTTGTTTTAAATCCTACACATTTGACACCACATCTTCACCTTAAATCTTCCATTTCCACCACCATCCACACATTAGTTTAGTGTAGCTTGTTAGATTAGCTTAGATCTAATTTACTTCATATTTTAGATTGTTAATTAATTATTTACATTGCATAGTTAATAGTGTTAATTGTTTACTTCAATTGTCCAAATTAGCTATATCTTAGTTCAATTTTACTCAAATTGGATTCATTGCTTGTTCCATCATCTCTTCGTGGGATCGATAATCCGGACTCTTGAGTCCTTTACTACTTGACGACACCGTAGTCTTGCGGTTAAAAGTTGCACATTTAAGTGTCGATCAAGTTCTTGGCGCCGTTGCCGGGGAGAGGCATTGGAAAGCTTTGAATTTCATAGAGTTGAACTCATTTTTAGCTTAGTCTACTTTTTATCTTTCCTTTATTTTCCTTGCGGATTCTACACATTGTTTGTGTTTCTTTTGTAGGGAAATCCTCTCTTGGAGCAAAGGAAAGTGGAAAAGTGCATTGGAGAACTTGAAGATTTTACTTGCTTTCCTAGTTTAGGATTAGTTTAGACATTTTTTTCTTTCTTAGTTGGTTGTATTAAGTATTTATCATCAAAGTTGTAATAATTTTGGTTGCGGGTCGGCCCGTGACCCATTTACTTACTTTAAGTAGTTAGTTGTTAAGTAGTTAGTTGTTTAGTAGAATTGCAATAAATTCCTTGTAGGGAAGGAGGACGGTTGGACTATACCGTCGCGGCCCCTCACATTCGTACATGGAAATTGGTGTTCGTGGTGTGAGTCGACGACAACCAATTCGTCCCTCGAAATAAATCGGGAGGTTGCATTTCTTAACCCCCGCAAATCCTTGCAAGCGGGTTTACTTTGTTGATTGTTCCTTGCTTTGTAGTGTAATTGTTTTAAATACATTTGTAATTTGGTGCACTACTAGTAAAGGGCAAATTACCCCAACAAGATAAGGATTCGGATTCATCACCGTTTTCTTGCCCTTAGGATTTCATCTTAATTCTCACTTAGTTTAGAACCAATAAACCATAATAAAACTGAGTAGAAACGTGACCTTAGGTACGAGCTCACTAGGGAAGACCACCGCGTTGTGCCAATTGTGTGCCTTGGCAGATTTTCTGGTGCCTAAGCAAACCTTGTCCCTTGGCTACCATCTGGCCAAATAGGGAGACAACTTTGTTGTTCGAGGAGTTGGTTTTTAAGAGGAGCCTTCGCCTAGCGCGTCGAGATCCCACCATCTACCTGAGGGGTTAACTGGCTAGAATTTCTGTTTCATAGGTCCAGGTTGGAGGCCAGAGTGTCCTCTTCACAGTTAGGAGCTGTCTAGAATTCTTTAGGTAACCTTAGTTTAGATTAACTTTTCATTTAGTTTTCAAAATTTTTGTTATGTTGCATTCATTTCATTGAGCAGACCATTGCATTGCTAGGATAGTCGCAGTTGTATGCGAGTGTGGATACGTGATCAAGGCCGATTAGTGAGGATTGATTACCTTGCTTTACCTGCCCCACCCATAGTACCCACAATGGCTGCCCAAAACCCTCAGCAAAGGACCCTTAATGAACTATTTGCACCATTTTCATCCACTTCACCTAGTTGTATAGTTTTGCCAGAAAATAATGCGGACCAATTTGAAATCCGGCCCGCCACCATTAACATGTTACCAAAATTTCATGGATCTGAGTGTGAGCAGCCCTATATCCATTTGAACAAATTCCTGACCATCTGCCACACGTTTAGAAATCAAAATTTGAATAGTGAAGCCGTCAAGCTTAGGTTGTTTCCCCTCTCACTAGAAGATCATGCAGCCGCCTGGCTGAATTCCTTGACTCCAAACTCCATTACCACTTGGGATGAGCTTGTCAAAAAGTTTATGTCCAAATTTTTTCCAGTGAGCAAAACTGAGCAGTTTAGGAGTGCCATCAGGAACTTTAGGGGACGACTCGAGGAAGAGTTTGCCGAAACCTGGGAGAGATTCCATGACCTATTGATCAATGCCCACATCACGGGATTGACAAAGGAGAGTTGATACATTTCTTTTATAGAGGTCTTACGAACCCCCAGCGTATCTTGATTGAATCAATGCACAAAGGAGAATTCATGAATTAGACTGCTGATCAAGCATATGAATTCCTTGTCAAGCTTGCGGAAAATTCACAAAATTGGGGCAGTAATAGGAAAGACTTGGAGAGAGATGAGATAGGGATCCAGAAACCTGGAATGTATAACATCAAACAGGACCCTGAGTTGAAAAATGTGATGACCAGTTTAGTTCAGGGAGTGGAAAATTTGAGTAAAAAGATAGGATCTCTGTCTGTAATGTCATGCCAACCCACCCCTCAGCACCATGAGCCTACCTTGAGAAGTATGAGTGAACCGCATCATGTTTGTGTGTTATGCGATAGTTGTGAGCATGTGGTTGAGAGTTGCCCTAGTCTACCATTTGTCAAGACCGAGCAAGCCAATGCACTGAATTCATATGGAAACTTCCGGAAAACAACTGTTAACACTTTTAGTCAGACCTACCACCCAGACAATAGGTTCCACCCCAATTTTTCATACCGTCAAGCCGAGCCTATTCAGTCCCAGGATGGTCAACCAGGATTCCAGCCGTAGTATCCTAGGCAGCAATTCCAGCAACTTGCTCAAACCAATCATCCTATGGGTCCTTATCCTCAGCAATCCATACAGCACAATCAGTTCCAACCACAGAACCAATGTAAGGCACTAGTCCCAGATCAGATGCCTAATTACTCTGTACCAACACAAGCCCCTCAACAATCCTCTCATCTGGAGAACCTGTTATCCAAACTCATTCAAATCCAAGAGCAGACTAACCAGGCCCAGAACCAGTCCATTGCAAAACTAGAGGCCCAATTAGGTCAACTCACCTTACAGTTGTCTGAGAGAGAAAATGGCCATTTCCCGAGCCAAAACCATTCCTAATCCGAAAGGACAGTCAAATCAGCCCAGAGGCCAGTGTTCGGTAGAGAGTAATGAGCATGTGAAGGCAATCCATACTCTGAGATCAGGAAAGACTATTGACAATAGAGTTGAGATGCCTGAAGAGGATCAAAGAGAGAAGATTTTTTTAGGAAAACCAGAGAGTTCGAGGAAAGTTGTCGAACCCGAGAAAGAGAAATTGAAGAAAGATTTGAAAGAGAATGCAGAAAGAGAAAAGGAGAAAGAGAGAGAAGAACCCATACCAAGAGGAGAACCACAGAGAGAGAAGATTCAGAAGCCCATTGTAGTTGAACCATCATCTTTAGAAGTGGTGCCTAGAGCACCATTCCCACACCGATTGAAGGAGACTAGGAAGAATGATTACTTTGAGGGGATCTTAGAAGTTTTCAAAAATGTTCAGATAAACATACCCCTCCTTGATGCCATAAAGCAAATCCCTTCCTACTCTAAGTTTTTGAAAGACCTGACCACTGTCAAGAGGAAAACATCAGTACCCAGAACTGCTGTGATGGCAGCCCAAGCATTAGGCTTGATCCAGCAGACCATTGCACCCAAATACAAGGACCCTGGCTGCCCTACCATTACCATTCAGATAGGAGACTCTATCATAGAGCGGTGTCTCCTTGATCTTGGGGCAAGTGTGAATTTACTGCCGTACTCCGTGTACGCGCAGTTGGGCCTGGGAGGACTGAAGAAGACTGATATTACCCTCTGTCTTGCTGATAGGTCAGTCAAGTATCCAAAAGGTGTGGTTGAAGATGTGATCGTCAAAGTTAAGGATTTTTATTTTCCAGTTGATTTTGTGGTTTTAGATACCGAACCAGGTGGCAGCCCCCGACCGACATATTCCTGTCATTCTTGGTCGACCTGTTCCTTGCAACATCAGATGCAGTGATTAGATGCAGGAACGGGGTTGTAACACTTAGTTTCGGGAACATGAAGTTGGAGTTGAATGTTTTTCGTAACGGACTCCAAACAACAGACCTAGATGATGATGAGGAAGTGAACATGATTGACACATTAATTGATCAAACAGTTCAATCATCATGTTACAACAGATCCGCTGGAGGAATGTCTGGCTCACTTCAATGCCGACATAGACATCGTCGGGTCCATATGCGAAGTTAATGCATTATTGGATTCGACCCAGCCGATGGATGTTGGCCAATGGAAGGCAGAAAATTGAGCCTATATTTACATCCACCTCTGAATCTATGGTCACAGAAGGAATCAATTATTGTTGAGCCACCCATGTTAGAATTGAAACCATTACCCGAGAATTTAAAGTATGCCTACTTAGGGCCCTCTGCTAGTAACCCAGTAATTATTGCCTCAGACCTTGAGGAAGAGCAGGAAAAAAAATTACTGGATGTGCTGAAAGACCATCAGAGTGCCCTAGGTTGGACCATCTCGGACATTAAAGGAATCAGTCCCTCTATAGTTATGCACCAAATTCATCTGGAAGAAGGTGCCAAACCATCTCGTGAACCACAGAGGCGACTGAATCCGGTCCTAAAGGAAGTAGTGAGGGGAGAAGTAATCAAGCTTTTAGACGCTGGCATTATCTATCCGATTTCTGATAGTCCATGGGTGAGTCCTGTCCAAGTAGTACCCAAGAAATCTGGCGTAACCGTTGTCGCCAACAAGGACAATGAACTGGTCCCAACCCGTGTTCAAACAGGTTGGAGAGTCTGTATTGATTACAGAAAATTGAATTCAATGACCAGGAAGGACCACTTTCCATTACCCTTCATTGATCAGATGTTGGAAAGATTAGCCGGCCATGCTTTCTATTGCTTCTTGGATGGTTATTCAGGGTATAACCAGATCCATATCTCCCCCGAGGACCAAGAGAAGACAACCTTCACCTGTCCTTTTGGCACATTTGCCTACAGGCGTATGCCATTTGGCCTGTGCAACGCACCTGCAACTTTTCAAAGGTGTATGTTGAGCATTTTCTCGGACATGGTGGAGAGATTTTTGGAAGTCTTCATGGATGACTTTTCTGTTTTTGGCTCAAGTTTTGATAGTTGTCTGCACCACTTGACCCTAGTATTGCAAAGATGTAAGGAAAAGAACCTGGTTTTGAACTGGGAAAAGTGTCATTTTATGGTCAAGTCAGGCATTGTTTTGGGTCATATTGTGTCGAGTAAGGGCATTGAAGTAGATAAAGCCAAGATCGACTTGATTGTGAACCTGCCCCCTCCTAAAACTGTACGAGAGGTGAGAGCCTTTTTGGGCCACGCAGGTTTCTATCGACGCTTTATCAAGGACTTTAGCAAAATTGCTCGCCCTCTCTGTGATCTCTTGGCAAAGAATGCTAATTTTGATTTTTCTGCTACATGTTTAGAATCATTTGATTGTTTGAAGCGAGAGTTGACATCTACACCCATTATCCGTCCTCCTGATTGGACGAAACCTTTTGAATTGATGTGCGATGCTTCCAATTATGCTCTCGGAGCTGTACTGGGACAGAGGATAGACAAATTGACCTCATGTAATCTACTATGCTAGTAGGACCCTTAATGATGCACAGCTTAACTATACCACCACTGAAAAGGAATTGCTGGCTGTCGTCTTTGCATTGGATAAGTTCAGATCGTATCTCATAGGGTCAAAAGTCATTGTCTTCACTGATCATGCCGCATTGAAGTATTTGTTGAGCAAGAAAGATGCTAAAGCTCGGCTGATCAGGTGGATACTGCTTTTGCAAGAATTTGACCTAGAGGTACGGGATAAGAAGGGGTCTGAAAATGTGGTAGCTGATCATGTTTCACGTCTGATTGTCGATTCCTCTGAAGACCATCCGATTTTAGAAACCTTCCCAGATGAGCAATTATTATTTGTTGATAGTAAAACCCCGTGGTATGCAGATATAGTTAACTATCTGGTGACCGGGAAAACACCAAGTAATTGGTCAAAAAATGACCAATTCCGCTTCTTGTCTAGGGCTAAATACTATTTTTGGGATGATCCCTATTTGTTTAAACAATGCCCTGACCAAATCATTAGGAGGTGTATACCCGAGATGGACCAGAAGAGCATACTTGAATTCTGTCATAACCATGCTTGTGGGGGACATTTTTCTAGTAAAAAGACAGCAGCAAAGGTGTTGCAATCTGGATTTATTTGGCCTACCCTTTTCAAGGATGCACATGAGCACTGTAGGAACTGTGACCGATGTCAACGATTAGGGAGGATCTCTAAGAGGAATGAAATGCCCCAACAACCTATCTTGATCGTTGAGTTGTTTGACGTTTGGGGTATCGACTTCATGGGACCATTTCCTATTTCTTTTGGTTATCAGTATATTCTTGTTGCTGTTGATTATGTGTCTAAATGGGTAGAGGCCATTCCATGCAAAACCAATGACCACAAGGTTGTGGTTGAATTTCTGAAAAATCAAGTTTTTGCTCGCTTTGGTATACCACGCGCAATCATAAGCGACGGTGGTAAGCACTTTTGCAACCGAGTATTTGAAGCTTTAATGGGGAAGTATCACATCACGCACAAAGTTGCCACACCATACCATCCCCAGACTAGCGGGCAAGTAGAAATTTCCAATCGTGAGATCAAGAACATCCTGGAGAAGACAGTCAATCCAAATCGGAAAGACTGGTCTTTACGTTTACATGATGCACTGTGGGCATATCGGACAGCCTTCAAGACACCTATCGGAATGTCTCCGTACAGGTTGGTCTTCGGCAAGGCATGCCACTTGCCGGTTGAACTAGAACATCGAGCATATTGGGCGATCAAGCGCCTAAACTTTGACTTAGAAAAGGCCGGGGTCCAACGGAAATTGCAGCTTGCTGAACTAGAGGAAATGAGGAATGAATCATATGAATGTGCAAGGAGTTATAAGGCCAGGACCAAAATGTTTCATGATAAGAGAGTTCTAAGAAAAGAGTTCCATCCTGGCCAGAAAGTTTTGCTATATAACTCCAGATTGCACTTGTTCCCAGGCAAGCTGAAGTCTCGATGGTCAGGACCCTATGTCGTTCAAACAGTCCATTCCCACGGTGCAATTGAACTTTTGAATCCAGAGATGGTAGCACCTTTTCAAGTGAACGGGCATAGACTGAAAGAGTACCTTGAGTTTGTGGATCCTGAGAATGTTGTTGAGGAAGTCCTTCTTGTGGACCTAGGATAGATTGGCCTCATACACTGTTAATTGCGTCTGGCTGAAGACGTTAAACTTAGCGCTTGTTGGGAGGCAACCCAATATTCCCGTGTGTCGGCACCCCATGGTGAGAATTTCAATTTACCTTCCTTGTCCTATTTTATTTCTGTTATGCATAAACATTGGGGACAATGTTTAGGATAAGTTTGGGGGTGAGGCACTACATTTCATGCATTGCATTTTGCATGTAGATAAGTTATTTTTCTTTCCATTGATACCAAAACCCTAAAAATTTTGAAAAATTCCAAAATCACTAAAAATATGAAAAATTTTCACAAATTGTCCATAGATTTTGCTTGAAGAGTTGACATATGTACAAGTCCTAGAAATTTTTTACACATTTGGCCACATGAATGTAGTCCAAGAGAAGAGCAAATCACTTCTGAGAGATCCGAAAGAATCATTAGTGGAGACTAAAACCCATTGAGCGATTGAGCCTATTTATATCGGTTTGGGTAAGGACTCTTCTGCGCTATTCCTGAGTAGAATGAAGAGCTACTCCTAGAGCTTCTTAGTCCAGTACTTTCGATCTCATAAGTGCAATTCCTTGTTCTAATCATAGAGGTGACATCAAAATACGAATAAACCTTAACTTGTAGCTTATGTTGCATTTTTCCAAACTTAGGGGAAGTTGATAGGCATTTTAAAAACCAATGGCCAAATTTTGAACTCACCTATTACATTTTATACCCTTAGTAGCCCTCTTGAGCCTATTTTATAAGAAACCTTCCTTCATTGTCCCAAGCCTCATCACTCTCATATATATATATAGCCTTTTTGACCTATTGTGTTTTAGAATGGTAAGGTATATGAAGAAATGAAGGATTTGAACATTAGTGATGAAGACTTCACATGGGCTACCAAAATATAGATGTTCTACAAATGGATGACAAAGGAATAAAGGAATTTGAAAGTTGAAAAAAAAAAAAAAAACAAGAAGAAATGAGACCAAAGGAAAACAAAAGAAAAGAAAAAAAAGATATGGGAACCAAAGAAAAGCAAACATCAAAAGAGATAGAGTGGAATAAAGAACACAAAGCAAAAGGAAGAAGTGAAGATAGTGGAAGATCTTCCTATGAAGACTTGAAGACCCTTACCTTCTCAAGAACACTTAGCCACATTTAACCCTTATCCTACCTATTAACCCTAACCCCATTACAACCTATGAAAGACCTATTGGATCCTAGGAAAGGTTAGGTGCTGAATGAGTGAGAAGCTTAGTGAGCATTTCCACCTTCTATTGGTTATATCTTATTGTTTGAGATCAATCATTCTATATATAAGCTCCGTTCTTCATCAATTATGTGAGTTCTTAGCCTTGTTCATACTCACATACTGAGAGTTAGTCAGCAAAATCTGTGTGCTTATATTGTTGAGAGTATGACCTGTAAGGCTGTAGTCAAGGCGAAATGTATTCCGAAGGGGATTAAGGTTGTGTGAGCTTCGACTTGAAGATTGCATGTTTATTGGCTAAATACACACACATACATGGTGGGACTTAGGTATTGATTGACATATCTTCATGAGTTAGCTAGTATTCCTAACTCAGCACTCATTCTCATTAGCTTGCTAAAGACTGTTGGACATCAAAAATATTTTCTTTCCAAAATAAAAAGAATTTTGTGGGATTTATTCACTGAAAACCCTCACGAGACAAAACTCGTCCACTAGGGGAAACCTAGGGGTTTAACGGCTTGTTGCACGAGCTAAGTGCAACCGCGATTCCTGCGAAAGTGAGTTAGGATCTTTACCGTGTTTTCTTGCATATAGTTTAGTTTTTCTTTATAGTTTTTGCTCGGGACTAGCAAAATGTAGGTTTGGGGGTGTGATGAGTGTTAAATATTGCATATTTTACCCCTCATTAGTCCGGATTTTATCAGCATCTCATATGCATATCATTTGCTTTACACAGAGATTTTATCATTCTATCACATTAAACGGATTATCGGATTATCATGCATAAATCCGATTATTTATAGCGCATTTTTATGTAATTTCTCTTGTGTAGGTGGACTCCGCGACTACCCCAACCTTCCGGCTAGTGTCCCAAGGCATCAAGAAGTGTTGAAGAATTCCAAAATAAGATGAGAAGAAGTCATTTTCCAACACAAAGGAGTGGTTGGTGTATTGGTTGGAGCTTGAGTTCCTATGAAATAGGTTATGGGTTCAAATCCCAACATATTTTTTTTACATAGAAGATATTTCATCCAACTCTAACCTCTCCACCAATCAAAGCTTGCCATGGCACAAATCCATGTGAAAGGATATGAGCCAATCAAAAGCTTCCAAAATGAAGGACCACAAAAAGCAAAAAGCACATATGCTTTTGGAAGGAAAGTTTGTTGCAACCAATCAAATTGAAGCAATCCATGTGAAAGCAAAAGAGCCAATCAAAAGCTTTCAAGTTGCAACCAATCAAATGGAAGCAATCCTTGTGAATGAAAATGAGCCAATCAAATGTCTTCAATGTTTCTATAAATTGGAATGTTTTTGTAGAGAAAGGGAGATCTTTTTGGCAAGTTAGTCTTTTAGAAATTTCATTTTACCTTCTCTATACTTTTAGATTGTAATTAGGAGCTTCTTTGTAACTAATCTAGAGAGAGAGTGTGTAATTGAAGTTCATTAATGAAGATTTGGAACTCTTTCTTGATGTTTAGTGGCTAAAGCTCTTGGATTAGGCTCTCCTTTTGAAGCTAAGTAATTTGATTAGTTCAATTCTATGCATGTTTTAGTTTAAGTTCCCTACTTGTGCCTTAATTGATTAATAGATTTTAGATCTAGTTGTGCTAATCTCTCTCATTTCTCATGCTCTATCTCTACACTTGATGCTCGGATAATCTCAATTAATGCTTTGTAGTTTGATTAAGTTCTCTCACATAGCATGCTCTAGAGCCCTTATCTTTGATCTTTTGTAGCTTAATTTTGATGATTTATTGTTAGGGTAGTTAGATGATGATCTAAGATCTTGGCATTTGATTTTCTTTTACTTTGATCTTCATTGTTATATCATCCAATCCAATTAGGCAAGAGATTGCTAATTGGATTGTAGATTTGGGAGTTGAATTAGAACATGCATTGTTTGAATTAATTACATACTTAGTGGATTTTGGATTGCCTAATCTTTTATCTTGATTGTTGTTAATTTTAATCTTTGTTTGATTTGTTATTTTCAATTCTAGATTGTTAGATCTACTCTCACATAACTTGTTTTTAAATCCTACACATTTGACACCACATCTTCACCTTAAATCTTCCATTTCCACCACCATCCACACACTAGTTTAGTGTAGCTTGTTAGATTAGCTTAGATCTAATTTACTTCATATTTTAGATTGTTAATTAATTATTTACATTGCATAGTTAATAGTGTTAATTGTTTACTTCAATTGTCCAAATTAGCTATATACGTTCAATTTTACTCAAATTGGATTCATTGCTTGTTCCATCCTCTCTTCGTGGGATCGATAATCCGGACTCTTGAGTCCTTTACTACTTGACGACACCGTAGTCTTGCGGTTAAAAGTTGCACATTTAAGTGTCGATCAGGTCACTACTTAATGACAAATTCAATCTGCTCATACGTACCGCATGCATGCAACCCATTTGCCCCAATTGAATCCGCGCTTGTCAAGGTTTCATTCCACTCCAAAGTGTTCCTTACCATTGGATTAAAAATATGTAAAACACATTGCTAGTTTTATTGGAGCCGATAATTTCTTTTACATCTGATCAATTCAACCGTGACCACTACTCCTCATGGTGCCTATACATCATGAATGTGTGATATGAAACAAAAAGTTATTTTGGTTTTGCAAGTTCTTTTTAATTTTTTTAATTATGTGAGCCTAAATTTTTTGTATGACGTTTCGCTTCCAATAGGTTGAACGAGCCCTCGTACACTATGGTAGTGGATGTCCCTTCCATCAAGCTTGCTTGTGGGGATTGCAGGCCTTTTGATCTATTGATATAAAGCAAAGAGGTTTGTTCAATAGTTGATCTCATTTTGATGCTGTAGTCAAACAAACGGTCTTACATCATTCTAAGGCCATGTTTGGTATCTCTACTCTTTTTCTGACAGATCCAGTAAAAATAGAACCATAAAAAAAAGAGTCATACAAAGAAGAGGTCAAAGCTCTATTTTTCAACTGCCCACTTTTTGATCATTTGGATTTTAGAGGATTTGCCTCTAAATGTCTAAAATGGACAGAGGTAATAATGCTGTGCCAAACGCTCTTATTTTCACAACCTCTGTCCGCTTTAGACATTTAGAAAAATAGAGGCTGGAAATAGAGGTGCCAAACATGTGCTAACTAAAGTAAAATTGAGACTTCTACTTAATTACTGGAGAGCATATATTATAAATGGCTTGCATAAGCATAGGTCTATTTGCTCGTATTGTTTCCTTTCAGCCATTTTTTCCCTCCGTCCAAGAATACATAGTTATTGAATATGTACAAATTCATGGTGAAATGAATTCCATGAAAAGATTATTAAAGAAGTAATGGGTGAAGGATATGAGGCGAGGAGTAAAAAATGTGAGGCAGTGTTGTGATCCACGGACTAAGAGAAGATCAAGCACACACAAAAACACAAGAGATTCACGTGGTTTGGCTTTTGACCTATGTCCATGAGAGAAGACGGGAGAATTTCACTATGCAATCAGAAGAGGTGTATATCATTAAGGCTCTAAGCCTCTATTTATAACATCAGACCCAAAACCCTTGCAAACCACTTCTAATCATAGTAGACCTATAACAGATATACTTTTAATCACAATAGAACAAAGGCGGTGCAGGGGCTCGGTTAACCAAGACTATGAACTTAATCACCTGATAATACTGGCATCTATTGAGCCATACAAGTCAACAGATCTCAACATTGGCGAACATTAAAGCTGATCCTCATAGCATAGAACACGTCTCACTGCCTCTACCTGCCTCTTAGGGCGCTCAGGTACTGATCACACCAATTAAGTCCAAGCAATGCTTGAACTTATTGCTGGAATAGTCTTGGTCATCATGTCTGCTGGACTCTTTATCGTAGCAATCTTAATCATTGCAATAGCACCATCGGAGATGACATCTCGAATGAAGTGTGTCCTAACATCAATGTGTTTGGTTTTTTCATGATAGTTAGAATTGTGTGTCAGATCGATCGCACTCTAACTATTATAGAACACAACAGTCAGCTTCTGTTCCAATCTCATATCGCCAATCAAGCTTGTTAGGCAAATACCTTCCTTCATTGCCTCTGTAGCTACGATATATTCTGCTTCAGTGCTAGACAAGACAACTTTAGATGGCAATGTTGCCTTCCAACTAATGGCACTGCTAGCAAAAGTGAAAACATAACCTGTCAAGGACGGGGTGTTGATATTTCTGTCATACACTATCGCAACATCAGTAGTATCTCTCAAGTAACAAAGTATCCATTTTATTGTCTGCCAATGGGCCTTCCCGGGGTTATCCATGTATCTGCTAACTACACTAACCGCGTGTGAAATATTCGGCTTCGTACAAACGATGGCATACATAATACTCCCAACTGCACTAGCGTAAGGAACACGAGAAATGTGCTCCACCTCTTCCTAAGTTTGTGGTGATAAAGCAGCGGAAAGTTTGAAATGGGTAGCCAGTAGACTATTCACAGGTTTCGAGCTTTGCATACCAAAGCGCTCTAGAACCTTCTCAAAGTACCCCTTTTGCGACAAAGATAAATTTCTCTCTTTTCGGTCCCTTTGAATCTCTATTCCAAGAATTTTCTTCCCAGCACCTAAGTTTGTCATCTCCAACTCACCACTAAGCTGAGCCTTCAACCTGTTAATCTCAGACATGTCCTTGCAGCAATCAACATGTCATCAATATATAATAGCAAATAAACATATGAGCCATTTGAGAGCTTCTTGTGATAGACACAATTGTCATACGCACTTTTGCAATAAACGTTTCCAACCATAAGGTTGTCAAAACGCTTGTACCATTGCCTAGGAGACTGCTTCAGGTCATACAACGATTTCTTCAGCAAACATACATGGTCCTCCTTTCCATGAGTTTTAAACCCCTTTGGATGATGCATATAAATATGTTATTCGATCTAACTCGCCATGTAGAAACGCAGTCTTGACATCAAGCTGTTCCAACTCTAAATCCAATGGAGCAACCATATCAAGTAGCAACCGATTAGAACTATGTTTCACTATAGGAGAGAACACTTCATTGAAGTTAACACCCTTCCTCTGATTATTGCCTTTTGCAAGCAGTCGTGCTTTGAACCTAGCATCTTCCACCCCTGGAGTTCCTTCCTTTTTCTTGAAGACTCATTTGTAACCAACAATCTTCTGGTCCTTCGGAGGTTTCACCAGCTCCCAAGTTTGATTCTTTTGAAGAGATTCAATCTCCTCACCCATTGCTCGTTACGGCATCCCGATATGTAACGGGCTCTGACTCAATATTCTTAGCAGTATTAAGAGCGTATACAACAGTATCCAATATCTTCATACCGATATCTTTGAGGTTGCTTAATCTGCCTCCTCTCTCTGTCCCTAGTAAGCATGTAATTTTCCGATACTGCATTTTCCTGATTTGAGCTTTGCACCTCCTCTACATCTTGTCCAATTGGGACATCTGCTTGCAACTTATCTTGTAAGTTTTCTGAAGCTTCCTTCTCAAGCTCCACCTATTTACTAACACTGTTTTTATCCTCCACCTATTTATTGACACCATTGTCATTTCCAGCATCAAGACACTAATTCTTCGGTTTCAACATAACAAACTCATCAAAGGTCACATCTCTGCTTATAATGCATCTAGGAGATTTCCCATCAGGGCACCATAGCCTATATCCTTTCACACCATCTGCATACCCTAGCTAGAAATATGCACTTTCTTCCCCTTGCTTCAAGCATTCACATGAGCACAGGCAGGACAACCAAATATTCGCACGTTGGTGGAATCAGCAAGAGATTCAGACCATAGCTCTTTAGGAGTCTTACATTATATAGTTGTTGATGGAAACCGATTGATAAGATAACAAGTTGTGTTAACAGCTTCTGCCTAGAACTTCCTATGTAACCCTGTATTAGAGAGCATGCACCGGGCCCTCTCTAGAGTAGTCCTGTTCACCAGTTCTGCAAATTCATTCTGTTGTGGTTTATTTCTGACTGTGTTATGTCTCACAATCCCTTCATTATTGTAGAACTCAATAAAAGTATTAGTACAAAATCTCAAGCCAAATTCAGTTCTCAAACGCTTGACCTGTTTACCTTTTTACTTCTCGATCATAGCCTTCCATTGATTGAATTGTGCAAAGGTTTCATGCTTGTGCTTTAAGATATACACCCGGACCTTCCGAAAATAGTAATTAATAAAGGTCAACATATATAGACCACCGCCGAGATACGGAACACGAGGACCCCAAAGTTCAGAGTGGATATAATCAAAGTACCCTTCGTCCGATGAACTGCTGTCATGAACTTGACTCTACATTGCTTTCCGAAGACACAATGCTCACAGAAGTCCAGCTTTCTAGTTTTCCGACAACACAACAAACATTGTTTAGTCAACTCATCCATACCCCTCTCACTCATATGCCCAAGTCTCATATGCCATAATTTGATAGTTTCCAAATCTGAATATAAGGACGACACAGCTGCAGCACCTGTAATTGTACTACCTTGAAGAAAGTAAAGGCCATTCTGCTTCTGTCCCTTCATCACTACAAGAGCACCCTTCGAGATTCTAAGAACTCCACCTCCAGCTTTGTAAGTACAGCCATTTGAGTCAAGCTTATCCAAGGAAATCATATTTTTCTTCAACTCTAGAACATGACTGACATCTGATAAAGTTCTCACAATACCGTCATGCATCTTAACTCTGATTGAATCCCGACAACCTTATAGACTGCATTATTTTCCATAATCACTTTACCAGCATGAATAAACTGATAATTGGTAAACCAAACTCTATAAGGACACATGATGGGAACACCCCAAATCAAGAATCCACTCATCTTATGAGCTAGCAATAGTAAGTGAAAAAACTTTTGCACCATCAGAACTACTCTATGCAACATTAGCTGCAACACCGGTAACCAAAACGTCACCAGAACTGTCATTGTTTTCTGTTGCAACATTTTTCTTCAACTCCTTATTGTTCAAGGCCGACTCAACATCTTCCTTAGAAAGAGTTTCTTTACTACACATCATGGTATCAACAAGATTCTCATATGAGGGTGGTAAAGAACATAGCAACATAATAGTTTGGTCCTCATCATCAATTTTAACACCTATATTTTCAAGATCTATAATAACTTTTGTGAAAGAATCTGGGTGGGTTGAAATAGACGTACCTTCTTGCGTTTGTAAGGTGAGCAATCGCTTCTTTAGATACAAGTTCTCTAACTTTTACCATATGCCAACAATAGTTTTTTCCTGAGCAACCTTTCGTAGTGCACCATCGCTAAAAAACTACAGAATTTGACCGTACACCAATTCCAAAAACTGATCATCATTCTTTTCATCTGATAAATTTTCAGGCAGGTTATTCTTTCCCTTCAAAGCTTTATGCAACCCATTCTAAAGCAGCAAAGCATGCATCTTCAAACCCCATAGACAGAAGTATTCGTTTCCATTGAATTTCTCAATTTCAAATTTTATAGCCATTCCACAATCTATTACTCACCTGTGTAGATATCGTAACCACAAACACGTCGGAAGAAACGAATTTGAAATCCGACTCTGGATGACTAAGATATTCAAAAAATAAGTTTCTACGCTCCGACCAGTCAATCTCCTTCGTTGACTGTTGAACAGACAATCTCCCTTTCAACTGCGTAGATCCGCTCGCAACGAGTCCATAGGTTCAAACAGATCTCAGATCGGACTCTAGATCATCAATATATCACAAAAACAGTTTTCAACCTTCGATTTGGTCAAATCTGTCTTGATCGGACGGATCTGCTGACATCAACGCCTTTCTGAATACATTGACTTCCCTCGGATTTAAATCACATAATCTCCGCATGAAATCAAGCATGGAATAATCAAATATATCTATTTATATTATAAGACAAAAACCAGTCCTGCCATGTGTCTCATTCAGAAAAATTTAAAATTTTGACACTTGGCAGTACTTCCCTTAAACATTTAATACCCTATTAATTATGGATTATATTAGTATAACTACACTCACTAACCCCTATTAATTAGTATATAGTAGATATTATATAATATAATTCGAACCATTCAAATATAAGTGAGGGTCCACAAGGGGTGGGGCCCCACATAAGGAAAATAAATTTCTTTATGTAACTAATCACAAATATATAAATACAAGATCACATTGAACCCATGCTGCTCCAAAATACGGCCTCGGCAGTATGAGTTCAATTTGTTCTTAGCAAGTTTCATATTAGTTTTTTTCTTTTCACCCAATGAATTATCTTTAAATAAGGAAAATAAATTTCTTTATGTAACTAATTACAAATATATAAATATAAGAACACATTGAACCCATGCTACTCCAAAATACGGCCCGGGTAGCATGGGTTCAATTTGTTCTTATCAAGTTCATATTACTTTTTTTCTTTTTACCCAATGAATTCTCTTTATTAAAATTTATTATAATTTTTAGTTAAGTAATTTGCCACAAAGTTTAGATGATCTTATGTAGCGTCTGGTTCACTGTAATGAAGGTCGGAATGGAATGATCATTCCAACGGAATGGTCATTACAGTGTTTGGTTTGTAAAAAAATGGTGTAATGACCATTACTTCCAGAATCCCATTCCCTTATGTAGAGGAATGACCATTCCATCCGGGATGGGAAGGAATAGCCATTCCATTCCTTTCTACTTTTTGTTGAGACTAAAATACCATTTTTCACATCTATACATTATTATTATAACAATAAGATTATAAAAGAGAAGAACTTGTATGGGCTCCACCTATATAATAATATAATATATACATTATTATTATAATTATAATTATTATAAGATTATAAAATAGAAGAACTTATGTAGGCCCCACCTATATAATAATAATATAATATATACATTATTATTATTATAACAATAAGATTATAAAAGAGAAGAACAAGTGTGGGCCCAACCTATATAAAAATAATATAATCTATACATTATTATTAATTATTATTATAAGATTATAAAATAGAAGAAATTGTATGGGCCCCACCTATATAATAATTATATAATATACATTACTATTATTATAAGATTATAAAATAAAAGAACTTGTGTGGGTCTCACTTATATAATAATAATATAATATATGCATTTATTATTATTATTATAAGATTATAAAATAGAAGAACTTGTGTGGGCTCCATCTATATAATAATAATATAATCTATATTATTATTATAAGATTACAAAATAGAAGAGCATGTGTGGGCCCCACCTATATAAAAATAATATACTCTATATTATTATTATTATTATAAGATTATAAAATAAAAGAGCTTGTGTGGGCCCCACCTATATAATAATATAATCTATACATTATTATTATTATAAAATAGAAGAGCTTGTGTGGGCCCCACCTATTTAATAATAATAATAATCTATACATTTTGACTGAGCCCAAGATAAAAATCTAACAAGGGTTTTTTGGTCAGTCTTATGTAAATCTTAATCCAATCCAGGATTCATTCCCGCGTACCAAACACAGGAACATGAATCAACTGGGTTGATTCCTCAACGTACCAAACGCTAGAATGGAAATGAGGATCGTAATTTGATGTAATAATTTAGTAATATTTTTAGACCCGGGCTTAACACGACTCTTTCTTGTTAGTTAACATCTATGCACAAGTAGTCTCAAATTCCAAATGCAATTTCTCGAGGACTTTTTTGGTGCAAATCAGATTCTAGCCTAAGTCAGGTTGTACACATGCTACCAATGGTCCTTTAGTTAGCTTAGATTTTCATGTTGATTGAAGTGGTTATTTGTACACATGCTGCCGTTGGTCAAATTAGTTGGCTCAGATTTTCATATCGATAGAAATGGTTATTTGTACACATGCCACCAATGGTCAATTAGTTATACACGTGCTACCCATGGTCAAGTTGATCGACTCAGCTTTTATTAGAATTTTGAATTGAATTTTGACCATAACTTTACAGTTGTCACTATCTCAAATCGTTTCACCTCTATCCCCGCCGCGTTTTATTCAACTTCCTTCTCTTGTCTTCGTTATGTATGGGAGATTGTTAGAAGATTTTTAAAGGACTTTTGGTCTTTTGAAATTATGCCCCTCATGTGTTTTATTTTCTTTCACAACAGATAAGATTTGAAAAGTCTTATGTGCTTTTTTGTCTTTCACTTACAAAAGCCAAAATGTAAGTTATCATTTTCCCTGCTTTTAAGGTTAAAGAATAGAAAGTGCATGATCCTTCTAACCTCCATCCAACCATCCCCTCTTTTCTCTCCAACGGATATTGAAGAAAGCTTTCGTTGCAAGACTGCAACAATTGGAAATTTGTAGTAGATACATTGCATTCATCAGACCATCCCTTCTTCATTCTTTTTTCTTCATCCAAACATATAAATTTTTGTGGGGCTTTTCAAGTGGCTAGCATCCTAGACATTCAGGTTATTAGAGTTAGATTTTGGATAATTAATATATAAACAGTGTAGATTATAAAATAATGTAAACCTATAGTATGAATAATATAGATTATGTACATCGATTTTATTTTTCAATCTTGACCATCCGTTTTTTCTGTTACCATTCAGATTGTTAATGTGACACATATGATGAAAAATGCAAAGTGGGGCATCCCTAATGGATAGTTCCATTCTAAAATTGAATATTTAATATTAATCAAGTTGCATGTCTTGTAAATCAATAATGAGATAAAACCATCTCATCAACATGTTTTAAAGTCTATGGGCCGCATAAGGTGGGGTGGAGTTTACATTTTGTTTGGTAGACATGATGGCAATTGTAAAGAAAAAAAAAAATCTTTATTGGAACCAAGAAATGACTTTTCAGATTTTCATGGGAATCCGATTTATATGTGACTTGATGTACTCTAGTTGATATTCATGCTCGATCTTTGCCAAAAGGCCGAAAAAAGTATAGTTAATTGATATTAAATTAACTTACTATTTTTTGGGCATTTTCTCTTACTTGGGTCTTTTTACTTCGCCTATTACCCCATGTAAGAAAATCTGGCTCCGTCAATGCATGCAGTACTCACGTATATCACCACTTTACTTTTTTCCCTTATTATGCAACAACTCCTTTTTTTCCCCTATTCTCTTGCTACCTTTCTAACCCACTTCTCACTAATTCTCTTTCAACTACACTTTTTATCGGTTTGGCAAAAATAGGCACTTTCAAACAGTCTTTTCTCCTTTTGATTTAATATAAATTTTCAAAAAATAAAATTTTAAGTGTTTATTGGATATTGGAATGGTGGTTTCATGAAAAAATGGAAGGTTATTGTAAATTCATACATATTCATGAATAAAAACCCATCCAAAGTTATAATTATTAGAATTTTAATAATCAGTTATTAAAACTTCAAATATTGCTTTCCATAACATATATTATTTACAATGTATAAATAGATGGATATTAAATTTAAAATGTATGGACATGGCGGTGCCAAACATGAGTTATTATGCTAGTACATATTTAATTAAAAGAAGTCCAATATGTGTGGTCCCAGAAATCTATAAGAAGAACAGAGTTCTAGAGAAGCTTTTGTCTATGAATGATTCTTATTCAGCTTTTACAAATCGGTACTGATGAACAGCTATATACACATGGTAATTACAATAAATAAACTAAAATGATTGGGACTGGAGAATTCATTGAGCTCGACCTTACAATCCTGTTAACAGGGCCAAGTGTGAAATCTAAATTGCTGAAAGCAACTATTCCATTGTATATCATTTTTGGGCCAAATTTCACTCCAATCGAAGTTGGACTAGAGCTAACAAGGTTATTATTATGGATTCAGATTACAAATGCTAGTTCCACAACTGAAGTTAAGAGTTCTCCAAGGCCTGGCATGAGAGGATCTCATGGTTAGTCTCTCTCTCACCAAATTAATAACCCTAAATAAAGTAGTCTCCCTCCCTTCTCAGATGTACTGGATAATCCTAATCACCTTATACCTAAATTTGAACCCTTAATCTCCATTTCCTATTTTCATATCCTAATCCAAACCCTAAGTCGTAAATTACCAAATCTGAGTATATCTACAAGTCCGAAGATGACAAAATCACCATTAGGCACGCCTTAATCTTCAATTCATACATAAATCGGGTCTTAGAGATGATATGTTTGGATAATTTGAGTTACATTTAAGTGAAAATTTTTCTTCTTTGCCATGAGCCCCTGACCAACTATAGAGAATTTTTTTTTTACAGCTAAGGTAAGTGCAGGTAACCAAGTTCCTTATATACAAATAAATTACCCCTTTGGGAACCCAAATTGGGTAATTAGGTGTTCACCCAAATCATCATTTCAGGGCATCCAAACACTTAGGATTAAAGAAAATATTACTTTATATAGTTTTTATGATGATGAATATGATCACCTGAATTTAGGAGAGGTAGTAAAAAGACCCTTCAATTGGGCGGGAAATCTGGGCATGAAAAAAAATTATGTCTATTTAAATGTAATAAATTTCCTCTTTTGATATTGTTCATGTGAAAAAAGTTATCAAAGTCGAGCAACAGCGTAGCTCCATCCAACCAATAATCCTGAATCCGCCACTGTTGTGAGTATAGGCTTAACCTAACATGACCACTTTTTAAACATTTACTGCCCATTTTTAGTGGCCCACATGGATGGACGGTGACCAAGCAAGGAGATGAAAAAAGTTTGAATGTAATCAGAGGAATACAAAATATATAATGAAGAGGACTTTAATAACTGTAACCACCTACTTATCGTAAAATTCTTATTGTGAAGTTTTCTGGTAATTGAAAAGGGGCCTGTGCCTGTACGCTATATAGGCCATTAGTGTAGGTCAAACTCAAAGTTTAGAAATTTGTGATAGTTTCTAGATCTAGAAGGTTTGTTTGAATTGTAACCAAGTGATTTGACCTGACTCGATTGTGAAGCACTTAAGAGCCCAACAACTTTGCTCATTGATAACAACATAGTGATTCTAGTTCCATCCTGGCTGAATTCAATTCTAGTGAGCTGAAAATACAGGATGGTACGAAATCCAAAACACTCAGTTAACTCATTATTAAAAATAGGATTAAACAAAAATACCTTCTTATAAATAAAATGGTGCTCTTTATTCTTAAAATACGATTTATCGGGTTTTTTTTATAATAATTTTCTTTTGGATTCAAAACGAAATCATACCAATGTATCCTATATTCCTATGCACCAACATGCACTGATGAGGGTCTTTGCCTGGCCCATACGGCTGATACTGATATCTGAAAACATGCTTAATTAATTTTACCAAAAAAAATTGCTTAATTTTAACTGTATTGGGTTTTTTCAAAATTCTTATTTTTTGAATAGTTTTCTTTCTTTTACCTTTTGGATTGAAAATGAAATCATAACCAATCGACATTTTCAATACACCAACATGTAACCCCAAGGGGTTTGCAGAGTGGTTAGGACCACGGCTCCTCCCTCTTCCGGAGCTAGAGGTCTTGGTATCGACTATCGATTCTCCGTTCTTTATGAATTATCAAAAGTTGAATCCACTAGTACTATCACTTTGGGACCACAGGGGAGTTTATCCGACTTTCTTTTGGGTCAGAAGGAATTATTAGTCTAGCCCAAAAAACTGTGACGCTCCGAAAATAAAAAATAAAAAAAAATACATGAACATGCGCATAAAATTAAATCATATCGGCCGACAGTGATAAACCAACATACACGGCAGCCAACGCACTCCACATCCAATGCTTCGAGATGCCTTTGGAGCCAACCTATATTTACCTGATTTCCAATACTGCCCTACAAATTCAGGCTTCACTCGTTTTCATATTTTTGAATGAGTTGTGAACAACTGTACATTGCCCTACCGTTTGTGGACCCGTTTTCTGTAATCGCGAAAATGAGGCCCATCGATTAAAAATTATAATGTGGGCCTATATAATTTATTGTATATGGAGTCCACCTTTAGAAATTTACAACATGACTCACATTTATGAATTATAAAATGGACTCCGCCTTTATAGGAATAAGAATTACATGGGCCTACCTTTAGGAATTACATGGCCCCACTATAAGAATTACAAAAATGGTCCATGTAGGGATTGTTGTGCATGGGATCCATCTTTAGAAATTACAATATGGGCCCCACCTTTATAAAAATTATAATGTGGACCCACCTTTTGTGATTGTGAATGTGGATTCACCCTTTTAGAATTACAAAGTGAAGCTATATTATTGGGCACCTAAATTGTAATACGCACTTAGGTTCTTTGGAAACTCTAAAAATAAGCTCTAATTTTATAATTTAGAGCTTATCTGCATTTTAGAGCGTTTGGTAAACTTATAATTGTATTTTATATTTTAAGGGTTATACACATATTAGAGTTTTGACTTCTAAAAATATATACTCAGGAGAGCTACTTTTTTAGTAGAGTGTTGTCTTAGCTAAAGTGGATGGGTGTGGATAATGCAAAATCTATAAGGTTTTTTTTTTTTTTTTTTTTTTTTTTTATTTGTTTTTTACGAAAACGAACTTCTAAGATTTTCAAAAATAATAATGCAAACTATGGGTTATATACTTATATACTTATATATTGTAATTTCTTTAAGAGTGAGCCCCACTTACCATAATTCCAAAAGGAGGATAAGCCCAGATTGTGATTCATTTAAAGATGGACCCACATTATAATTCCTATAAATCTGGCTCCATATTCTCATTTCTAATGATGGGTCCCTTATTGCAACTCTTATCAAAATGGGCCTTCATGTTCTAATTTTATAAATCTAAATATCATGTTGTAACTTCTTTTCGTTTTTCTATATAGAAAACGGGTGGTAACTTTTAAAGCCAGTCTATGTACAACAATCCATAATAAAAGTAGAGCCCCAGTGTGGGCCTCATTTTTACAATCGTGAAATGCAGAACCATATTTCAGTTTCTATGAAAGTGGGCCATGTTCATCACTTAAGACAAAAGAGTTAAAAGGCTGAATCTGTAGGTGTGCATTTTGAAACGTGCAAGTGTGCAACAGTGGCTTTAAAGTCCAGATGACGTGGGGAAAAACTAGTGCATGCAGCTTGTCGCTACACCCCGCCGTTGAAAATATGCTCAAACGTAATCGATTCTAACTCTGAGAAACGAGTCATCAGCTATCAATATCATCGAGTTGGCTTTGAACACGGCCGAGCTTTCACACAAAAACTCATGTTTTTTTTTTTGTTTTTTTGTTTTTTTGTTTTTTTTTCTTTTTAACTCAGCTTAGGGCGCTGGAACCCCAGTCCTTTGGTTGGTGAGGAAAGTAAGTCATGGGTTAGAGGGAATAAACCTCGGGTGAGGGAAGGAACTGCCCAAGTTCAAATCCTGAGTAGATAGGTATGAAATATTGGTGCCTCTTGCCACTATGGAAAGAGGCCGGCTATTAAAAAGATACATGGACAAGAGAAATTTTATATTCTCTTAATTATCTCATTAAAGAACTTCATCTTATTTTCAATATATATATACTTGGACACAGGCCAACTCCAATGGAACCCCTGGTTCAAATCATGTGGACAGCCCATGTACAATGCATATGCTTCATTGCTAGTCACTTGTGGTGCAAGTACTAATAAATTCATGAAATTGCCACACCCCTCAAATCCTTCTTCTCAAATCTCAGGGATCACAAGCTTAACCCAAGTTAGTAGGAATAAGGTTAACGGTCAACCCAAACCAGAACGCACGCATAAGATTTGCCGTATCAAACCCGCAAACATAAAAAGTCTGGAAGAAAAACCTGCCATTTCTCTCTATAAATTCCCCCTCCCTATCCTCCTTCAGCTCTACACCCAACATTTAGAATCCTAATACCCTTATCCTAGCTATGGAGAAATTGGTCATCCTTTCCTTTGTTTTCGCTCTATTTGTCTCAGGTGAGCTCCATCTATATTGTTTTATCATTCAATATTGTTGTATGTTAGATGATATATGTTATAAAGGAACTCTTTTGGGTCCATTGCGAGACACCAGCATGGAGACAAAGGAAAGACAAAGGTTCCCATTTTCCAGCGAGGGCTAACAAGTGGGCTGTTGGCATGTAACTGGAATAATATATTAAGTAACCTGTGTACTACATAAAAGGTTGTTTTGGGATTTGAATAAGGGTTCTTTTCAAAAATATTTTCAAGATATATCCTACTATCTTGCACCTGTTTGGAGTTTTGGATACGGGTGAGTTTGGTAAGCATGGTGTTGTTTGGGTCTGTGTTCTTCAAGTCCCCCGTGAAGTATATTTACCATTTGAATAACTTTGAGTTATATGTGAATTTACAGTTTTCTCTCTTTTTGCAGTATCAAATTACCATTAGTTATTAAGATACTGTAAGCGAAATCCATGGATCCAAAATGAAGCTATGAGTTTCTAACTTTGGAGAGGGTATCTCAATGGGAGCTTCTATTGGCGTCGGGGATTTTACTCTCCCCACCACGCAAAAAAAAAAAAAAGAAAAAAAAAACATCCCTAAACTATCCCTCCTGGCCCCCTCCTCCCTCTCTCCCTCCACCCTATTGCCGCCCGATCTCCCTCCTTGCAGGTGATTGGGAGGGGGAGGGACAGGAAGGGGGAGGGAGGAAAGGAAGGATGGAAAAGAAAAGGAATGGAAAGGGAGGGAGGGAAACTAGAGCGGGAGGGAGGAAGAAAGAGGGAGCCTCCCTCACCGCCGACGACAGGGGAGGAAGAGGGTGAAGGGAGGAGGGGTAGTTTAGAAAAAAAAATTATATTGGGCAGTGGGGAGAGAAACTTTCCTCGGTGCCAATAGGGAGCACTTCCCTGGTGCCAATAGAAGCTCCCTATCTCAGTATCTCATTGGAAAACTTTCTCATGCTCACACGCAATGGTCGGCACTCATCACGACCATCTCCAAAGTGGGGAACCCCCTTAAATTTCATAGGTCCCACCGTGATGATGGTCACAATCCGAATGGAATTCTTAGCACTGGGACGCAGGAGAAAATCCTCCCTATTTCATTTACTACAACAAGTTATTAAGTTACATGGATGTATTTCATGGTTTTAGAAACGTCTTCATGCAAAAAATAAAAAAAACTTTTTATGGGATGGTATGTTAATCCCAATACCATATTTTTATTTCGGTCCTTCCCTTTAAAGAAATTTAAAATATGCTTATGATATTATATATGTATATTGTAATATTCAGGTTTTAGTTTGTTCTTATAATGTCTTGGTTGAAAATGAAATAATAAAAAAGAGCTATAAGATGTTGGGGATGGTCAATGGAGTTTTATTTATTTATTTTCCAACTAAATCATGTCATTTAAAAATTGACTATGAAAATGTCCAAAAAACTAAAATAAATATAAAATTTGACATATTTCCTTAGTTATTAGTGTGTTTTGTACGTAAATAAGATAATACATAGAATAGAAATAGGCAAGAGTAGAATTTCGATAAAAAATCTTTGTTTCAGACTAAACCCTTAAAAAATCGGTAACAACTCAAAATGCTAAGAAAATTAAGAAATACAAATCTTCAGTTTTCTTTTCATTATTTGGTTGTTTTACTAGTAAATGACAGAAGTATAGAATATACTAATTGTAGAGAGAAGAGTTTCAATAAAATTTTCTTTTTGTTCGGACTTAAGACTGATATAAATTATGGTAGAAATTAGCTAATTTACTGCTAAGTACGATGCCTTTTGGATAAATTGATACAAAATGAAGAAAAGGGAAATATCTGCATCGGGAATTTAGAAAGATCAAAATTCTAAATTTAGAATGTTGGGATGTTTTCATATTTAAGGATTTCTTTTTTCTCAATATCATTGTTTATTTTCCACAATTATAAATTACATATAAATCTTGGAATTTTTTAAAAAAGTGTGGAACTATTTAATAATTGATTTAATATAAATTTACCATTTTATTTCAATTTCCTAAAGATATTTTTAATTCTTGCAAAATTCTTTAAATTTCAACACATCACTAAAAATCAACACTTCTTTGCAAAAATATCATGATATGTTTTATAAAGAGCCTGAATCTTCTCTTCAAAGAAATCTTGTAAGGCTCCTAGGTGGGCGCATTTGTTAAATCAATTTGGTGATGGCCCCAAACTCCCATTGGACTAAAATTTGACTAGAACAAATGAAAGGGATGGAATATTGAATGTTCAGATTATAACAATTGGGTCCCTTAATGTTTAATTGACTGTCCATCAACCAAACAAAGAGACCACTGAATGGGGCCTTCAAAGGTACGTAGTGATATATATAAAATAAAATCATTGAAATAGACTCTCATGACAATTATGTTTTTGCATGGTTGATTTCCAGGAGCCATGTCTGTCACATTCACCTTCGAAAACAAGTGCACCTACACAGTGTGGGCCGGCACCTTGAACAATGCTGACAAGCCCGCATTGGCCCAGACTGGGTTCCAACTTGACACAGGTGCATCACAGACAGTGGATGCCCCGGCGGGGTGGGGTGGCCGTATGTGGGGCCGGACGAGCTGCACTACCGACGCCAGCGGAAAATTCAGTTGTGTCACCGGTGACTGCGGGGGTCAAATCCCATGCAATGGTGCTGGGGGTGCAACCCCAGCCACATTAGTGGAGTTCACTCTGGGGACCGGAGGCAGCCAAGACTTCTATGACACCAGCCTAGTCGATGGTTTCAACTTGCCCATGTCGATCACCCCACAAGGCGGGACCGGCGATTGTCGTGTGAGCGAGTGCCGGGCGGATGTGAACGCGATCTGCCCATCTGAGCTGCGATTGACAGCACCGGATGGATCAACGGCTGGGTGCAAGAGTGCATGTGTTGCATTTAATACAGATGAGTATTGTTGCAAGGGGTTTTCTAATGATCCAAATAGATGCAAGCCCACTAACTACTCCATGATCTTCAAGAATGCATGCCCCCTTGCTTATAGCTATGCTTATAATGATGGTAGCAGTACTTTTACTTGCACTGGTGCTAACTACCTCCTCACCTTCTGCCCTAAATGATCAGCTGAAGGTCCTTTGCCTACTTTCTTATAAATTTCTAGGAAATCGAATAAAGAGCGGAAGGTCCTTTGCCTAATTTCTTATAGATTTCTAGGAAATCCAATAAAGAGCTGAAGGTCCTTTTTTTTTATTGGTAAATTAATATCTTGTATCTTGGGCATTAAGCATATGCTTAATTCTACTGCTGGTTTCTCACCATGTTTTCATGGATGTCTTTGGTAGAAACGCAATAAAAGAATATTATGGTTTTGCATATTTTATTTGAATGTGAGATTAGGGGTTTCTATACATTCTTGGTTTTTTACTTTAAAGTGATTCAAACCGCTCAAAACCAGGGTCCTCCTACGCAATGGGCATCCGGCTACTCAAAATCACGGTCCTCGTGATCCATATGTATTGGTATCAAGCCTAATTTCACATCACTCAAATAGTATATATCATTCTAACTTAAGTGAAATTTACTATTGAACTTGATTACTTGAGAGTGTATACTATAAATAACTTGGACAAGCAAAGGACGATCACGTACTCTAGGTCAATGTCAGGGTGATATCATGGAAATTGCCATGTGATCATTAAAAACTTCTTTTATTGAAGATCATTCATTTCTTGTTTCAGTTGAATGACAAATGAATGATCATGCGAGAATCGGTCGATTGGAATAGCTAAATTGTTCATATTGTTTTACTTAATGACATGCTTACATACGAATTTATAGGGAAATGAGCTCCACCAATGGATTATTGAAGAGGTGAGGAGCGAAGAATGTAATGAATCAATGTACATGAGAACTTATCTTTCATAAAATTCTAATTATTAAGGTTATAGCTGTGTACTCATTCCCATTTTCTCTCTATTCAATTTCCCCGGATGGAAAAGCTATTTGATAGTTATTTTTCAATATTCAGTCTTCTTTTGTAACAAATTACTCAAACACTAAAGAACAAATAGGATCAAGTTTGAGCCGATCTCAAATTACACTCTACATTCAAAATCCAGACTTGAGCTTGATACCTCGACTTGATTTTTAGCCTAAACTATCTTAACGCAAGTAACAGTCTTCACATGCAGGCCGGGGTCAAGCCCATGTTGCACCCCTAAAAGAATAGGCGGATGTGCAAAGGCCCATAATAATAGAGGGTACCATTATTTGGAACATTGACTTTATAAACAAACAATAGTACGTACATGTGTGCCCTTTATGATCATTAGCTAAATGATTGAATGACCTTGACTTTCGCCCATTTGAATGTCAAGGTCATTCAATCATTCTAATGATCATAAGGGCAGGAACACATGGCATGCAAAATTAAGGTAATAATGTTTGTTTATATAGACAATGCTCTAGATAATGAGAGAGCAGGGGATGAGACACTACTAGAAAACAGGCTTTTAGCGGCCGCCATTAGCCGTCGCTAAAAGTCAAGTGGCAGTCGCTAATACTCTTTAGCGACCGCGTAACGACCGCCAAGTAGCTGCCGCGGAAACGTCGTCGCAAATAGTATTAGCGACCGCGCGACCACTTTTAGCGGCCGCCATAAGCCGTCGCTAAAGGTATAAATGGCGGTCGCTAATGTAATTTTTTTTATTTTCTAAATACTGAAAATTACTTTTAGCGACCGCCACTGGCGGTCGCAAATGTTTGTAATAGCGGTCGCTAATACTGTTTTGATTATTTTTTTAAATTTTTTCCCTCATTTTTTTTATTATTTGCGGCCGCCCATTAGGCTTTTAGTGACCGCCAGTAGCGGTCGCTAATAATACATTTGCGACCGCCATGGCGGTCGCTAATGCCAATTTTTTTTTAAAATTTTTTTTTTATATTTTTCAATTTTTATCCTGCTGTTTGTACCTGTATTATGTTTGTACCTGTATTTGTACCTGAACAGTTTATATATCTACAACTATAACATTCAATTAAAAATACAAATAACAAAACGAAGTCTTATATTAAAAACATTTATAACATTACAAATGTTTAAACAAATTATAATCGTTACAAATAAACTTTAAAAAAAAAAGAAAAACAAATATATTTGCTGGGAAGGGTGCCGTGATCGATCCGATGCTCTGAAACCTGAAGACAAAAAAGGAAAACAAATAGTAAAAGTTAATTATAAAAATTATGAATATATAGTAAATATAAATAAAATCAAGTATTAAGAGCAAAATTTTGAAAGTTAAACCGACGTTTCAACTATATAAGCAATTCGAAAGATGGAATCTAGAGCCGTCAGTTCCGGCAATTCAGGAATGATTATGGGCTCGTGCCCGTCCAGATTCACGGCCACCGGAGCCTGTTTTCTCAGTTTGGGCGCTCGGAGGCTAATTTTCTAAGTTCTAAGTTAAACCTACGATTTTACTATACAAGCAATTCGGGAGTCGAAATCTCGAGCGGTCAGTTCCGGCAAGTCCGGAATGACCATGGGCTCGTGCCCGTCCAGTTTCATAGACACCGGAGCCCATTGTCTCGGTTTGGGCCCTCCGAATCTGATTTTCTAAGTTTTAAGTTAACGTTTTAAGTTAAACCAACATTTCAACTATACGAGTAATCTGGGAGTCAGAATATCGAGCTGTCAGTTCCTACGGGTCACTCTACCCTCGAGCGAAGTGCTCGTGCCGGTTTCGGAATTTTCCGGAGGCCGTATCCCGTTCCGGACCCCCGGCGGGCCGTTTTCGAGCCTAAGTGTTGGAAAATCCGATGTTTTCGCTCGTAATTCTCTAACCGGGAGTCCTATTTGCGAGCCGTCAGTTCCTACAGGTCACTCTACCCTCGAGCGAAGTGCTCGTGCCGGTTTCGAAATATTCCGGGGGCCGTATCCCGTTCCGGACCCCCGACGGGCCGTTTTCGAGCCTAAGTGTTGGAAAATCCGATGTTTTCGCTCGTAATTCTCTAACCGGGAGTCCTATTTGCGAGCCGTCAGTTCCTACAGGTCACTCTACCCTCGAGCGAAGTGCTCGTGCCGGTTTCGAAATATTCCGGGGGCCGTTTCCCGTTCCGGACCCCCGGCGGGCTGTTTTCGAGCCTAAGTGTTGGAAAATCCGATGTTTTCGCTCGTAATTCTCTAATCGGGAGTCCTATTTGCGAGCCGTCAGTTCCTACGGGTCACTCTACCCTCGAGCGAAGTGCTCGTGCCGGTTTCGAAATATTCCGGGGGCCGTTTCCCGTTCCGGACCCCCGGCGGGCCGTTTTCGAGCCTAAGTGTTGGAAAATCCGATGTTTTCGCTCGTAATTCTCTAACCGGGAGTCCTATTTGCGAGCCGTCAGTTCCTACCGGTCACTCTACCCTCGAGCGAAGTGCTCGTGCCGGTTTCGGAATTTTCCGGGGGCCGTATCCCGTTCCGGACCCCCGACGGGCCGTTTTCGAGCCTAAGTGTTGGAAAATCCGATGTTTTCACTCGTAATTCTCTAACCGGGAGTCCTATTCGCGAGCCGCCAGTTCCTACAGGTCACTCTACCCTCGAGCGAAGTGCTCGTGCCGGTTTCAAAATATTCCGGGGGCCGTTTCCCATTCCGGACCCCCGACGGGCCGTTTTCGAGCCTAAGTGTTGGAAAATCCGATGTTTTCGCTCGTAATTCTCTAACCGGGAGTCCTATTTGCGAGCCGTCAGTTCCTACGGGTCACTCTACCCTCGAGCGAAGTGCTCGTGCCGGTTTCGGAATTTTCCGGGGGCCGTATCCCGTTCCGGACCCCCGGCGGGCCGTTTTCGAGCCTAAGTGTTGGAAAATCCGATGTTTTCGCTCGTAATTCTCTAACCGGGAGTCCTATTTGCGAGCCGTCAGTTCCTACAGGTCACTCTACCCTCGAGCGAAGTGCTCGTGCCGGTTCCGAAATATTCTGGGGGCCGTATCCCGTTCCGGACCCCCGACGGGCCATTTTCGAGCCTAAGTGTTGGAAAATCCGATGTTTTCGCTCGTAATTCTCTAACCGGGAGTCCTATTTGCGAGCCGTCAGTTCCTACAGGTCACTCTACCCTCGAGCGAAGTGCTCGTGCCGGTTTCGAAATATTCCGGGGGCCGTTTCCCGTTCCGGACCCCCGGCGGGCCGTTTTCGAGCCCAAGTGTTGGAAAATCCGATGTTTTCGCTCGTAATTCTCTAACCGGGAGTCCTATTTGCGAGCAGTCAGTTCCTACGGGTCACTCTACCCTCGAGCGAAGTGCTCGTGCCGGTTTCGAAATATTCCGGGGGCCGTTTCCCGTTCCGGACCCCCGGCGGGCCGTTTTCGAGCCTAAGTGTTGGAAAATCCGATGTTTTCGCTCGTAATTCTCTAACCGGAGTCCTATTTGCGAGCCGTCAGTTCCTACAGGTCACTCTACCCTCGAGCGAAGTGCTCGTACCGGTTTCGAAATTTTCCGGGGGCCGTATCCCGTTCCGGACCCCCGGCGGGCCGTTTTCGAGCCTAGTGTTGGAAATCGATGTTTTCGCTCGTAATTCTCTAACCGGGAGTCCTATTTGCGAGCCGTCAGTTCCAACAGGTCACTCTACCCTCGAGCGAAGTGCTCGTGCCGGTTTCGAAATATTCCGGGGGCCGTATCCCGTCCGGACCCCCGACGGGCCGTTTTCGAGCCTAAGTGTTGGAAAATCCGATGTTTTCGCTCGTAATTCTCTAACCGGGAGTCCTATTTGCGAGCCGTCAGTTCCTACAGGTCCTCTCCCTCGAGCGAAGTGCTCGTGCCGGTTTCGAAATATTCCGGGGGCCGTATCCCGTTCCGGAACCCCCGACGGGCCGTTTTCGTAGCCTAAGTGTTGGAAAATCCGATGTTTCGCTCGTATTCTCTACCGGGAGTCCTATTTGCGAGCCGTCAGTTCCTACAGGTCACTCTACCCTCGAGCGAAGTGCTCGTGTCGGTTTCGGAATTTTCGGGGGCCGTTATCCCGTTCCGGACCCCGGCGGGCCGTTTTCGAGCCTAAGTGTTGGAAAATCCGATGTTTTCGCTCGTAATCTCTAACCGGGAGTCCTATTCGCGAGCCGTCAGTTCCTACAGGTCACTCTACCCTCGAGCGAAGTGCTCTTGCCGGTTTCGA